>CM059204.1:693589-993589 GCA_030347435.1 Clarias fuscus | reverse complement strand
GACTAGGGAATATGGGGTAGGGAACATAAGAAATAGTGAGCAGGGAGTAGGGAGTACGGAGCAGTTCAGCACACGGTTCTAGTCCTGTTTTAGAAGCTGCAGTTGAGCGGTCCGTCGAATGAATTGAGTAGCGGATAGTAAGTAAGGAATAATGAGTAGGGGATAGTGAGTAAGAAACAGAGAGAAGAAGTAATGAGTAGTGCGTAAAGGGGAGGGAATAGGGTTAGGGACTCGTGAGTAGGGGATAGTGATTAGAGAATATGGGATAGGGGGCGGGAACAATGAGTAGTTGATATGGGGTAGTAAGAAAAAATAAGTTGCAAATTGGGGTAGGAGTGCTCATGAGCTGGGAATACGGGTTAGGGATTAGTGAGTAGATCATAGTGAATATTTACATTTAGGCATTTGGCATTTTATCCAGAGCGACTGACATTTTTATCTTATTATACATCTGAGCAGTTGAGTGTTAAAGGCCTTGTTTAAGGGCCCAACAGTGGTAACTTGATGGAGTTTCAATGCCTCAACCACTGAGCTACACCTGACTTGATAAGGAACTGCAGGGGGGAGCAGGGGTAGTGAGTAGGGAATACAGGGTAGGGGCTAGTGAGGAGCGAATGGTGAGTAAAGAACAATGAGTAGTAATGTGGTAGTAAGTAGGGTGTATATAGTTGGAAATATAGAGTGGTTTACCCTTTAATTTTGGCTCTTGTGGTGTTGCAGAAGCTGCAGTTGAGCAGTCTGTCAGATGGAGAGATGGAGAACCAGCAGGAACTGAACAGGCTGCTGAGTAAAGCGCTGCTGGACCGAGAGTCGGAGAAGACGTGAGTACTTACACCTCCATACACACACAATGTTAGGGGGTAGGCCGTATGGGATAGGGGTAGGAACGGGGACTACGGAGGGGTAGAAAATAGGTAAGGAATGGAATAGGGACTAGTGGAAAAAAGAGGAGGGCGTAGGTGGTAGGGAATGGGGCAGAGGGTGGGAAACAGGTCGGTGAATGGAACAAGAAAACATGAAGTATGAAACAGGGGAGTAGGAAATGGGGTGGGAAACAGGGGTGGGGAATAGGTGGTAGAGAATAGGGAGTTTGGAATGGGGTCAGAAACAGGTAGGACACAGGGGTAAGGATTAGGGGTTGGGGAATAGCGGGTAGGGAAAAGGGGGTAGGGGTGGGGAGTGGAATGTAGGCAGGTGGGGATGAGGGTGTAGAGATGAGGGTGCGGGGATGGAGTGTAGGGGTAGTTGTATAATGAAATTATTATCGAGGCCAGGGTGAATTGTTTTGTGTGAAATAAATCCAAGTTACGTCCATTCCTAAGGTAAGGCTCAAGGGGTAAATATTTATATGCTTGACAGTCTATATATAATTAATTAAAAATGAGATTTGTAAGATAAACAATATTAGTAAATGCATTCATGAGGTGTTGTTGCGTGACTGAGTACTAAACTAAATGATCAATCAACTCACTGTTTTTGGTCCTGGCCATTTGACCATAATAACACTTCCTGTTTATTCTCTCTCTCTCTCTTACTCTGAAGTATGAAGGAAAAGAGCATCACGACTCTGTCTCTCCGCTTTGTTGATTCCGAGCTTGAGTCTCGTTACTCTGCAGAGAAAGAGCGTCAGACCGGAGTTGCGTTCAGCTGCAGCTGCATTGTTCTCCTCTTCACCTCCGCCATGGAAATTCTCATTGATCCACAGTGAGTCAGCCATACACACACAACCACACGCAAGATAGTCACGTTACTATACACAGTATGTTCACTGCCATGTGTGATATTTAATAGTGCCCTGTGTCAGAGGTGAGTGTGAAGTACCTTCTTCCACCTGTGGGTGGAACTTGTAAAAATCAGGGCCCGCATTCTCAAAGCTTCTTAGATTTCTCTCAGAGAGCTCCTATCTTAGCTTAAACAGTCCTAACCGGGAGTCCTAGACTAAAAGTGATGTAGCATAAGTCTTAAACATACAAATGTCTTATAGGCTGATGTTACCTGTGTCTCCATTGGCTAATTTCTTTTGTTCTTGATAGGTTGACAGTAAACTACTTAACGTTGGTGGTGGGTGAAGTACTGCTCCTCATCCTCACCATCTGCTCACTGGCTGCCATTTTCCCACGAGTATGGCTCAAATGTTATATTTCATATGTTTTTATGCTGAATGTGCATGAGGCTTTTCTTTGTGTAATGTTCTGATTGGTTATGGTTAGGCTGGGGTCGGAGTTAGTGTTTTTACCATTAATTACCCAAAACAATGTTTTAAACAGTGATGATGATGATAAGAAAGGGTGATGAAGATGGTGACAGTGATTAAAAAGATGACAATGAAGATGAAGGTAGTGATGATATTACCAGAAATGATGATGATGATGAAGGTGGTGAGGATGATGACAAAAATGATGGCAATCATGATTAAAATGTTGTCTGTGATAGTGATTATATAGGTGATGATGATGACGATGATTATGATAAAGTTGTTGGTGATGATGATGGAGATGATGATAATAAAAGTAGTGATTATGTAGATGATGATGATTATGATAAAGTTGTTGATGATGATGAAGATAGCGATGATAAAAGTAGTGATTATGCAGACGATGATGATGATGATGATGATGATGATTATGATAAAGTGGTTGATGATGATGAAGATAGTGATGATAAAAGTAGTGATTATGTAGACGATGATGATGATGATGATGATGATGATGATGATGATGGTAAAGTGGTTGATGATGATGAAGATAGTGATGATGATGATGATGATGAAGATAGTGATGATGATATTGATGATGATGAAGGTAGTGATGGTGAAGATAGTGATGATGATGGAGATGATGATAATAAAAGTAGTGATTATGTAGATGATGATGATTATGATAAAGTTGTTGATGATGATGAAGATAGTGATGATAAAAGTAGTGATTATGTAGACGATGATGATGATGATGATGATGGTAAAGTGGTTGATGATGATGAAGATAGTGATGATGATGATGATGATGAAGATAGTGATGATGATATTGATGATGATGAAGGTAGTGATGGTGAAGATAGTGATGATGATGGAGATGATGATAATAAAAGTAGTGATTATGTAGATGATGATGATTATGATAAAGTTGTTGATGATGATGAAGATAGTGATGATAAAAGTAGTGATTATGTAGACGATGATGATGATGATGATGATGATGATGATGATGCTGATTATGGTAAAGTGGTTGATGATGAAGATAGTGATGATGATGATGATGATGATGAAGATAGTGATGATGATATTGATGTTGATGAAGGTAGTGATGGTGAAGATAGTGATGATGATGATGATGATGATGATGATAATTATGATACTAAAAGTAGTGATGATGTAGATGATGATTATGATAAGGTTAATGATGATGATAAAGATAAATGTAATGATGATGATAAAAGTGTTGATAAAGGTAGTGATAATGTAGATGAAGTATATAGTGATGATGATGATGATCATGATGATGATTAGGATGATACAATGACGATCATAATAAAAGATGATGATGATGATGAAAATGAAGCCAGTGACGATTATGATGACAGTGATGTTCCTGATGTTCCGTTTTGCATTAGCTCTTCTCGGAGAAGCTGGTGTTATTCTCGATGTGGATCGATCGGACGCGCTGGGCGCGGAACACCTGGGCCATGGCGGCCATCTTTGTTCTGGCCATGGCTGAGGTCGCTGACATGGTGAGAAAATATTTTTCCCTTAGTGTTTTTCTTGTTATTATTCATCCAGGTCTAATGTGTGTGTGTGTGTGTGTGTGTGTGTGTGTGTGTGTGTGTGTGTGTGTGTGTGTAGCTGAGCTGTGTCCAGCCCACTGTCATTCTGCCCAACACCACTTCAGGTTTAACGCTCAGGTTTCTAGGTGATGGTGGTTGTGTTGAAAACCCCCATCATTACAGCTTCATAGCCGTGCTGTCGCTCGTAGCAACCATGATGCTAGTTCAGGTCAGTCACCTCATTAAGCTCGCGCTAATGGCACTCATCACCGTGGCAACCGCTATAGTGGACATCTACAGCTGGAGTACCATTTATGAAATCTACGACATCTTACGCTTCATTAACTACAGGTGAGGGTGTGGTCTTAGTCCACCTGTGCAGAACAAGTACTACAACAGACTGACTGCTGTGTGTGTGTGTGTGTGTGTGTGTGTAGGTATGACCTGGTTCCTTCCAAATACCTGATGACGGTGATGATCATTGTGATGATGATTAGCTTCTATTACTTTGCTCGGCATGTATGTCTCTCTCTCTCTCTCTCTCTCTCACACACACACACACACACACACACACACACACACACACACACACACACACACAAAATAACTAATGTGAGATAATTTCTAAATTTATGTACATCTTTCTATCCTTATGTTTTTTTTCCCATATTCTCTCCATCTCTCTCTCTCTCTCTCAGGTGGAGCGTCAGTCGCGTAAGCTGTTTGTGTGGAAGATTGAGGTTCATGATCAGAAGGAGAGAGTGTATGAGATGAGGACGTATAACGAGGCTCTGGTCACTAACATGCTGCCAGAACACGTGGCCAAACACTTCCTGGGCTCCAAGAAAAGAGACGAGGTGTGACACCACTGGACACCCCCTCAACAGACCACGCCCCTCACACACCACGTTCCTAACTGACCAGACCCATAACATACCACACTGCTTACAGACCACCTGGAAAAACCACACCCCCAACAGACCACGCCCCTCACACACCACCTAACAGGACATACGTGCAATCCTTATGATTAACCCTGTTAGTCTAATGATAAAGTTTGAAAATGAAAACCTTGCATTGTGTCTGTGTGTCTCTTTATCTGTGTGTGTGTGTGTGTTAGGAGCTGTACAGTCAGGCGTATGAAGAGATCGGTGTGATGTTTGCATCCATCCCAAATTTCTCAGATTTCTACACAGAGGAGAGCATCAACAACGGCGGCATCGAGTGTCTGCGCATCCTCAACGAGATCATCTCCGACTTCGACAGCGTCAGTCTCACTCTCTCTTGCTCTGTCTCACTCTCAATCACTCTCCCAGTCTCATTCTCACTCTCTCTCTATGTCTCACTCTCAATCACCCTCCCAGTCTCACTCTCTCTCTCTCTATGTCTCACTCTCAATCACTCTCCCAGTCTCACTCTCTCTGTCTCACTCTCAATCACCCTCCCAGTCTCACTCTCTCTCTTGCTCTGTCTCACTCTTGCTCTGTCTCACTCTTGCTCTATCTCATTCCTTCTTACCTGGTCAGTCTCAATCTCTCACTGAGTCTCACTCTCAATCTGTCTCGTTCTTACTCGTCTCACTCTCACTTACTCTGTCTCATTCTGTCTCACTCTGTCTATCTCTCTCTGGTACTGTCGCCCCCTATCTGTCCCACTCAGACCTTCAGGCTCATTCTGTCCATCTTATTCTGCCTCTCCCTTACATTCTCACGTTGTCCGTCTCTCACACTCTTTCACTCTGCTTCATGGTTTCACTCTGACTTTATAAATAACCCCGTCTCACTCTCACTGTGCCTCACATTGTCTGATATTGTCTCACTCTCTCAGTTTCACTCACTCTCTCAGTCTCACACTGTCAAAAAGAGTTTTATGTATGATCATACCTTTGACCTTTGACCCTGACCAGCTGCTGGACCGGACTGAATTCCTCTGCATCACTAAAATAAAGACCATCGGCAGCACGTACATGGCGGCTTCAGGACTGACGCCGGAGAGTAACACCAACGGCTACAGCAGCCGAAAGGTCTCACACACACACACACACACACACACACACACACACACACACACACACACACACACACACACACACACACACACACACAGATGGACATGGGCACATACACGGACACATACACACACACACGGCATTGTCTGTTTTTTAAAATATTTATTTTCTGTGCTCACATTTATTTGTGTCTGTGTGTGTGTGTGTGTCTGTGTGTGTGTGTGTGTCTGTGTGTGTGTGTGTGTGTGTGTGTGTGTGTGTGTGTGTGTAATTCAGAAGGAGGATCAGTGTATTCTGGAACGCTGGCAGCATTTAGCCGATCTGGCAGATTTCGCTTTGGCGATGAAAGTCACGCTGAACAACCTCAACAAACAGAGCTTTAACAGCTTTATGCTGCGCATCGGTAAGAACACACACACACACACACACACACACACACACACACACACGGTTAGAGACAATTGTTACTTAAATATGTCTTAGTGTTTTACATTCTGCTACATGAGTATTGTGAAGTCTTGACTGAAGCATGGTTAGTGATTGGAGGTTTGTTGGACAGATTTCACAGCCAATCAACTTTCAGGATTTTATTTTAAATAATTTGGGGTCATTTCAATTCATCCCGATGCATAAGAGAGAATAAGAAAAACAACATTAAAACCTGACAACATAGAGTTACAAGCTTTTTTTATTCATAAAAGTGTGTGTGTGTGTGTGTGTGTGTGTATTTAGGATTGAACATGGGCGGTGTGTTAGCCGGTGTGATCGGAGCTCGGAAGCCTCACTATGATATTTGGGGAAACACTGTGAACGTAGCCAGTCGCATGGAGTCCACTGGAGTTATGGGTAATATCCAGGTAACACACACACACACACACACTTTTAACCTTGCCTATTTAATATCCACTTGATACCGTGTGCGTGTGTGTGTGTGTGTGTGTGTGTGTGTGTGTGGTTCCCCAGGTGGTAGAGGACTGCTATAAGATCCTGAGGGAGTACGGGTTCCGCTTCGTACGCAGAGGACCGATCTACGTGAAAGGAAAAGGAGAACTACTCACCTTCTTCATGAAGGGAAAAGACAAGCCGCCGCCCACAAACGGCACCACTGTCATCCCGCCCCTCCCCCACCAGATACCCCCCTACAACTGAACACACACACACACACATGTCCTGATGAGGCACGGTGTCCTCCAGATGCTGAGGGACAACATTTTACCCGGTCAAAGGGGGCGGAGCACGAATCAAAAGCACAAATAGACTATTTAAGGTTAGCTAGCATGTTAGCTGTCTCCGCACACTTCTCATGCCATCGTATGTGTTATAATTAATTTATTTCATCATTCATTTAATTAATTTTCCAAATGTTTTCCATTTCAGACAAAATGTATCTTCTCGTTTCAGTTATACGAGAAGCACAACATAGCACAAAGCTGCTTCGTTAGCTTGTTAGCCTAGCTGATGTTGCTAAGCTGTTCAATTATACAAGCAATAGCAATATTTTACACTAAACAGTGGAAGGAACGTCCCCGGGGTTTAACCGCGAGATGGCTGGCTGAGCAGCTTAACAAAAAGAAACTTGAAGTGGACTGCTTTGCAGTTTAGCGCCCCTAGTGGAAGTTATGGTAATTTACTGTATATAGATAGCTAAATCTTATCTCTAATAAATATCTTATTTCTTTTAGGCATTTAATTGTGTACACATTGATGATCATGCTGGATTTAGCCACTAGAGGGCACCAAACTGGAAAGTGGTCCATTATAAATAATGGTTCTTTTGACCTGAAGAATGCTAAGAGACAAGATCTTTGGAGATGCAGTAAATCTCCTACATATTAGTTTAGATTTCAGTTTCAGTCATGATGGATGGATTGAAGGCCAGCTACAACCTCGCAATGTCATAACAACTGAATAGCTGAGGACTTTGTTGGTAATAATGATCTACTTGATAGCTGGAGATGTGAGATTACAAGGAAATGAGATTACATCAGGGTTTTAATCTAATGGAAACACAACACCAAGAACTGGTTAGAGAATGTTACTTAAACTATTACAGTGGAACCTCGGATTGCGAGTAACGCGGTTTGCGAGTGTTCCACAAGACGAGCAAAGATTTTTTCATAAATTTTGACTTGGTTTACGAGTACCAAGTATCATGTAGCACATATGCGCTTTTTGTTTTGACACGGAGCGTCACGTGATCACAACTGAGCCAATGGTTTCTCTCTCTCTCTTGCGGTGTGGAATTCTGGGTAATCGTCTCCCCTGCTGGGTCTTAGTGCTTGTCTCTTACTGGTATAATCAACATCCGTGCGCACGTGTACTGTTTTCTATAACACTGTGACCATGTGTGTGTGTAAAACATATTTTATTTTGTATTTGTATGTGTGTACACGTGTGTGTGCACGCGAAAAGCAAGAGCAAGTCTCATTAGAGAGGGTAAAGGTCCATTTTATCTATTTGCTAATTTTCCTGATGAGGTGGTGTTTCCGTTAGTGTGTGTGTGTGTGTGTGTGTTAAAGTCATCCCGCACAAATAAGAAAGGAGGAAGGGTTACTGTCGAGATGAGAAGAGGGAGAGGGTGTTGCACAAACACACGCACATACACAGCACAAACACAAACAGAAACACTTATCTGTTGGGATTTATTTGTACTTTTTTATTAAGGTAAAGGGATTTATTTTTACTTCATATTTTGTATTAATTATTCTTATGTATTTATTTTTTGGCCTGTGGAACGACTAATTAGTGGATTATTTCTTATGGAAATTCACTTTGGTTTACAAGTGTTTTGATATACGAGCACGCTTCCAGAATGAATTATGCTCGCAATCCAAGGTTCCACTGTACTCCTAACAGGTGTTAACTAACTTCAATTCCGCCCAAAGACAAAAGTCCAGTGGTGTTAGGTCTGACTCTGTTCCGTCTACTCTTGGTGGTCTTGAAGCCATATTGTGTGTGAAATAAAAATAAAAATTTCACTCTCGCAGCCGGAGGTCTAGAGAGAGCTGATTGGCCGAGCTCTCTCAGAGGGGAGGGATGAGAGGTACTTAGTGCTCCCACATTAATCACGGCTTTACAGCCAGTCAGGGGCATCTGTGAGCTCATGCAACGGAGGGAGCGGATAGCGCCGTCCTCCGAGTGTGTTATGCCGCCCCCAACGGTGCGCGAGCGAGCAGTTCGAAAAGATGCAGTCGACTGGCGTCACGTGGTTCGGAGGAAACACGTGATAGTCTTCGGCCCTCCCGGCTGAGTGGTAGTAGTAGCTTTAATGTGGGAGCCCCCTAGTGACGGGGAGGAATTGGACACGACTAAATTAGGGAGAAAATCGGGGGAAAAAAAAATGTTGAATTTCAAATGTAATTAAACAAAACTATTGAATTCATTTCTGGTTTATAATATTATTATATTGATGAAATATCACATGCATCAATATGGTTATGAATAAATCCCCTGTTGTGGAAAAGGACTGTTATATTTCTTGTAATTTTTGTAATTTTGCTGTATTTGTATAAATGTATGTTATGACTGATTTACATAATTTCTCGTAGCGTGGCTCATTCAATCCATGATAGCTGATTAGAGGTCAGGGGTAGCTCAGAGGTCAAGGCATTGGCCTACAGTTCCTGATTCAAACCCCACAACCACCAAGTGGCCTACATTGGGCCCTTGAGCGAAGTCCTTCAGTCTCGACTGCTCAGATATATAATGAGATAAAAATAAGAGGTAAGTCTTTCTGGATAAGGGTGTCTGCCAAATGACTAGAGGGAGATGATTGATTGGATTGAGCAGATTAAATTTAAGCTCCGGCCCCAGACACACCCTTCACACATACTGAACACCTGCATAAATGTAGCTGATCTTGTCACAATCTCCTGTTTAAGTAAAAACTGCACCATTCTACACCTTTTTTTTTATTGCTGATTGATCCTTTATTTTGGTTATAAAACTATTGGCACCTTAATTTCCATATAAATAAAGACATTGCTGTAGATATTGAAGGTATAATGCTGTAACAGGAATAGGGATCTCTTTTTTTTCCATTGTCATGTTGGACCTTCAGCCAGCATGCTTTTTCTCCCTTACAAGACATGTTGTAAGCATATGCGTCTGCTGCACTATGTAAGGAGTTAAGCCTCAGCAATGGCACCATGTTGTCATAAAGCACCCATTTAGTTCTTTCTTCATCTATGATTAAGTTGTTATTTAAGATACTGAACAACATTTTGGCATGGCTTTGAGCAATAGGAAATTGTGTTTTGTGCTTAAATATCGCCAATGAGTTTGGCTAGCATGCGGTGTAGCAGTACTCAGTTGATGTGGAAATCGTGCAGGATGAGGCATTAGCTTTTCTGTTCAACTAATTTAAAATATTTGCTTTGTTATGTGGCCAACTTATTTTGGTTGTGAGAAGGTTGTGTTTAATTTAACCTCAAGATACATTTTGTTTTAAGGTTTATTATTACTTAATTATTAAGATAAGATAAGATAAACCTTTCTTGCCCCACCAATTGGGGATAAGACAGATAATCTAGTCTAGTTCACAGGATGTCCAGTTCATCATTTTAGACCAAATGGAAAGTAAACCATGCAGCCTTTTCAGTAGTGTGTGTCTGAACAAGAGAGAAGCAACATTAATATCAGTGTAATATTATGCAATAAAAGGCGCAGACAGTACATATCCAGAGGTGAGAATCTTAGCAAAGTGAAAATAAATTGAATATAGTTACATTTATCTACACATGGAAATTTTCCCACTGTGGGAAAAAAAGGTATATATTATCTTACATTCTTAAAATAAGATTACAAAAACCAAATATAAGATGATTAAGCATTTTTTAATTGAGCAGTTTCTGTCATATTTTAGTTGGTTAAAAATAAATAAAATTCTGTTTATCATATTGTCTATTAAGCATATGTCACTCCATACTGCGTAATCCCTATATATGTTTATTTCTTTCTTAATTTTCTTGTTCTATTGGAGTTTAAGTTTGCTAGTTTTAGGAATTTATTACTTGATATTATTATTATTATTATTATTATTATTATTATTATTATTATTATTATTTACAATTTTAGTAACATTTAACTAAGCATAAGCTTAATAATCTCAGATTTAGTTTGTTGTAAAATATTTAAAAATATATATAGATATAGGTTTGTCTAGAAAAATATTACATATTAAAAATATTTCACTTGCTAAGACGCCATCTTTTGCAGTTCAGCTGGTTCCACTGTGATGATCACGTAACACCTTAGTCCACTGTTCCTAAATAGGTGTGGTAAAAAAAAAAAAAAAAAAAACACGAGATACTATCAGCCTTCATGACTAATAGACAAAACAAAGCAACAGAAGAATGACTGGTATGGAAATTTGAACAATCATGGAAAAATTAAGGTCCAAGCTCCAATCAGTCTCTATTAAAGAATGTACCTGCTGGTCCATGTCTGCTTCTAGACAAGAAACATTCTTAGATGTGTGAAGGGTTTAATGTTACTAATGCTTGAAGGCTTTGGGCGTGTAAGCTGGTGGAATGGCTTCTCCCTTAGCGCTCACTGCTTTCAGATGGAGTGTAAATTCTGGTCACTCTGTTGTCTCTGAGATAGTGACATGTCCTCTTAAATTAAATGAATTATACTTAATTAGATGTCTACACGTGCAAATTGTTAACTCAGTTTAAAATGTTTGAGCACAGTGTTGAATTTACTTCTAAACTGTATATTACCACTTTTTGTCAAATGAATATAAATAATTAAGTTGAGGAAATAAAGTAAATTATAGGGTATTCTTAACCATGTTAACCTTGTGGTTGTTTCTGATCTGTAGGTATACAACAAAGCAGCACGCTCTACATAACATACAGTCAAAAAAAAAAAAAAATAGAATCATGTTGACTGGTTAATGTTTTTTTTTTTTTTTTAAGCATACCTCTTCTTAGCACCATTTAACCAGTTAAATGACATTTAGGATTATTATTTGGCATATACAGTACATACATAGTGCTCTTCATAAGTATTGGGACAGACAAGACAAAGTGCTGTGTTTGCTGTGGAGTCAAGACATCTATATAACTACTGTATGATTAAAGGACGAATATGATGCGTAAGTATTTTCACATTTTATTTCAGTCCATTTCAGGATACATTTTTTCCAGTTGAGGAGAATAGCATGTTTAGTTTCCGAGTTGCCGAGTCTCAGTTGTTTCACAGGTGTTTCTACGTCATCAGCTGTGTCCTGTTGCATTACTTATTTACATAAAAAGTAGGGAATGTGTAGTTTCAGTTCTATCCGTTGCTTCTGCATTTCGAGTCTGCATTTGGTGACAACACATGAATAAAATAAAACAAAATACAAAGTCAATGCATAAAACCTTTTCAATATCTTTCAGGCTTCTGAGGTCCTCGCTCATATACGAAACAAATCCGCGAACTGTTCTACAAGTCAATCAGCAGGGGAAAGAGGAGAAATAGGAGACAAACTGATGGTGAACACTAATTCACTGCATAATCTTAGTAGAATCCTTCTCATCGATTAGTTTGACAAATTCAACCAATTTTGTACTGAAGCAAAGACAGTGGAAAATTACTGCTTCACAACACTGTCCTGCAGTTTCAGCATGGTCAGGTTGGGTCAGAAACAGAACGTAAACGTACTGTATGTACTGTACATGCCCTACACATGTGATTTTGGGTGATCTCAAACAATATAAATAGAATTAGATCAAACTGGCTGTGGTTTCTGCATAACCCGCGTTAACTCTGATAGGCCATATAACAGCACAGGGGCGAGTATGGCATTAGGACACCTACAGTAGGTAGATTTATTGGCTATCTGTGCTACAGCTGAATTGGAACAAGCTTCAAGACATCACTTCCTTTACTTTCCAAATGAAGTTCCGTGAGCGAAGTTTAGGAGGATGTTTAACTCTTTGTGGTCCAGCAGAATTTAATCAATAAAAAAACAGGTTTTGATCCTGTGTTTATGTTGCTTTTTACTGCAGGTCCTGGAGCCGGAAGACACTCACCAAAAAGGAATGAAGATGGTGGGTCTTGTTGCTGAAGATGTTGCCACCGTCCATCCAAATGGTGCCTGTCTGTAATCTTAGATGTGCTGGATAATATGCAAGACCTTCCTAGCACATGTTGAAATTATTGTTTACTGCTGCAGCATTTTAAGTGGGTTTTTCTGTCACTTTAAGAACAATTTTGTTTGAAAGAGATTACAAAGTGAAACAATTAAGATTTCTGCTTCTTATTATTTAGCATATTTTTTGGATGACACAAGTAGAACATTTGTAGAAAAGGACTCCAATTTTTGCATTTCTTGCTGACAAATGTGCCATTTGGCGGAATTATGTCAAATAAATACTTTTCTGTAATAATGGCAGTACAGTGGAACCTCGGATTGCGAGTAACGTGGTTTACGAGTGTTCCGCAAACCGAGCAAAGATTTTTAATTCACTTTTAATCGGAAAACGAGCAAGTATTAGTTTACGAGCGCCGAGTATCATGTATCACGCATGCGACTCTTATTTTGACACCGAGCGTCACTCTTGCGCTGCGGAATTGTGTGTAATCATCTCCCCTGCTAGGTCTTAATGCTCGTCTCTTACTTGCATAATCAACATCTCACTCTCTCTTTCAGTGTCTCTTATGTGTGTGCGTGCGACTCACATAAGAGACGCTGAAAGTTGACACTGACACACACACACACACAGACACTCACACAAACACCCTGACACACGCACAGACGCGCTCTCGCCTTTTCACCCCCTCCCCGGCTTCACTAACACACATAAACTCTGCCCTGTCGCGATTCTTTTCAAAGGTAAGGTGCTGGTTCATTTGTTTTGTATTTGTTTTTTTTTACTTTACTGCAGTGATTCTGTTACTATGCTCACGCCAGTGTCAGAGAGATTTCTTTTTTTTCTTCGTTAAAACGGTGTTTCTGCTGTGTTTCTGTGTGTGTGTGTTTGTTGTGAAACTTAAAAGGCGAAGTGGGGAGCGGGAGGAGGAGTGTTACTGTGTAAAACGAGGTGAGGGAAGGGGCTAATTCCACACACACACACACACACGGCGCCTGCGCGCTCCAACGGAACCACTTATCTGTCGGGATTTATTTGTACTTTTTTAAAAAGGTAAAGTGCAGATTAATTTGTTTTATTTTCATTTTATAGATTGTATTAATTATTTTTTTAATTAAAAAAATTTTTTTTTGGATTTTTTCCCGATTTTCTCCCTAATTTAGTCGTGTCCAATTCCTCCCCGTCACTAGGGGGCTCCCACATTAAGGCTACTACTACCACTCAGCCGGGAGGGCCGAAGACGTATTAATTATTTTTATGTATTTATTTTTTGGGGATGTGGAACGAATAATTTGAGTTTTCATGATTTCTTATGGGAAAATTATGATTTGGTTTACGAGTGTTTTGGAACACTAGCCCGCTTCCGGAACGAATTATGCTCGTAATCCAAGCATAATCCAAGGTTCGTAATCCAAGGTTCTACTGTATTTTGTATTGTGTTTACAGTATGGTTTGCAATCCCTGCGTTTGATTTTCTAAAGTTTTCTAAACTTCAGTTGAACCAACTTAAAAATTGAAGGCAACCAGATGCGAAGGTATCAAGTCCGTGTAGTCGTGCTACTCGTTTCTTAAAATTCACTCAAATGACTATTAAACTTTAAACAAACTCATAATGACTTGTTAGATGTGCTTACTTAGAAAAGTCTACCTAACTTAAATGAGAAGTTTCAATCAAACTTTTAAAATTATTTGGCAAAACTTCAGCGACTGTTGAGTTGAGTATACTCAAAATTGCTTTGCACCTGGTTGCCTTAACTTTTTAAGTTGCAGTGCACTGAAAAAAGTTGTTGGGGCTTTTTTGACGGAAACTGCTGTGTCATTGATACAAAGTATGTTTATTGATCTGATGAACATTTTTGATTTCCTACACAAAACTGTTATTTTTACTTTGCTTAAAAGCAAACATCACAGCCCCTGGCTAAGCTTAAATGTAATCTGTTCACTCAAAGGACATTTCTTCTTCAAACCAAAGGTTCCCCGTGTCACATGACCTCATGACGTAGCACTATAACGGACTGAATCACGTTCTGCTGGGAGCCATAGTTTTTCAAAGAAAGCTATTTAAAACCGGGTAAGAAACTCATGTAATTTCTATGTTAAATGTCTCTCTTCCATGAGCAAATTTATAATTTATGTCAGGAACAACTACTTTGTAGATTGAGTTTTGTGTCCGTGATTACTAGCTAATTACACCTATATTACCTAGCATTAGCTATTAGCATTATTTTCAAAAACGTCTGAGTTTGTACGCTAAGACAGCTGTGCCGAATTACATGAAATTAATAATATTTAAGTACCGTTGGTAGTCTGCGATCCATATCCATATGTTTAAACCCTCCTGCCTGTCTAATCAGCTTTTTTCTTAATAGGAGGGGCTGGATTGTGTTTAAAGTTCTGGAGAAGTAAAGAACAAGATCCTCAAAGCACCTTTCCCCACTGTTCCTCCAGGATCAAGGTGCTACATACAACATAAATTTAATAACTCAGAAATCTACTAAGCTGGCTAGCTGAGACAAGACAGATTGACATGACAACATAAATTAACAAAATATTTTTTGCAAATTGGCAATTGATGAATATTGTGCAAAAGAGCATTTAGTGTTTTGAGATTGGACTGATTAATCTACACAAGCACAAACAGACTGATCTACACTATCAAATTATTGTACACACAAATTAGAGGGTTGTTGTCTTCAATAGAGGGTCAATACCATGATCTTCTCTGCTGTCTCCACTATCACTTGTGGTTCGATACGGCACAATTCCCAAACCAGACAGTGATGCAGCCGCTCAGGATGCTCTTGATAGTCCCTCTATTGAAGGCGCTGAGGATTGATGGTGGAAGCTGGGCCTTCCTCAGTCTTCTCAGGAAGAAACTAAATTCAGGAAAGAAAGGGGCTTCAGAAAAACAAAATGGTTTGCTTTTTCAAATGGGGGTAGCGGTAGCTGAGTGGTTAAGGCATTGCCCTGCTGATCAGAACACCCCAGGTTCAAACCTCAGCACTAAAAAGTTTCCACTGCAAGCCCCTTAACCTTCAATAGCTCAGGTGTATAATGAAATAAAAATGCAATTTGCTCAGACTAAGGGCGTCTGCCAAATGTCGTAAATACTGTAAGTTTCACTCACATTAACATACAGCAGGCTATTGTCCTGTTTTTTTTTTTTTTCAGTGGGACAATCCACAACTGATGGAAAGTAGATAGTGTAAAATCCCGGGTCACATGAATAAACTCTCCAGACAGAGCAACAAAAGCATGAAGGTGTTTTGCTATAGTTGTGTGTATTTTTTTTAGTGTCTCTGTCCGCTCTCACATCAGTGAAACCAGGGGTGTCCACACTAGCGTCTGGTGTGTTGCTGGTTTGTCATCTCTCTGTAAAGCACATTATAATGCACAGTTGCTGCAACCCCAGTGTGTTCTCTTATTGCTGACCATGGGCACTAGTTCATCGTCGGCGCAGATACCTGTGCCTTCATTCTTCAGGAACAGGGAGTGTAGTAGCGGCATGGTTCTTATAAGAGCCAGAAGTTCTTCTCTTCAATAAATTTAAAAAATGACAGCTGGACTGGACAGAAATTGGTCCCCTAAAGAAAAAACACTATAGATGGAGCTACTGGATGGGCTGCCACATCGGTGCCTGACTGTTTTAATGACATCTTTATTACATAAACGCTCATAATATCATATAATATGCCATATCTTACTGCTTAGAATCTCTTAAAAATAACTCTCAACACATTCAACAATTGTGAGGTCTTTGACAGGCTTATTCTGTTTCTGTTCAGACTCTTCACCACAACTTTGTCAAGATGTTCTTGGGTTTCAGAGGCCAAAAAAACAGCACTGGGGTAGTTTATGATGACCATGAAGAGCCACTTTGAAGTTTATCTGAGATGATGGTAAAGTGGAGCTGTTGTGACTGTGGACTGTGTTCATGCTGGAAGGGTCACACAAGGTCATCTGCAGCTGGATCTCTGTGGAATGTGTTGTCGAGTTTTTATATTTTAACCAATTTTGGAAAAACAGATTGGAAAAAAAATCTGATTGATAAGATGACTTAAAATTGTAACAATTTAACTTGGATAATGTGTTTGAAATGTAAACAATTCCAGGTTATTCTTGTTTAAAATCGCCTTGTATTTACTTCAAGTTTTCTTAAATACATAAAGTCATTTGCACATATTTATTGAGTACTTTTTATCATTCTGTTTTTTTAGGACAATGATCCTAAACACACCTCGCAATCCACTATGGAAAACCTCAAGAGACACAAGCTGAAGGTTTAGGAACGGCCATCACAGTCCCCTGATTTAAACATCATTGAAAATTTGTGTGTAGATCTTAAAAGAGCTGTGCATGCAAGACGATCAAAGGATATTACAGAACTAGAAGCCTTTTGAAGGGAGAATGGGAGAAAATCCCAAGTACAAGAATTGAAAGGCTTTTCGCTGGCCATAAAAAGCGTTTACAAGCTGTGATATCTGCTAGAGGAGGCGCTACAAAGTACTGATTATGTAGGGGGCACAAACTTTTGCACAGTGCCACAATAATGTTTTTATTTTTTATATTTCTTCAATTTATGACATAAAAAGTAACTATGCATCAATGTCTGCTGAAAATATTGTGCATTTTTTCCCATTTCCAAGAGAGACTGTGTTCACATCTTCTCAATTACAAAATCACCAAAATATTTTATTTATCAAGGGGTGCCCAAACTTTTGTATAGGACTGTATATATAGGGGGTAGGGGGGTTGTACCAGCATTTCAATTCATATCATGAACCTTGGGGGACCTTGGAGGATTCCACAAGAGGACCAAACACAACAAAGCCTAATGTTTTTTTCCTAGCTTATTAGTGTGACTATTCTTCAGGTTTTGGACCAGTCCAACATTATTGTGAAAAAGCAGCATTGTGGTTCATTCTCTACAGCAGCATGCTCAAATATGCTGCAGGTCCTCCATCAGACAAGCCTATAGTAAAATGTTTCCTGTGCATTTACAGCATTTGTTAGTTGCGCTTATCCAGAGCAACTTACATTTTATCTCATTTTATTTCTAAGCACTTAAGGGGTTGAGGGCCTTGTTCAAGGGCCCAACATTTGCAATTTGGTGGTGGTGGTGTTTAAACCTGGGACCTCCTGATCAGTAGTTCAACACCTTAAACACTGAGCTACCCCTGCCAAAAACCAATTATGATCAAATTTCCATGAACTAACACATTCATATCATTTTTATGTACGTAAGTATGGTTCATCCATTCCTATACACATGGGCCACTCCCCCTTAAACAGGAATGCTGCCTTCCAATGTTCCTTGTAAGAATAAGCAAACCTAGCCACGCCCACACCTATGCACCTATTTATACTGTATTGTTACAATGTGCCAGTGTTGCAGGAGTACTGCCAGGGAGTGATTACATTAGATGAATGCAAAAAATGATAAGCAGTGCATAAATCAAAGCTTCTTTTTTTACATCCATAAATCCTGAGCTCTGTTGTAGAGAGAGTATAAGTGTAACCTCATTAGTTTTGGACACAACTTACAGGACATTATAAAGGAGAGCTTCAGTATGACAGAAAACAAACCCAGAAGTGAGAACCACGAACCTGAAACTGGTAAGGAAACAAAAACCACAGTACCACCAGAGGAGTCTGAGGTAAACCTCAAGGAGAAGACCTTCAATGAGGCAGGGGAGCCTAAGATAAATCCTCAGAAGGTCTCAACCAAGGCAGAAGAACCTGAGGTAAAAATAAGCCATGAGGAGAGGCACGTAACTGAGGTGAATGAAATAGATACAGCAGAGAAGCAGGCAGAAGAGGCTGAAGTAAAAGTAAACCAAGAAGAAAAAAGCTTTACTGAGGAAGGGGAGCTTGAGGTAAACCCTTGTGAGATGCACTCTACCATGGTGGAGGTGGTGATGACAGAGAACAGGGTAGATGGGGAAAGACGGCAGGCTGCAGAGCAGAAAGAGCCCGAGTTTGAATACCTTGAGGGCGGCTGGGGCTGGGTTGTCATGCTTTCTTCTATGTGGTGCATTGGATCAGTGTTTGGAATCCAAAACACTTTTGGGATCTTATTTGTGTCCTTGCTGAAGGAGTTTGGCTCAGAAACCGATGAGGTATTAGTTTACTCCACCTCACATTTACACTACCATCACCTCAAACAAATGCCTGAACAAATGTTTCTTAAAGTCACAGCCCACATTTACCTCAGGAATCTGCCTCACTAACCTTATTATCACTGTTAGCATGATAGTTGATTAATGTTTTGTTTTCAAAATATAATATTTTTTTTATAATCATCTCATCTACTTGTGGACTTTAAAATGGAAGTGATGGAGGTTTGATATTTTCTCTTAAAAACAACTTATATTTGTAAAGCTTGCACAGCATCTGTGTGTGTAAGTAATATCCTGCCCAGAAGACCTTTTTAGTGGTCTATAAGTGTGCTGTAAAACAATATGCTGTAGAAGCAGAACTAATCTTTTGCTTCCCAAAAGGTCATCTAGAAGTGTTCAGTAAACTGTCTCTGACTAAAGAGACTGCAGCAGGCATCCCCTGCATTGTCTGCCAATCCTCCAAAGAGATGCATTGAATATCTCTAGTTCTTCAGCTCCTTGCTGTAGTCTGGTTAAGGATTGAGACAGATGTCTCTGTCCTAAGTGAAAGAGTGGGGCAGTCAAACCTGTTGAAGAACTGGTTAAAATCATTGGCTCCTTCTGAATGTGCTTGTGCATGCATCCTTAAAAGCCTTGGCTTGTTGTTAGGGAAGCAGAACAAGGTTTTATCAGGCACAATGTTGTCCATGCAAAGGTTGAGGTAGTCTGTCGTGCAGTGTGTTATCTCCTCAATGTAATCATTACTGGGCTCCTGCAGCACACTCCAGTCAGTTCACTCAACACTAGTCCTTCAGAATCTCCTCCGTCTCAGGAGACAATTTTCTTAATGTGCGAGTTGTTGTTGTTGGCTGACTCATGACATAGGGCTTGTAGTGGAGCTTCAGGAAGACAAGATTATGGTGTGATTTTCCATATGGGGTCAGAGGTGGTTGACACTGTAAGTTTCACTCACATTAGCATACGGCAGGTCTATTGTTCTGTTTTCCCAAACTGATGGAAAGTGCGGCGTGTAGCATCCAGGCTCATGTAATTAAACTCTCCAGATTTAAAGGAATTAGGGTGTTGTATTTGCAGTCTTGTTATAGTTGTGTTTATGATGTCATATGCATTGTCTGTGTGTGTTTGTGGTGGGATGTAAACACAAACAATAATGACATGCAATAATTTCCTGGGTATTTAGTATGGACGGAGACTCACTGCTAGCAGCGCCATGTGCCAATCTCAGGGTTTGTCAACCATGTCATCCCTTTGTGTTAATTTAAGCTTTTATTTTTGGCATACACATTACTGCATTGTGAAATTCTCTTTTTTTCCATATCCCAGCGTAACTGGGGTCAGACTGCAGTGTTAGCCATGTTACATACTGTACATTGTTCAAGGGCCCAACAATGGCAACCTGCTGGATCTGGGGCTTGAACCAGCAACGTTCCAATCAGGTACTCAGTGCCTTATGCCTCTGAGCCAGCAGGGATTGTTTTGCAGTCATACTATGTGTTAGGAGGCTTCAATATGAAAGGAGATGTGTGTAATTAAGTTAAAATGGAGTCCAGTTCATTATTATTCATCATTATTATATGTGTTCAATAGGAAACACAGACATTATGGACTCCCTGGGAAGTAAAGCAACCAGTCACTTCACCGTTAACAAACCTGAGTGATCAATGAGAGTGGGGAGGACAGCATCTAAAAATACCAGTTCACTAGAATACTCTACATCCATGAGTCCCCCAGACTTTACCTAAGACAAATGTATTCAGAAAAATGCCTGCTGTAGTTTTCATAATACGCGGTACTGACAGGCAGCCTGCATCCCTTGATTGAAGTAGGCGTGGCGGATCGTAAGACACTAGCAGTTCACTCAGGTACAGCGGCGCAAAACCATTTAGTGCTTTAAAGGTCAATAACAGTATTTTGAAATCAATCGAAATTTCACTGAGAGCCAAAGCAGCGTAGATAAGATAGGGGAACTCATGGAACAGGCCTGGACAAAAATGATGGTACCCCTAACTTAATAGTTTGTTGCAGAACCTTTTGAGGCAATCACTGCAATCAAACGATTCCTGTAACTGTCAATGAGACTTCTGCACCTCTCTGCAGGTATTTTGGCCCACTCCTCATGAGCAAGCTGCTCCAGTTGTTTCCGGTTTGGACGGCGCCTTTTCCAGACGGCATGTTTCAGCTCCTTCCAAAGATGCTCAATAGGATTGAGGTCAGGGCTCATAGAAGGCCACTTTAGAATAGTCCAATGTTTTCCTCTTAGCCATACTTGGGTGTTTTTAGCTGTGTGTTTTGGGTCATTGTCCTGTTGCAAGACCCATGACCTGCGACTGAGACCCAGCTTTCTGACCCTGGCCAGCACATTTCTCTCTAGAATCCCTTGATAGGCTTGAGATTTCATTGTACCCTGCACAGATTCAAGACACCCTGTGCCAGATGCAGCAAAGCAGCCCCAGAACATAACAGAGCCTCCTCCATGTTTCACAGTAGGGACAGTGTTCTTTTCTTGATATGCTTCCTTTTTCCGTCTGTGAACATAGAGCTGATGTGCCTTGGCAAAAAGTTCCATTTTTGTCTCATCTGTCCATAGGACATTCTCCCAGAAGCTTTGTGGCTTGTCAACATGTAGTTTGGCATATTCCAGTCTGGCTTTTTTATGATTTGTTTTCAACAATGGTGTCCTCCTTGGTCGTCTCCCATGTAGTCCACTTTGGCTCAAACAACGACAGATGGTGCGATCCGACACTGATGTTCCTTGAGCATGAAGTTCACCTTGGATCTCTTTAGAAGTCTTTCTGGGCTCTTTTGTTACCATTCGGATTATCCGTCTCTTTGATTTGTCATCAATTTTCCTCCTGCGGCCACGTCCAGGGAGGTTGGCTACAGTCCCATGCATCTTAAATTTCTGAATAATATGTGCAACTGTAGTCACAGGAACATCTAGCTGCTTGGAAATGGTCTTATAGCCTTTACCTTTAACATGCTTGTCTATAATTTTCTTTCGAATCTCCTGAGACAACTCTTTCCTTCGCTTCCTTTGGTCCATGTTGAGTGTGGTACATACCATGTCACCAAACAACACAGTGACTACCTGGAGCCCTATATATAGGCCCACTGACTGATTATAGATTGTAGACACCTGTGATACTAATTAGTGGACACACCTTGAATTAACATGTCCCTTTGGTCACATTATTTTCAGTATTTTCTAGGGGTACCATCATTTTTGTCCAGGCCTGTTTATTTATTTTTTAAATAATTCTGTTGAAGCATGGTTGAAAAGCAATGTCACATTCATTGGTTAACATTCATATAATTTTTTTTAATTATTACTTTTGTCAGATTAAAGTTATTTCTGTGACCATTCTCTGACCATTTTCTTTCATTGACCGAAGGGTACCAACACTTTTGTCCACGTGTGTGTTCTTCACATACACATGCTTATACAACTGCTGATGACCAAAAGAAAGTTTCAGTATTAAATAAGAGAATTTTATAAATTAGAAATATAGAGAAATCTGGGAATAAACTTTAGCTATAAAAGACAAAATTTACATTATGTACAAATAATAAAATAATGAAAATAAAATAAATAAAAATAATAAAAAATTTAATAAAATATAGAAGAGTTGAAATGGATTATAGAACCATGTCCAGTTATGGACAAGATAATGTGCAGAATGTGTGAAAGGTTGCAGTTCAAAGTTCACAGTTCTGTGGTGAGTAAAATGTGCGAGTGTGCCATATGAGCAATGTGGTGGGTAGTGAGATTGTTTGTGAAAAAGCAGATCAGAGTGTTTAGTCCTAAGTGGTGTTGTGATTGAGAGTCTGTATAGCCTGCGGGAATAAGCTCCTCCACTGTCTCTGTGTTAGCCTTCAGGGAATAAAAACGCTTTCCTGACAGCAACAGAGAGAACAGTCCATGGTTGGGGTGGTCCTTCACGATCTTCCTGGCCTTAGTCCACCACCACTTGTTGTAGTTTGAGGTCGGGGAGCTTGGTTTAGATGATGATCACACCACCCTCTGTAGAGCTCGTCTGTCCTGCGTGGTGCTGTTCCCTATGGTGCAGGAAAAGAAGTTCCTAAGCATCTTAGAAGCAATCTAAAGTCTCTCTAGCATCTGAGGTGGTAAGGCCTTATTCACCATGGTGTTGATGTGACAGGACCTTGACAGGTCCTTGACAGGTCCTGTGTGATGTGAACACAAAGGTATCTGAAACTGTCGACTCTCTTCACTGGGCTCTCGTTGATGACGGGGTCTGGTAGTTCCTCTCCCGCTTAGTTCTAAAGTCCACTATCAGCTCCTTTGTCTTGCTGATATTCAGAAGGAGGTTGTTCCTCTGGCACCAGTTCTCCAGATCTCCTCATTGTTGTTCGAGATCAGGCCCACCACGACGGTGTTGTCAGCAAACTTAATAATGGTGGTGGAGTTGGTAATAGCTACGCAGACGTAGGTGTACAATGGGTACAGCAGGGAGCTCAGAACACAACCCTGGGGGGGCTCCAGTGCTGAGGGTGAGGGAGGCTGAGACATGTCTGTGCATCCTTACTTCATGTGGTCTGCCAGTTAGGAAGTTGGAGATCCACTGATACATAGATGGGCTGAGTCCCTGGTGCTCAAGCTTGTTGGTAAGTGTGAATGGAATTATAGTTTTAAACGCTCAGATATAGTTGACAAAAAGCATTTAATTCTCGTTTCTAGTGTCCAGGTGAGTGAGTGGTGTATGGAGGAGATGAGAGATGGCATCATCTGTAGAGCGGTTCAAGCGGTCTACAAACTGCAGTGGATTCAGTGTGTCAGGAAGTGAAGAAATTATGAAATCTCTGACCAGCCACTAAAAGCACTTCATCACTACTGAAGTCAGGGCTACAGGGTAATAATTGTTGAGGGAAGCATGATGGGTTTCTTTGGGACAGGAGCAAAGGTGGACTCTTTAAAGCATGTGGGGATTACTGACTGAGATAAAGGGAGGTTGAATCTCTCCTTAAGGCGCTCCTCACATCATGGTTGAAGATGATGAACGTGTTTCTGTGCTCCTAGCATTGTTAACATAGTTAGCTTTGCTAGTGCTATTTGCAAGTGTAGAAGGTGTTCAGCTCATCGGTCAGAGACACATCCGCGTTCTTCAGGCCGGATGTTGGTGCTTTATAGTCAGTTATTGTCCTTAGTCCCTGCCATATCCTCAGTTCCCTGCAGCGTCCCTCCACTTTTGGTGGAATATAACCAGTGCTGATTATGACCAAAGTAAACTCCAGAGCAAGGTAAAAAGGGCAAAATATTATGGTCAATAGTTCCCGGTTGGGTGTGCAGGAGTGTGTGAGAGGAACAATGCTCACACTGTTGTTCACCATTAAACACATGCCGCCTGCCCTTGACCTCCCCGATTCTAGTGTCCTGTCTATGCAGTGAACCGAGAAGAACTATGCCGCCTGATGGCGTGGTCTGGCACCGTTGGGTTCAGCCATGTGTCAGTTAAGCAGAGGAGATTGCAGTCCACACCCAACAACTAATGTCAATTCAATTACATTAAAAAATTTTTTGTATAGCGTTTTAACAATTGTCATTGTCACAAAGCAGCTTTACACAATCAAAAGAAATTATGGAAGTTTGTAAGAAATATGAATATAATATAATATATAATGTAATTATTATCATTAATCAAAATGATAAAATTGTCCGTCATGAGCAAGCCAAGGACAACGGTGACAATGGCAAGAAAAAACTCCCTGAGATGGCAATAGGAAGAAACCTTGAGAGGAGCCAGACTCAGGGCACCCATTTCATTTGGGTGATAACGGATGGCATGGATTGATCCGCACTCATACTGTGTGTTAGGCGGCTAGCAGTTCAATATAACAGTTGATGTCTTAAATGGAGTCCAGTTTGTTGTTGTAGGCCAGGTAGAAATTCCAGCCCTGACCTATTGAGCGACTGTGGTCACAAGTCCTCTGAGAACAGCTGTCAGCATCAGCCGAGGCCAGAACCGTCTTCATGGTAGAGTGGAGCCGTCCCGAGTCACCGCACGCATCCCAGGCAGTCCACAGGGGGCATCCATGCGATGAGTTGCAGGGCACCAGGATGGGTCAAACGGGTCCTGAGGGCAGAGGCGGTCTGGATCACTGGCAACTCAGTGGCAAGTTGTAGTGGTGTGACATGTCGGAATGAAACAAGGTTTCACCAATGCTTCATGGTTGGTGATCAAAGTGAAATGGCGACCTTCTAAGTAGTATTTAAGCTTCTCTATCTCCCATTTGATGGGAAGAGCCTGCCTCTCTCTCTTGCATTAGAAATTAGTTCTCTACAGTTAATTTTACTACTTACAAACAGGATTGGGTGTTCCTCACGGTCAAAGTTATGGAACAGGACCCGCTGAACCAGATCTTGGGAATGGGCCATAAAAATCAAGGTTCTGGAGAACGGGGAAACTGGTGAGGTGGGCTTTGAATTTTGCAAATGCTCTCTCTTCATTTTCTGTCCAGCCAGACCAACCATTTCTGGTGCCATAGAGGAGAAATTCAGCACTAATCAACTACAATAGTTAGCCAGCCCCAAGAATGCATATTCTTTTGACATGCACTGAGGAGCGGACAGCTTTGATTGTTTTCTCCTGTGGTTTTAGCAGACCATGTCTAAAAGACCTGTAATGTCAATGGCCCTGTTTGGTGCTGAAGGCTGTTTTGACTTTGGACAGTAGCCTGCAGTGGGTATTCATCAAACTCATAGAACTTGGTTTAGCCTTCGGACATTATTAGCAAGCTGGATCAACCAGTCCGGCTTTGGTACCGTCTCAATGGCCAGTCCTGCTCTGATGTACAATTAAACTGTATTACATATATTCATGTTTCATCACTAACTTAAATTAGGGGCTTAAGAGAGAAATTTTATTGTATTTCAGACTTTGCACAAGAAATGTAATTCCTGTCCTGTGTTTAATATAATGTTTTTGTGTGTGTGTGTGTGTGTGTGTGTAGATGAAGTATGTAGAAGAGCATTTCCCCAGTGCGAATCAGGAGGTGTTACTGGTGTGTCTCGGTGCTGCGTCTGGTGTGGGACGTCTCATCTTTGGCCGTGCGGCTGACTACGTTCCTGGAGGGTACAAAGTCTTAATGCAGGTATCCCTCACACACACAGTACTACACAAAGTATTGCACAGACATACTCAGTAGAAAGCTTCTTGTATTCCATACAGAATACCCCCGTTCAATACCCAGTCACTGGTTGCATTGCATCCTTAATACTGGTCTCAAGATTCAATAGAATGGGAGAGTTGCATCAGAAAAGGTATCCGGCATAAAACCTGTGCCAAGTTGCTTTTATATCGAGTGGTCAATGGGGTGACCCCTTGATGGGAGCAGCTAAAAGACCAACATTAGATTAAGCAGCAATAATTTTGCATCTTGAGCTATCTCTTAGTCTGATTATAAAATACGTGTACAGTACGTAGGAGACCAGAATGTGCTTTACCGCCACATTCACCGCCGTAGCAGCACGACAGCGGGAGACTTAAATCAGTCACCTTTTAAAGTCATCCCTGAAATGACCGCCATGTGGCGCAAACGGACATTTTGCAAAAAGACTGAAATCTCAGCTGCAGAGGATGCGCCTACAGTATATTCACGTTTCATGTGAATTACATCATCTGAAATTTGTTTTCCATTAGTTTATATAATGTGAAAGCAGACATTCCGCATTCTATATGTATATATTTTTCACAAAATCATAACGTTTTGTCGTCACACGTAATGCAGTGAGCGTGCATTACTATTCAGCATAAACACTTAAACATAAGCATTGTTCTAAGTTAACATTGTAGAGCAAGTGGCCATGTAAAGTTGCATGTTTCAGATGATTATCCATATTTGAGGTGAGTCAAAATATGAAGACTATCAATTATCCCTCAGTAAACTAAGGTAAATTAAGGCTGTCTTGAAACATAATGAAATAAGTAGTTTTATTTATTTATTTTTAAAAATGCATAAAAATCATGGGTTGAGTGATTAAAATTTACTTGAAAGTATTAAACGGTATTAAACACAAATATATGATATGGTAGTGTAGACATTGAAAAAGCTATTTACACATGAGTGCACAAGTCTGAAGCAACACAATTATTAATTTATTGTGTAAATTTAACATCATTCAGCTGTCTTCAGATATGAGCAGATTTAACGATAAAACTGCAGACATACTCAAAAAATATAAAACATTAATAATAAAAACTGATGTCTCCGTGTGGCAGCACAGTGGTGCAGTGTCGCCTTGCACCGCCAGGGTCTGGATTCAATCCCCGGCCAGGCTCGATTCCCGTCTCTGTGTGCATGGAGTTTGCATGTTCTCCCCGTGCTTGGTGGGTTTCCTCCGGGTTCTCCGGTTTCCTCCCACAGTCCAAAGACATGTAGGTTAGGCTAATTGACGTTCCCAAATTGCCCGTAGTGTGTGAATGAGTGTGTGTATGTGTGCAATCTGGGTGATCTTCAATATGTTTGGCCAGCTGTACTTCATTCAGTGTGACACTGTTAAGTAGACATAGGGCAAAAGTTGCACAGCAGGGGCTGCAGGTGACTCATAAGCGTAACACATGTTAGAGGGTCTGGAGAATTTGCAGTCTTCTGTGAGATCACTCAGCCACTCACTCATCATCTATACCGCTTAATCCTGTATTCAGGGTCACGGGGGGCCTGGAGCCTATCCCAGGAGGATTAGGGCACAAGGCGGGGTACACCCTGGACAGGGTGCCAATCCATCGCAGGGCACAGACACACACATATACACACACTCATTCACACACTATGGCCAATTTGGGAATGCCAATGAACCTAACCTACATGTCTTTGGACTGTGGGAGGAAACTGGAGTACATGGATGAAACCCACCAAGGACGGGGAGAACATGCAAGCTCCATGCGTGTGCAGAGACAGGAATCCAACCTGGCCAGGAATCGAACCCTGGAGGTGCAAGGCGACAGTGCTAACTACTACACCACCCAAGAATGGGTTGAGTTCCATGTGCTAATTGCTAAGCACTATGTCCGTTATATCACTAGATGGCGATAAAATACTATATGTGCTTTATAACATAGAAAACTAGAACATAGAACTGATTGATGTCAGTCTGCTCATGGTTGCTTGCCTCTATATTCCTTTTTTTAATCCCATTTTTCAGATTTGTCTTTTCTGTCACATTCAAATATAAGATTTGTGAAGCAGTGAGGTTTGAGCACTGTAAGTGTGTGCTAGTTTACAGGATGAGAATGTCAGCAGTCAGCTTCTTTCCCATTGGCCATAAAAGAATGATAGCAATGATTAAAATGACCACATGCCCCTGTGCTTCTGTAGGCCATATCCGTCATGGTGCTTGGCGTGATGACGATGCTGATCCCGGTGTGTAACATGTTCGGCGGTCTGATCGGGGCGTGTTTAGTGATGGGACTGTGTGACGGCTGTTTCTTCAGCACCATGGCTCCCATCGCCTTTGAGCTTGTCGGCTCTGAGAACGTCTCTCAGGCCTTCGGCTTTGTGCTGGGCATGATATCTGTGCCCATGACTGTGGGTCCTCCTATTGCAGGTATACACACACACACACACACACACACACACACACACACACACACACACACACACACACACACACACACACACACACACTGGTGTTCAAAGTCAGGTTACGCAGCTTAGGTGGATTTTCTGCGCTCCACATCTAGATGATTAAAATCACTCACCTGTAGTTCACACCTCCGAGGTTTGCTTTAGTAGAATTTAGTAGAACATTTAATCCTAAATCCTAAACATTTAAAAGGGAAACATTTAGACCTAAAACCTAAAAAAATCAGCAGTAGGTAATGCAGTGAGGAAGAACGTAGTGTGTGTTTTCTTTGCTGTCAAACATAACTCACTCACACTCTCCACCAATGATCAGGATCAATGCACAGAAAGCTGCAGGGCCTGACTGTATCCCCAGACGCATCCTCAGATCATGTACTGGGGTGCTGATGGCGGTACTAACGGACTTATTCAACCTGTTTCTTGCCCAAGCTATTATGCCCATCTGCCTTAAGACCACTTTACTGCAATGAGACTTAATGACTATTACCCAGTAGCGCTCTCCCCCATCAACAACCAAGTGCTTTGAGCAGCTGTTCCTCGTACACCTCAAAACCTGCCTATCTGCCACTCTGGACCCCCATCAATTTGCTTACCATCAGAACAGGAGCACAGAGGGCACAGTTTTCACAACGCTGCACTCAGCCCTCTCTCAATTGGACAATAAAGACAGTTATGCCAGAATGATTTTCCTTTATGTTAGGTCAGCATTTAACACTGTCATCACCTCCAAGTTTGGAGACCTGGGCATTTACATATCACTATGCAACTGGCTCCTGGACTTTCTGACCAACAGGCCCCAGCATGCTCGGGTAGATCATCACTGCTCTTTCATCCTTGGCACCAGAGTACCACAAGGCTGTATGCTGAGTCCCTTCCTCTACTTTCTCTTCACCTACGTACTACTGTACATGGTTCCAACACAATTATCAAGTTTGCAATTGACACCATGGTGATTGGACTCATCACAGACAACAATGAGTTGTCAACAATGAGCTACAGGAGCCTCCAGACGAAGACAAGCAGGTTCAGAAACAGCTTTTTCCCTACAGCTGTTTTCTTGCTAAACTCTGCCCCCATCCGATCACATACAGTACACACTAAACTGAGTACATTACTCTTTATTTACCTTGCACTACTTATGACATAATACTATATTGACACTGTAAATTATCTTTCACTACTCATAATTTCTGCTCACAACTCACTACTGTACATAAACGAACACTCTGGATTGCACTATACATAACTGTTGCCCATATTGTATATTGGATAAAATTACCTACCTCATTTCACTCATTAACAAGTTTGCACACATATATATATAACCTTCCATATCATAACCATGGTATACAATACGTTCCTTTATGGCAACCATCTATAATCAATGTACATAACCCTTCTCTGTGTATATATTCATATGCATATTAGTTTATTCTCCTATATCTCTTCCTTCATTGCACTCAGTGTTGCTGTATGTAACCCTTTCTGTGAACGGTCTACATATGCAAATTATTTTACATGGAATACAAAATACAGTCTCTCTCATTGCATGCATCTAAATCATTGCACTCATTGTAAATAACCCCTTATGTGTATACTGTGACTCAGGGATTCTCCATGATCGCCTGCGCAGTTATAACATGGCCTTCTACCTGGCGGGAATCCCTGCTCTGATTGGTGGATCTGTGTTGTGTGTGGTCCCAGGGTTGGAGTGGAGGAAGAGGAGGAATGAGAGGAAGAATGAAACTGACAAAAGTTCAGCACAGGAGTAAAGAGCTGAAAGACCTCCTTATATACATGATGCATCTCAAAACATTAGATTTTGGTGGAATTTTTTTTCCGTATATTAAATGAAAAAGAGAAACTTTAAATTCATTTTGGCTAAAGTAAAATATTTCAACCTTTTTTGTTTTCATTTTGATGATCATGGCTTTCAGCTCCTGAAAAGTCTGGCTTGTGTAGTCCCATCCAATAAAAGAGCTAGTGTACCTCAATTTGCTGACAAGTGAACGCTGACTCTGATATAAAGCAGTCAGAATACACAGTGCTTAGCAGTTTGTTGCGTATAGAGTTGCATAGTGATCAGGGTGCCCATGCTGACCCGTGTTCTCCACCAAAGCTCCTAGAATTGGACCACCCAAAGCTCAGAACTGAACCACAAAACAATGGAAGAAGGTGGCCTGAACTGATGGATCATGTTTCCGTTAACATCATGTGGACGGCTGAGTGCATGTGGATGTTGCTTACCTGGGGAAGAGATGGCACAAGGATACATTATGGGAAGAAGGCGAGCAGGCAAAGGCAGTGTGATGCTCTGTGCGATGTTCTGCTGGGAAATCTCGAGTAATTCCCTTTGTGTAGATGCTACACGTTCCACCTACCTAAACTGTTTCAGAACTGGTTCAGAGTTACACCACTTCATGGAGATGGTGTGCCTTGATGACAGTGGCCTCCTTCCACAATATAATGCACCCAGACACACACAGTTACACTGATCAGGAGCAGCTTAAGGAACATGACAAGAATATTCAGTATATTCCACTTTTTATCAGACCGAGCACAAGTACAATAAATTAGGTTATATTAGGATACTGAATCCCAATAATAGTACTTTGCATTTTTAAGAATTTTTTTACATGTGATCTTTGCGTTGGAAATAGCTGAGAAGAAGCGAGGCTCGCATCATTTTATGGTGAAGAGCCTCAGAACGTGATGCTTTTATTGAAACTTTTTATTTTTGTATGTTATCCTGCTGTACAGTATGTTATAAAATAAAGCGAATCCCTTGCTGGGAGATGCGATAAAATATTTTAAAGTATTGAGCTTTTGTTTCTTTGAATGTGACCTGAGTGCATAGACCTGAGAACCTGGTAAAGGTAAGAACATTCTCAATATTCTGCTGCTGTTAGGCTAGGTGAGGAGTTTAGATGACTAGGTAGAAACACTCAAACAGATTAGAATTTCTTGTTTGTTTGGTTTTTGTACATGTAAAATGAGAACTAACTTTTGTGAAAAACTGACAACTGGGAAAAATTATCAATAGAAAAATGGAAATTTGATCAATCATGGAAAACCATGGTTCACCCCATTATGTCATCCATGGACTTAAGGTTGAAACACTCTCTTAAAAATGTACCTGTGGTGCATATCTGCTACTAGACAAGAAACATTCTTATATGTGCTCAAGGTTAATGTGTAACACACCTTCCAATTGACAATAATTTTGGACCATTATCTTCATTTTCAAAACAGCTTTGGGCATGAAAGCTCCTGGAATGGGTTCTTCCTTAGTGGTTACTGTTTTGAAAAGGAAAGTTCTGGCCACTCTGTTCTCTCTAAGATAGTGACATGTTCTCTTGAAATAAATGGAGCATATCTAATTTGATTTGTGGTGTACCCAATTAGAGATGTGATGGCACATGATTGAATACATGATTATATGTTATTTTACTGTTTGAGTAAAACATTTTTCTCTCAACACACTCAACTGTAAGTTTTTTTTTTCCTTTCATTTTATGCCAAGAACCCCAGGAACAACATAACATTTTTATTATCTTGTTCTTGTGTTTCAGAGGCAACCAAAACATCAACAGGAGAGTTTATGATGACCATGAGATGCCACCATGAAGGTGGAGCTGTTGTGAAAATCATGAGATAACCTGGTTGTTAGTTACAATGCTAAAAGACTTCTGATGACATTACGCTGATGTTCAATCAATCTGTTAAGTTTAGATTAAATTAGATTAAACATACACAAACATCCAAAACATTAAACATGTTCAAAGGAAATGAAATGCAGTTAGTGTCTAAACAGAAGCTACAACAATAAATAAATGAAGTAGTTTATGTTGCTGATAATTCTTCACTGTCAGCGCAGGATGAGGTTCTGTATAACCATATTCATGCTCAAAGAGTCACACAAGGCCATCTTTATTGCATTGCCAGGGACAACAGATTGGGTGACCGAGAAGTAGATGGTTTTACGCAGACCCCCGGAGATCCTGAACTTCCTCAGCTGTCTGAGGTAGTAAATGCGCTGTCTAGCTTTCTTCACTAATGAACAGATATGGGGTGAACACGACAAGTCCTCAGAGATTTGGACTTCCAGATACTGGTCACCCTCTCCACCAGAGTCCTGTTTATCTTGAGCGGCGTATACTGAGAAACCTGCTTATTTCTCCTGGGCCCGTATTCACAACGCTTCTTAGAATTCTCTCAGAGAGCTCCTATCTTAGCTTAAAAAGTCCTAGCTGGGAGTCCTAGACTAAAAGGGATTTAGGAAACTTTTTAGAGCAACTCTGAGTAAGGAAAGTAAAAAAAACTTTTATCTTAGTGAGGGCATGTGGTTGACCCCGTTGGTAGGGATGATGCAGCAGTTCAAGGACTGTGATTGGTTAATAAAAAATAGCCTCTGACCTCTGCAAAGGTTTTGAAATGAGCTCTTTGTGAAAACAGAATACATGATAATAGAACCAACAGTGAAATCATAATTTTTGTATATGAAGAAATTGTATAATCATGACTACAGGCTACTTTATGCAAAGTTTCTCGGCTAAATGTCTTAAAGATAATTACACAGCTAAATGCTGAAAATGTGTCGACTTTTGAAGCAACCAATTTCCACACAGTCGTTACTATATTTAAGTTCTCACACTTATTTACTAAACTGATTTTATTACTTGTGATCCATTTCAGATTGATGGGAGCAAAATGTCTCAGCTTTTACCAGTTTACTTGATCACAGGACAGTTTATTTAAGTTGCACTTTTGGATGGTCTGTAGTCAACAATCCAAGAGAGATGGAAGGAAGTAAAACAACAATAAAACCAGACTGGACAGAAGAGCAGCGTTTACTTTTAGCTTTACTTTCAGTGTTTGGAGAATATTTCTTCCTTCCGCCATTTTGTCCTCTGCTAGAGAAACTCTTAAGCCTCTTAAACCTCCTCCGCTCTACTCTTAACAAATTTTACCTTAAGAGCTGTTTTTAGGGCTATGATGTTTTGTGAATCATTTTTATCTTTAGAAAGATTTAATCCTAAACGTAAGGAGAAATTCTAAGAAAATTAACTAATTCTAAGCTTTTTCTTAGAATTTCATCACTAGGACTTTTAGGGTTAAGAAGCTTTGTGAATACCGGCCCCTTAAGTCCACCACCATCTCTTTGGTTTTTGAGACATTTAAGTCCATGTTATTGTTCTTACACCAAGAAGATAGTGCTGCTGTATCATCCAGACTGTCTCATCGTTGTTCTGTATCAGACAAACCACCACTGTGTCATCTGCGAATTTCACAATGGAGTTAGAGCTGTGACGAGCATAGCTGCTCTGGGTGTAGAGAGAGAAGAGCAGGGGACTCAGAACACAACCTTGAGGTGATCCTATGTTCAATGTGGTGCTTTCTGAAAACCGCTGACTGATCTTTACCACCTGTGGTCTGTTTGTCAGGAAACTCAGAATCCAGGGCCCGTATTCACAAAGCTTCTTAAGCCTAAAAGTTGCTCCTAGTAAATCTATTTTTTTTTTTTTTTTGTAAATCCTTTTCATTTGAAGGCTGCATGCTTGCATTTGACTTTATACTTGTATTATTACTTTAATAGTATTAAAATTTTTGTTACTTATTGTAATAAGTTAAGATAACTACTATTTTGAAAAGTAAAGACAGAATGTTGATAAACATTTTATTGTTGGAAAAATGTTAAACACTAAAAACGTTCATTGTAAAACATTGTAACAATGTTATTGAATAAATTGTTCTTTGGTCAAACAACAATATTAATTTTAAAATAATTGAAATTAATCAACTAAATAGATTAATACAAAATCTTGAATGTTATGTTGATTGAACTAAATTAAATTACATTAACTTTATGTAATTAACTTAAGTTCACTGAAATAAATATTATTTCGTATTTTCGTGTGTTATTTTGTAACTTTATTGTGTGTGTCTGTCTGTCTGTCTGTGTGGATCTTCCATGATCGACTGGGCAGTTATTACTTCTTCCTGGCGGGAATCCCTCCTCTGCTTGGTGGATCTGTACTGTGTGTGATCCCATGGTTGGAGTGGAGGAAGAGGAGGAATGAGAGGAAGAATGAAACCGACAACAGAACAGCACAGGAGTAAAGGGCTGAAAGTCCATACAGTGCATTTGAAAGTGCGAACTCATCAGATTTTTTTGTAATTTAATTCAAAAAGTGAAACTCATTTATTCTAGTTTCATCTTCACATCCAGTATCTCAAAATATTAGAATAAAAAACATTTATACTTGACAGCTTTCCCAAAAACGTTTTGGCAACAGCTTTGGTTTATTTATTTTTTAGCAAGGTCTGAAGCTTTTTTTGTTTACTTGCGTGATGTTGAGAGTTTTTCTCGGTGGTTCGCCTCCACTGGAAGGGAACCACAGCGTTGCTGACGGGTTGGTGATCTGTCATTGGGATAACTTCTTTTGGGGAAGCCCTCAGTGATGGTTACTGATGGCGGCGCTCTGGAACTTCTTCTGAGGGGTTCTTTGTTGCAAGACTTTGAAGTTCTGGCACAAAGTTTCAATGAGGGTCTTGAAGAGTGGATGACTCGATCGTTTTACGGTGCAGGATATTAGCACAGGTCGGACCACTGTGGGGGAAAGAGCAAAGGAGGAATAGTAATGGCGGAAGAGCCGGCAAAGGACTGATGAAACTGTTCAGAGCGGTGATTGTCCCAATCAGATGTTGTTGCGAGGCTTTGCCACGCCTCACACGGTTAATTCTTTTCTGTGCATACATCAGCCTAACATTTGGTCTGTCACATGGGGAACATCCTGCTGAAATTTTAGAACATTGATAAAATTGGTCGCACACTTTGTGTGCAGGCTTTCATTCCAACTAATCAGACTACTTATAATATATTGAAAGCCAAGAGTGAATAATGAATGAAATTGGAATGAAAGGCTGTACCCACATCGGCCCTTTAAGGATACAGTTTGACACCCCTGTTCTACAGTTTCTGGCAAGGAGATGGGGTGAAATGGTAAATGATAAAACAGTTGGTTTCACGGCACAGGGCAGATGTGTCATGCAGTGATGCTCACATTAACATGTTAGTTCACTTTGGTGTGGGGTGGGGAAAAAAACAGATACGTATCAGCCTTTATTATGTCAACTGTGAAAAATATCAATAGGAGAATGACTCATGGAAAACCATGGTCCACTCCAAGATGTCATCCATGGACTTAAGGTTCAATCATATTCTGCTGGTGTACGTCTGCTACTATACCAGAAATATTCTCAGATGTGCACAGGGTAAATGTGCAATGCTTAATGAATGATGACAATAACTTTGGACCATTGCCCTCATTCTCAAATCAGTGTTGCGTGTGTAAGCTCCAAGCATGGGTTCTTCCTTAGTGCTCACTGCTTTTAGATGAAATGTAAGTTCTGGTCACTCTGTTCTTTCTAGGATAGTGACATGTTCTATTAAAGTAAATGCAGTGTACCTAATTAGAATCATGGTGTACCTAATAAGAGTTGTGAAGTACAAGAACTCGTGACTGAACACATGATTACATGATATTATTTTACTGCATAGAGTCTCTTTGAAAAAAAAAAAAAACTGTGAAGATTTTTGACAGGCTGAACCTGAGTCCTTTCTTTTCTGCCACAAAAACAGCAGGGGACAGATGTACTAAGACATGGTATCTGTGAGAATGTTCTGAAAGTGATCTCCTCAGCTTTCCTCTGAACCATTCTGATTGCTGATTCAACAACTTTTATTTTTACTCCGTCCAGCCAAAAACAATGACAGTGAAATTTGCATGCTCTGACACACTCATGTCGATTTCTTCTTTACATCAGGTGGATTTGTCTATTTAGGCCCACACAGGCCACTCCCCTTTGAAGAAGAATGCTGTGTCCTGTCCAATCACAATGTCAATGTCCTTTTATGAATATGCATACCTGTTCACCTATTTATACTGTACCACAGTATTACAGTGTGCTGGTGTTGCAGCAGTAATGCCAGGGAGTGGTTTTTATCAAATAATCAATGGTTCACAATGTTCAGTTGGCCGCATTTTATAAATCGGAGGCATACGTATCCAAAAGATTAGAGACCACCACGTATGTCCGTCAACTCGGCTCACCTTTATTTGACTCCCCCCCCCCCCCCCCCCTTATAACTGCATCCCCCTTTCGGAGTATTACTACACACACATTAGCACATCTTCAGTATGACAGAGGACAAATCCACAAGTGAGAACCACGATCATGAAACTGGTGAGGAAACCAAATCTACTGTACCAACAGAGAAGCCTGAAGAAAACTCCAACAAGTGTTTTCGTGATGCAAGGGAGGCTGAGATAAATCCTAAGGAGAAGGTCTCAAACAGGGCAGAGGAACCTGAGGTAAAAATAAACCCAGATGAGAATGCTGTAATTGAGGTGAATGAGATGGTGGTGAAAGTAAATACAGCAGAGAGTAGCTTCACCAAAGCAGATGAGCCCGAGGTAAAGGTAAACCAAGAAGATAAGAACTTTACTGATGCTGGGCAGCCTGAGGTAAAACCCTGTGAGAGGCACTTTACCGAGGTGGAGGAGGTGAGGAGGGAGAACATCAGAGGTAGTGAGAGCCAGCAGGCCTTGGTGGAGGAAGAGCTCGAGTTTGAACACCCCGAGGGCGGCTGGGGCTGGGTGGTCATGCTCGCCTCCACGTGGTGCAATGGCTCGGTGTACGGAATCCAAAACGCCTTCGGGATCTTTAGAGTTCGGCTCTGAGGACGACAGTGACCTGCGCTTCAGGACAGGTATTACCTCAGATTTACCTCAGATTTAACTGTTCTTTAAGCTATAGCGAACATGCCACTGATTTTTCCACTTCGCTTTTCCCTCATCCATGTTCCTTACAATTACAGCCCACATTCGGCTCCGATATTGTAACCTTATTGTTATTCCTTTCAGCATGGCAGTTTGTTAATAGGTTTTCCTTACATAAAAGAACTGCAGTTTTTGTGAAGTACAATGCAGTACAACAAAATACAATGCAGTTGGAATGCAGTTGCATTGAAATATGATTCTGTAACTTTTTAGTTTCAGTAACTGCAGTTATTCGTCACTGATGTCCTGCAGTCCTGAAGTTCTGTTATCCTAACTAGATTATTCTATTATTCTTATTCATATTCATTTTCATATTATTTTTTATCATCAGTTATTATTATTTACCTTTTTTACATTAAATGTTTATTTTCTGAATATTAATGCATGGTAGACTATTATTATTGCTTGTGCCTTTCAGGCAGCTACTATACAGTAGGATACTACTAAATGCCTAGTTTCATTAAAGTGCTGTAATGAGTGGCTCAATTGTAGGTTAGAAATAGAAAATAGAAAACAGATGGAAGCAGGTAGAAGCTGACAGTGTGCGTCTTCCTCTCCTCCTCTTCCTTTGTTAAACTGAGAATTGCCTAAATATTCGCGACTGTACTCTTGTGATACATAAGACTGCAAGATCACATGTAATTCTCAGCAAGAGTTTGAACTAAGGACTGTCTGATATACTCGAGTAGCCTGAGCATGTGCGGTATGGTTCTTAGAGCTGCTAAATAAATGATCTCAGGACACTTTACTGTTGGCATGAAACAGGACTGAGGGGAGCGTTTACCTTCATTCATTTCTACAAGGGCAGCAAAGACGCCACTTCTCTCCATAAAAAGCATCAGGCACAGATAGAAATCTCTCAACAGGTACGGGGATTGGCCTGGTGCTCTGCTACCGAGAGGGGCCTGAGACTCTAACAACAAAACTGGACTCCATATTAACTTAAACACTTAAGCGTTTCCTGTTATCCTGAACGTCCAGCCTCCTAACACTCTGCATGCAATAGAGATCCTGCTATCCGTTATCACCCAGATGAGGATGGGGTCCCTATTGAGTCTGGTTACTTTGAGTGTTTCCCATCAGCACCGTCGCCCTCGGCTTGTCCATCAGGGACGTTCTGATTATTTCTACACATTTCCTCATGTCTTTCATTACCCAAATTTTTGTTTGTTTGATTGCGTAAAGCTGCTTTGCAACAATGACCATTGTTTAAAGCGCTATAGAAATAAAATTGAATTTAATTAGTCTGCTAATAAACTTTTCAAATGAAAGAGAGATGAGGCTGCTGGAGAGATTACTGGTACAGCTGCGTCGAATAAACAGAATTGGATTCTGTGCAATTGTTCTCCCGAAATTCTTTGACTGCTGTACAAATTGAAGACCAATAAATTAACTGGCCAGCGCTAGCACTTTTCTGGGAGCACACTCACATACTAACACTGCAGACTAGACTGCTCAAACAAAAAATATTTATTTTTTATACAGAATAAATATAAGAGAGCTTTTTGGTGGAATACAAAAATTCATAATATTAATTATATATTAAGAATATTAACATCCACCACACCTGCACACATCATTATGTGATATAGAAGTGCAATCTGGTGGTGATTTCATACACCCACTGACTGTCTAATGGATCTGATGTAATGTAAACCACAATGCAATATGGCCATAGTAACATCTTATTCTGTATTTTTGTTTAGTTGAATTAAACTCTGTCCCTCTCTCAGCGTGGGTGGGCGATAGATGCCTGCTGTCCGATCGTCAGTGTGTTTACAGATGTGTTCGGCTGCAGGATCACAGCGGTGAGCGGGGCTGTGGTTGGGCTTGTTGGCCTCTTTGCCAGTTCATTCGTTACGTAAGAACACACACACACACACACACACACACACACACACACACACACACACACACACAGCTCTTCCAAACCCTGAAACATTTTTAAAGACTTCACAGCAGGTGTCTCTCTCTCTTATTTTTCTCTCTTTTTTATTTCAAATAAAGATACTATACAGTGTGGGCCATTTACATGGACACACCTTAATAAAATGGGAATGGTTGGTGATATTAACGTCCTGTTTGTGGCACATTAGTATATGTGAGGGGGCAAACTTTTCAAGATGGGTGGTGACCATGGTGGCCATTTGGAAGTCGGCCATCTTGGATCCAACTTTTGTTTTTTCAATAGGAAGAGGGTCATGTGACACATCAAACTTATTGGGAATTTCACAAGAAAAACAATGGTGTGCTTGGTTTTAACGTAACTTTATTCTTTCATTAATTATTTACAAGTTGTAGGCTGTAGATTAGACTTTAGGTTATTGTGTTTATTGTTGACTCTGTGTGTGTGGATTAAAATGAATCTCTTAGCTTTGACTGATTTACTTATAAAGATTGTTAAAGACTGTGTGTGTGTGTGTGTGTGTGTGTGTGCGCAGGTCTCTGGGCGTTATGTACTTCACATACGTTGTGGTGTTTGCGTGCGGCTGTTCATTTGCATATCAGCCAAGTTTCATCATCCTAGGACATTACTTTAAGGTTTGTTTTGCTATTAATAAATAATGTTTCTGGATATCTTAATAATGTGTGATGAATAATATATTGACTCATTTCTTAACCTTACAAGCGTTTGGGTTTGGTGAACGGCATCGTGACGGCGGGGAGCAGCGTCTTCACCGTGACTCTGTCCCTGCTTCTTCCGTCTCTGATGGACCGCATTGGCCTCCACAACACCCTGCGCGCCATCCTGGTGTTCGTGCTTGTGCTGGCCGGATTCACCTACAAGCCCCGCCTCCCTCAGAGGGTGGAGTCCAAGAAGGTCTCGTTAAAGAGGATCTGTAACGTCCAGATCTGGAGGAGTCTGAGTTACAGGATCTGGGCCTTCGGAATGCTGACCTCACTGTTTGGATACTTTGTTCCCTATGTCCACCTGGTCAATAAGTGTGTGTGTGTGTGTGTGTGTGTGTGTGTCTTGTCCAGAAGTCTGGCTTGTAAATAAACTGTTACTTAGTCTGGTTGTGTGGCTGAATGCTTTGATACCTTTTTCTAGATGACAAGGGGGGATTCAAAAGCTGATGTTTTTGTGGACTACTCATCAGAATAGAGATTCAACTGGTGATATCATCCACAATGCTGGTGTCTTTGCAAGTGTGTAAATGTCTGTGATGCACGGAATAGAGACTCTTAGAGATTTTTTTTTTTTTGCTGTTCAGCTGAGAAAAGTGTGAGGTGTGGTGTGTGATAAAAGAGTATCAGTAAGAATGAACGGACATGTGTACAGGACAGTGGTGAGACCAGTGGTGCTCTTCAGCTTAGAGACAGTGGCACTGAAAAAAGACAGGAGGCAGAGTTGGAGGTAGCAGAGATGAAGATGTTGAGGTTCTTCTTGGGAGTGACAAGGATGGATAAGATCAAGACTGAGTCCATCAGAGGGATAACTCTTGTTACTGTACGTAGATGGAGATAAAGTCAGAGAGTCTAAATTAAGGTTGTTTAGAGATGTTTAGAGCAGAGATTGTGACTATATCTCTTAAAGGATGGTTAGGTTGGAACTGCCAGGCTGGAGGTCTATAGGAAGACCAAAGAGGACATTTGGATGAGAGATGCCTGTAGTGAGAGAAGGCATGAAGTTAGTGTTTGTGTGAAAGAAGAGGATGCAAAGGATAGAGTTAGATGGTTTCAGATGATTTGCTGTGGTGACCCCTGAAAGAGAACAGTCGAAAGAGTAAAAAGAAGAAACAGGGAAGAACAAAGTGGCAGTGATTATAGGTGGGATGAGGGTACACACTTGTCGAGTGTCCTTCAGCAGATATGGTATCCCAGTCACGTTGCAGGTTGAAATCTTGTAAATAACTTCACAGCCAAATGCTACCATTATGTCAGATATAAGATATCTGTGTGGCTGGAAATGATGTTATACTTGTAGCCTTGTTAAGGGAGACCACCTCGGGGTAACAAGTGGCACAATCCATGAGTACAAGTACTGTATGTGCTCCTACACACAAGCATAAAGGGCACCAAAGCTTGAAGGGTTCCCCAATAATGAGCAGATAGTGATTTTAAGGACAGGGTACAATGGCACTGGGGTTAGCACTGGCAGAAATTCATTATCTTGCCTGTCATTCTTTGGAATGTAAGTATTCCCTGATCTATGCATGATAGGCGACTTTAGATAATGGTAATGGTGTGATAGATGGCGCTTGCATTTCACTTGCTCAATAAGGCAACAGATTTTGAAAATCCTGATATTTGATCAGATAAACTGAACTGTTTGTATTGTTCAATTTCAATTAAATTGTGTGTGTGTGTGTGTGTGTGTGTGTGTGTGTGTGCAGATGAAGTATGTAGAAGAGCATTTCGGCCCCGATGCAAATCAGCAGGTGTTACTGGTGTGGCTCAGTGCTGCGTCTGGTGTGGGACGTCTCTTCTTTGGCCATGTGGCTGACTTTGAGACTTTAGAGCTCGTCTTCTCCGAGAACGCCCCTTAGGCTCTTGGCTTTGTGCTGGGAATGATATCTGTGCCCATGATCGTGGGTCCTCCTATTGCAGGTACAACCCCCCCCATCGTTCAAGACTAATTTCAGCACATACTTCTTGGCACAGCTGCTTTATCTGTGTTATATTATTTGGATGTCCTTTCCATATCAGAAGTCACCCCATATCATCTTTATTGGGTTGAGGTCTGGGCTCTAACTTGGCCACTCCAAAAGGCGGGTTTTGTTTTTCAAGCCATACTTTTGTGGACTTGTTTTGGTGTTTGGTTCTTTCTACAATGTTTGATTGTAGATCCTCTGAAAGCTACGCACAAGAAGAATATGTTTATGTGAGGTAAACACAATCTGATGTGCCATCTGCAGATGTCACCTAAAGCTTTATCATGCAAAAAGGAAGCCATATGTGAACATGGTCCAGAAGCGCTGTTGTGTCCTGTGGGCCAAGGCTCATTTAAAATGTTTCAAATGTTTCATTCTTAGGAAGAACCTATGGATGCTGAAAGGTATATAAATGTTTTAGACAATGTCTGTTTCAGGCAAGGCTTTGTGTATTTCAGCAGGACAATGAAAATCACAGACTGCAGCTATTACAACAGCATGGCTTTGTAGTAGAAGGGTCTGGGTGCTGAATTTTCCTGCCTGCAGTCCAGATCTTTCTAGAAAACATTTTAACATTACACAGAAAAAAATACATCAAAGATCGTACCATAAACTCTTCAGCAGCTTGAAACCCATATCAGGCAAGAATCAGACCAAATTCCAGAAACTAACCTCAATATCACAACTTTCTTAAGACCTGTAGCAGGCATCACATTAGAAATTAACTCATAAAAATGTACATTTACTCAATTTAAACATTAGTTATGTTCTCTATGTTCTATTGTGAATAAAATATTAACTCATGTAATTGGAAAGTCTTTTATTTTTATTTTTATTTAAATATGAATGTTCCAACTTTTATGGAATTCGGGTTGTATTTACTTGGATTATCTTGTGTGTAATAATAATTAGTTTGATGATCTGAATCATTTAAGCATGAAATAAACCTTTACTATTTTGATATTGTCAGGCATAACCCCTAGAGGGCGCCAAAGCGCCCAAGGACCTTTTTTGTTTGTAGTTCTTTTAAGTTTCGTTTTGTACTTCATTTCCCAGTTTACACTCGGTCAGGTGACGAGGGCGCTCACCTGAACCAAGTTGATCATTAGTTTTATTATAAATAGCTTGTTTTGGTTCAGTTTCGTGTCTTGCATCTGTTAATTTGGTAGTCATAGGACCACAAGTAGCTAGAAGTAAGCTTCCTGATCACACTGTAACTTTAGATGGCCTTTCTGTTCCATCAAGTGCAACAGTAAAAGACCTCGGTGTGATTATAGATTCCAGCCTTTCATTTGAAGCTCATGTAGATAATATCACCAGGATAGCTTTCTTTCACCTTAGAAATATTGCCAAGATAAGAAACATATTGTCACTAAATGATGCAGAAAAACTAGTTCATGCTTTTATCACCTCTAGGTTGGACTATTGTAACGCCTTACTGTCTGGTTGTTCAACTAGGTGTATAAACAAGCTTCAGTTAGTACAGAATGCAGCAGCGAGAGTCCTCACTAGAACCAGAAGATACGAGCACATCACCCCTATCTTATCTACACTGCATTGGCTCCCTGTGAAATTTCGCATCGATTTTAAGATACTACTTTTGACATTTAAAGCACTAAATGGTCTCGCGCCACAGTATCTGAGTGAACTGCTAGTGTCTTACGATCCGCCACGCCTACTTCCATCAAAGAATGCAGGCTGCCTGTCAGTACCACGTATTATTAAAACTACAGCAGGGGGCGGAGCTTTTTCCTACAAAGCCCCAAAGTTATGGAATAGTCTTCCTATTAATGTTCGGGACTCAGACACAGTCTCAGTGTTTAAGTCTAGGCTAAAAACCCATTTATTTAGCCAAGCATGTTTGTAAATAGATGAACCTTAGGTAAAGGAGCAGATCTGGGGGACTCATGGACGTAGAGTATTCTGGTGAACTGGTATGTTTAGATGCTGTCCTCCCCACTCTCATTGATCACTCAGGTTTGTTGACGGTGAGGTGATTGGTTGCTTAACATCACAGGGAGCCCTCATGTCTGTTTCCTTCTGGCTCTCACTTTTAGTTATGCTGTTATAGTTAGTCCTGCCGTAGTCTCTGCTTGCACTTTGCACTAATATACATTCACCTTATACATGTTGACTGTGACCAGACCTAACTGCCATCTCTCCTTATTTTTTGCTCTCTCCTTTTCTGCTCTCTCTCTCTCTCTCTTCTGCTCTCTCCTCTCTCTCTCTTCTTTCCCTCTCTCTGTCTCTCTGTCGAGCTATACATGTCACTCCTGAGTTGCCAGTGATCCAGACCCCTCTGCCTTCTGGAGCCGTCTAACCCGTCCTGGAGTCCTGCTTCTGGTTGGAGATCTCGTCGCATGGATGCCCCGTGTGGTCTGCCTGGATTCGTGTGGTGGCTGGGGATGGTTTCCATGAAGACTGTCCTGTCATCGATTGATGCTCTGGGGACCTGTGACTTCAGTAGTTCGATAGCTCAGGACTGGAATCTCCTACAGTCTACCTGAGCCTCCAGGAACAAACTGGACTCCTTTTAATTTTAATTTTAAACACATCTCCTGTTACACTGAACTTCCAGTACACATTATTATGCTGATCAATCCCTGCTCTCCGTTATCACCCAGATGAGGATGGGTTCCCTGTTGAGTCTGGTTCCTCTCAAGGTTTCTTCCTATTACCATCTCAGGGAGTTTTTCCTTGCCACCGTCGCCCTCGGCTTGCTCATCAGGGACAATCTTATCATTTTGATTCATACACATTGCATAGAAACTTACTTCTTTTGATTGTGTAAAGCTGCTTTGCGACAATGTCAATTGTTAAAAGCGCTATATAAATAAAATTGACTTGACTTGACTTGACTTAATTTAACTGTAGTAAATGCCCGTCCAGTTTAGTTCGTGGCTTCCCGTTGGTGATTCGTGTTTTGGTTTGTTTTATTATTAAAGTATATTTGTTTGTTTAATTTCCTTGTTTTCTTCTCTAAAATAAACATCATTCATTTGAAACACCTGACCTCTGCATTTATGCCTCGCAACCCCAATCGTGACAGATATCTAAGTGAGAAGATGGTATGTGTTGAAAAAAAAAAAAGATTGCACTTAATCCAGCATTTAGTCATTTCTTAATTTTGAACATTGTGTGTGTGGGTGTCAGGGATCCTCCATGATCGACTGGGCAGTTATGACTTGGCGTTCTACCTGTCTGGAATCCCTGCTCTGATTTTTGGAGTTATACTTTGTGTGATCCCATGGTTGGAGTGGAGGAAGAGGAGGAACAGAGGCACAGGAGTAAAGAACTGAATGTGCATACTGAGTGCATACAGTACATCAGATTGGTTTTTTTCATAATATCATTTAAAAAGTGAAAGCACTTGACAATTTTGGCACCAGTATTGTTGAAGGTGGGGATCTCAAATCTTAAGACTATACAAGAATGCTTGAGGCACTATGGAACTAACCTAGGCTAATAGTTTAACACTCTTCATGATGGAAGGCTGATTTTTTTATGAAGCCCTGAACAGTGTTGGGTGTAATGCGTTACAAAGTGACCTGCTAGAGTACTTGGATTACTTTTTTGTTGTAACGAGTAGCCATTCAAGTACTCAGTTACTTAGTTACTTTTTTCAAAAGTAACGAAATAACTCAGACAATTTATGTAATCTATGAGCCAGACAGCAGTCATTCCCAATCAATTAGTGTGTGTTTGAGGAGGTCGTCCTACACGCCCCGCCCCCGATAACCTGCCCCCCCTCTGTTATTCCTGCTGTTATACCTCTATCTCACCTATGTGGTTTGACTATTTGAGGACCAACGCACTGAAAGATGGAAACCTGATCACTGCCGAAACTGGCGGTGAATCATGATGAACCGTACTTACGGCCAGCGCGCGAAACCGCATAGGTGAGATAGGGGTATTAGTAGTTAACAGATTATGGGCCAAACTTCACTGAGTGATGATGGTAGAATAATTAATTAATGAATAAACAAGAGTCAGCACTGGTCACCACAGGCTTACATTATCAACAGTCAGAATCACACATGATCTTACTTTTAGCCTGTGGTCTGGTATGGAGCTGCCCATCATCACCTAAAATCATCACCTTACAATCACCTGATTATGTGACACACTGTTATGTGCTCTACAGTGTCTAGGTAGCAGACGGGGTGAAACGGCAAATGATAAAACAACCGGTTCCTCTGCACAAGTTACATGTGTGTAATGGTGTCATGCAGTGATGATCACATAACATGTTAGTTCCTGAATGGGACGGGTGGAAAAACAGATATTTATCATCCTTCATCATGACAACTATGAAAGACAGCAATAGAAGAATCACGCTAATGGAAATCTGAACGGTCATGGAAAACTATGGTCCATGATGGCTGTTCCAAAACCTTCAGCTTGGGTCTCTTGAGGTTTTCCATAGTGTTGTAGAAGCTCCTCTTTTCAGATTCAGCTTTTTTACAGATGCTGTGATGTTTGCTTCCAGAATTTGCTGGTATTTAGTGGAATCCATTCTTCCCTGCAATGTTTCCTGTGCCACTGGCTGCAACACAACCCCAAAGCATGATAGATCCACCTTTATGCATAACAGTTGACAAGGTGTTCTTTTCATGAAATGCTGCTCCTTTTATTCTCCAAAAATGCCTTTGCTGATTGTGGCCAAAGAGTTCTATTTTAACTTCCTCAGTCTACAGCACTTGTTTCCAAAACGCATCAGGCTTCTGTAGATGTTCTGTTACAGACTTCTGATGTTGGAGTTTATGATGGAGACGCAGGTAAGGTTTTCTTCTGCTGACTCTTCCATGAAGGTCTTGTCTGTGCAAGCATCGCTGCACAGTGAAACAGTGCACAACCACTCCTGAGTCTGCTAAAGGTTTTTTTTTTTTTTTTTTTTTTTTTTTGTCTTACTGACCAGCATACGAGCAAATCTCTCCAAGAGTTTTCTTGGTGTTCCAGATCTCATCTTGACCTCCACAGTTCCCCTGAACTGCCATCTCTTAATTGCATTTCACTTTGCTATCTTCTTGTAGCTTCTCCTGCAATGTGGAATCAGTAACTTTCATTTTCAGAGTCTTACACAGCTGCTTAGAGCAACACATGGTTGTTGAGTGTCCGCAAGTGTGTGCACAAGAGTCAAAGTATTTGTAAAGCTTTGAAATTGGCATTTACTGACGACAGCCGTTGCCATGCATCAGATCTAACGACCTGATTAAGAACTCTTAGGGTGCCCAAACTTTTGCACAGTGCCATAATAATATTTTTATTTATTTATTTATTTTTTGTTCAATTTATGGCATAACAAGTAACTATGCATCAATGTTTGCTGAAAATATTGTGCATTTTTTCCATTTCTAAGAGAGACTGTGTTCACATCTTTTTAATTAAAAAATCATCAAAATCTGCTATTTATCAAGGGGTGCCCAAACTTTTGCATAAGACTATATGTCCTCTACTATACCAGAAACATTCTAAGATGTGCTCAGGGGAAATGTGCAACACTGCTTACCAGTGACAATAACATTACCTTTTTTCTCAAATCAATGTTGCACATGTAGGCTCCAGGCATGGGTTCACTCTTAGTGGTCACCGTTTTGAGATGGAATGTTTCATTAGTCACAGTTTACCTAATTAGAGTTGTGAAGTACAACAGTTTGCGATTGAATACATTATTACATTATATTATTTTACTTCTCAGAGTCTCTATGAAAAAAATAATCAACCCACTCAACTGTGAGATTATTGACAGTCTCAACAAATAGACTAAGAGGTGGTACATGTGAGAACCTTCGGAAGGTGATCACCTCAGCTTCCCTCTGAACCATCTGATGAATCAGCAACTTTTATTTGAATTCTATTCTGCCAAACATAATGACAGAAAAAATTTCCATACTCTGACACATTCATGTCCATTTCTTCTTTACATCGGATGGATTCATCAATTTAGATCTGTACAGGCCACTCCCCATTTGAAGAAGAATCTTGTGTCCTGTTTTTTTTTTTTTTAATGCACCCACAGCCACGCCCACTCTCGTGCATCTATTTATACTGCACCGCAACGTTACAGTGTGTCAATGTTGCAGCAGAATTGGTTTTATCAAATCACCACAAGAAATGTGCTGGTCTGCTACTGTATAAGCAGACCATAAATTAGAGTTGTTTAAATTTTTGTAAAACATTTTTAACAGCTTTAAATCCTAACTTCTACTGGAGGGAGAGTGTGAGTGGAACGTCATTACTTTTGTACACAATTTACAGGAAAACATAAGAATAAATCTTCAGTATGACAGAGAACAAACCCATGGGTGGAAACCTTCAACCTGAAACTCATCAGGACTTCGAGCCCATAGTGCCAGAAGAACCTGAGGTGAACCCTGAGAAGTGCTTTGCTGAGGCAGAGGATCCTAAGATTTATCCTAAGCACAAGGTCACAACCAGGGCACCTGAGGAACCTGAGGTAAAAATAACCCCAGAGAAGAAGCACCTAACTGAGTTATACGAGTTGGTAGTTAAAGTAAATACAGCAGCAAAGCGCTTAACCAAGTCAAAGGAGCCTGAGGTAAAGGTAAACCAGGAGAAGAAGAGCGTTATGCAAGGAGGGGCTCCCGAGGTAAAACCTTGTGAGATGCACTTTACTGAGATAGAGGAGATGAAAAAAGAGAACAGAGGAGATATGGAAATCCAGCAGGGTCCGGTGGAGGAACAGTGCGAGTGTGAACACCCCGAAGGCGGCTGGGGCTGGGTGGTCATGCTCGCCTCCATGTGGTGCATTGGTTCGGTGTTCGGAATCCAAAACATCTTTGGGATCTTATTCGTGTCCCTGCTGAAGGAGTTCGGCTCTGAGACTGACGATGACCTGCGCTTCAGGACCGGTATTATCCCACTTATCTCACACTTTCATTACTTTCACCTTAAGAATGTGCCAGTGAGATAATAAATCCTTGCTTTAGCAAGAAGAAAGAAAGAAAGAGTTAAACTTTTTGATGATGTACTGTAAGAGCTGTTGTAGCAGTTTGTTTATAATGTATTTATTACACTAGAATGGTCAGTGGTGGTACAGTGTATTAAAGTGTAGTGTTTTGAATTGATAACTTTTATATCCTGCAGTGTGGTATGATAATACATTTCACCTTATTCCTATAATAAGACTTAGAAAGACATTTCATGAATCTCATTATTAAGGCACGGCTAATTTGGTGGTTTGGCCTGGGTGCAGCAACCAGTTTATTAAACTCTAAAACACCAAAAAGGAATATCAAAACAGGACTTTAATATTTAATTGGATAATCTTTTGCATTGATTATGGCTGTGGCACGCTTATGCCAATGTCACAACATTGATTTTAGACATTAATTTCTCTCCAAGTGTCATGCATACTCGTAACACAGAGTAAGATTGTCAGGGTTGCGGCTGGATGGGAGTGAACCCAGTTGCAGACAGACAACCTTTCTGAAAGCACAAGGCACAAGAAAGTCTCAGTGGGCAGGCATAGCAGGAGCAGAGGAGATAAGGTGTGTGTGTGTGTGTGTGTGAATGAACGGGATGATTGGGGAAATACCCAATTAGCACAGCGCTAATCGAGGTCAGAGAGGCAGGCAGCGTCGGTAACAGTTGTCCAGTGGCGAGAAAAAACAAATCCGGGAGCACGCACCGAAATCAAAGTCCGTAACGCAGGCGAGGTCATACACAGAAGCAAATCCGAGCATAGATAATCCAAGAAGACAGACAGGGTCATACACAGAGGTAGAAATAACTGGAAAAAATCGCGAGATCAGGAGGCATGCAAACTTCGGCACTGAATGGAGCTCTAAGCGTCTTTTTAAAGGTGTGGTGGATTGTTAATTGGTTGCAGGTGCATGGGGTTAATTAGCTAAAATCATGACTTGGATGTGCTTAACTGATTGGGATGGCTCGTGACAAAGATTAGAAATGAACAGAAACTAAGTTGAAAAAAAAAAAAACCATAAAGTGCATGTGCAAATCTGCAAACAAGAGCTACAACATAAATGATACTATCCGCTCTCGTGTCTTCCGGTCCGATATGGCACAATTCCCAAACCAGACAGTGAGGCAGCCGCTCAGGATGCTCTCGATGGTCTCTCTATAGAATGTGGTCAGGATCGGTGATGGAAGCTGGGCCTTCTTCAGCCTTCTCAGGAAGAAAAGACGCTGTTGGACTTTCTTGTGCAAGGAGCTGGTGTGGAAAGACCAGGTGAGGTTCTCCTCCAGGTGGACACCCAGGAATGTGGTGCTGTTGATGATTTCCTTGGCTTTTGTGGTCGCTCCATGTCCTCCTGAAGTCAACAACTATCTCTTTTGTCTTATCAACGTTGAGAGACAGGTTGTTGTCTTTGCACCAGTCCTCTCTGTATGCTGACTCGTCATTATTGCTGATGAGACCCATCATGGTCGTGTCATCAGCAACCTTGTGGTGGTTCGTGAATCAGCAGGGGACTGAGCACACAGCCCTGGGGCCCCAGTCCTAAGTGTCGTGGTGCTGGAGGTGCTGTCCCCGATCTGCACTGACTGAAGTCTTCAGGTCAGAAAGTCCAATATCCAGTTACAGAGGGAGGTGTTTAGGCCCAACAGGCTCAGCTTCCTAATGAGGTGTTGGGGGATGATGGTATTGAATGCTGAACTGAAATCTATGTACAGTATTCGAACATAGGTGTCCTTATTGTCCAAGTGTGTAAGGGCCAGATGGAGTGTGGTGGAGATAGCGTCATCCGTTGAACGGTTAGGACAATACGGAAACTGCAGTGGGTCCAGTGAGGGGGGCAGCAGTGTCTTAATGTGTCTTATGATGAGCCACCCAAAGCACCTCATGATGATGGGTGTGAGAGTAACAGGACGGTAGTCATTGAGACATGACACTGAGGACTTCTTTGGCACGGGGATGATGGTGGTGGACTTGAAGAACATAGAAATGACAGCGCTGCGCAGAGAGATGTTGAAGATGTCGGTGAGAACATCTGCTAGCTGTACAGCACATTTCCTGATCATTCTGCCAGGGATATTGTGTGCTCCAGCAGTTTTACGTGGATTGACTCTGCATAGAGTTTTCACATCAGCCATGGTGAGACACAGCACCTGGCCATTGGGAGGGGGGGTGGTTTTCCTCGCCGTCACGTCATTCTGCACATCGAACTAAGCATAGAAGCTGTTCAGTGCATCTGGAAGGGAGCCGTCACTGTCAAAGGCAGGTGATGATGTCCTGTAGATGGTAATGGCTTGTATGCCCTGCCACATGTGCCATGGGTCACCTCTGTACGTGAAGTGGTTGTGGATTCTCTGTATTCATCTATATGTCTTATCCTGTATGCAGGGTCGCAGGGGGCATGGAGCCTATCCCAGGTATTCCCTGAACAGGGTGCCAATCCATCACAGGACACACACACACACACACACACACACACACACACACTTATATTATCTATAACTCTGCAAGTATTCCAGATAAACTCTGCATTATTCAGTTCTTTCATAAATACTTCTGATCATGTCATGAAACACGTCCATCTCCTACAGAAGTGGACAGAATGAAATTATTATGTTGGCATCAGAGAACTTTTGGCAATCAAGCTCCATGTGGAGAAGTGTATCTACCAGTTGATGAAGCCCAACAACCATTTACAATGTGGAATGTTTACAAAAACCTTAAATATATCCTACAGGCCAACAGACAATTGAGATGGTTATTGAACAGGCACTGTGGGAAGTGACAAAGGAGTTCAAGTTTCTTTCCAGTTCTCGCAGGTGTCAGATGAATGAGCCATCCTCTCCTCTTGGCTTATCTCCAGCACAATAGCTAGAAGACAGTAGCAGTTAACTCACAACAGTTTTGTGAACAATGCTTAAGTATTGATTAAGTATTTCAACCCTATGACCAGGCTTCAATTTCTACTCAAGATCATCACCCCTTACACAGACATTGGCTTTCAGGTTGCAGCAGCAGAGTGCGGAAAGTCAGCAGGAGAACACTAGGGGATCAGAACCGAAGTAAAGGCACTGTGAATGATCCTCGCACTTATGTTATGAGGGGGACGTCAGAACAGCAACATACCACAGTATGTTGTTAAATGTGGAAGCCCCAACACAGGACTCAGTGGGAAGCATTGGGTTGTGAGACTGATTGTGTATACATTTGTTGGGAATTAATCAGTGGGGGATGTACAATACAGGAAATAAAGTCAGGGTGCTACACCGCCCTGTTTGTTATAACTCAAAGTGTCTTCTTTATGCAGAACTTGAGGCATGCTTATAGCATCATGTGGTGCCTTTGCTTCCACCTTTTATTTCCTTTTAAATTTTAACTTATTTATTTACAAGTGGTCCTTTTGTTTTTTGTTTTTTTGTGAGTGCTTTGTGTGTTACCACCAACTTTAGTTTTATTTTTCAGTGCCTTAGTTTAAGCGTTTTTTTTCCTTCTTCTTTCTTTGATTTTGACTCAGACAAGACTTGCCTTCGTCTTTGTGTTGGTGTCTTCTCCTTACCAGGTGGTACCTTTTTACATGTTTACATGTGGTGTGTCAGTTTCAGGGGGCTTAAGTATGGCCAGGTGTCATTCATCTGGGGTTGCTGGCCTTTCTGAAAATCCACAGAGTAGTTGTCTGTGGATTTGCCTGCTGTGCAGGCAGCGGTGTTACACTATCCTCCTTCTAGAAGTGTCTCTTGACGTTCCTGTGCCAGCTGCATGAATAGCCCGGAATTCTCTGACAGGGCTGGTTTCCGGTCCTTGCCCATCCCTGCTGTCCAGGATTCACTGTACCCTGAACACCAGTGACAGGTCAAAGTGCTGCACAAGACAACCGCAACTGTTATGCAACAGGGTTGATTACTTTAATGACCTTGAATGAGCCAATGTACCATTCGAGTTTCAGCAGGAGGTCCTTGGTGGACAGTCAGACTGGTTGCTCCAGATAGAAGGTGGGATCCAACCGCCATGAGGGTTGCCTTATATGTGGTGGCCTGCGAGGCAGAAATCCGTAGAGTAGTTGTCCGCGGATTTGCCTCCTGTGCGGGAAGCCATGTTACACATTGAATCTGGCAGGAGAAACCATAGAGCTCATGCAAGAACACATTGAGAAATGAATGACACTGTGGCAGAGCTGAGTAAAGAAAAAGACAAACAAGGAAATGGCAGAGAATTTTAGCGATGAGAGAAATTACTCACAGGAGGAGAGCAGTATTATATCAAACCTGGTATCCGACTCCAGTCATCAAATATCACACTTTACTTCAGCCAGGGAGACAGGCTTTTATTAAATTAATTTTTTTGGCAGAAATGTACCTGTGGGCACTGTAAAGGGTTAAGACCACATTGTCTGACAATGATTTTTATAAATGAATAAAAGATGAGACAACAAATTATAAAGAAGTGACACACCATTTAGTGGAACAGAAAAACAATCTGTTATTTCATCTAACACCAACTATATAATGGATCTGATGTCATCTATGGTAATATCTCATAGACCTGTTTGTTTTGTGAAATTAAAATTCCCTTTCGACAACAAAAATCTGTCTATCTATTGTTCCTCTCTCAGCATGGGTAGGCTCTCTGTCTATGGGGATGGTATATTTCTGGTGTCCAATCGTCAGTGTGTTTACAGACATGTTAGGCTGCAGGATCACAGCAGTGAGTGGGGCTGTGGTCGGCCTTGTAGGCCTCTTCACCAGTTCCTTTGTCGAGTAAGAGACATACACAAATACACAAATATTGTATATTATACACCATTAAACACATTTATAGAATAAACAGTCTCTTAACTGTTACTTAGTATTTACTCATGCTAAATGTATTAAAGTATGTGTGTCTGTGTTTGCAGGTCTCTGGGGATTATGTACTTCACATACAGCATGGTGTTTGCATGTGGATGCTCGTTTGCCTATCAGCCGAGCCTCATCATTCTGGGGCATTACTTTAAGGTTTGTTTTATTACTCATTAATAAATATTCATGTATATGTTAATAATATGTAATGAATTATGTAATGATTAATTCTCTAATCTTAGAAGCGTTTGGGTTTGGTGAATGGCATTGTGACGGCGGGGAGCAGCATTTTCACTGTGTCACTGCCTTCGCTGCTTAAGGTTCTGCTGGACCGTTTTGGCCTCCACATCACTCTGCGCATTCTCTCGATCCTGATGTTTGTGCTTGTGCTTGCTGAATTAGCTTACAAGCCCCGCCTCCCTCAGAGGGAGGAGTCAACGAATGCCTTGTTGAAGAGGATCTGTGATGCCCACATCTGGAGGAGTCTGAGTTACAGGATCTGGGCCTTCGGAATTCCAGCCGCACTGTTTGGTTACTTCGTCCCTTACGTCCACCTGGTCAGTGTGTGTGTGTGTGTGTGTGTGTGTGTGTGTGTGTGTGTGTGTGTGTGTGTGTTTGTGCATGCACGTGTGTCAATCCAGTCCCTGGATATTGAGATTCTGATGGAAGGACTGCCTGTGTGGCTCAAATGTTTCAGTACCTTTTTCCAGATGGCAGAAGGGTAAAGAGTGTGTGCAAGGGTGTATATGGTCATTTACAATGCTGGTGTTTTTGTGAGTACAGCATGTTGTGTATATATGATGGAGGGAATAGAGACTTTGATGATCTTCTAAGCTGTCCTCACTATCTACTGTAGGGTCTTGCAATCTGAGACAGTGATGCAGCTACTCAGGATGCTCTCTATCATGTGTCTGTAGAAAGTAGTGATGATGGGTATTGGAAGATGTTTTTTTTCAGCCTACAATGAATAAGAACTTATCTCAGCTTTCTTGTCTATGGAGCTGTACATTCAGTTGTTCGTATTACACTCAGTTGTGCACTTTAACATTCACTTGTACACTCAGTTTACACAGGGATGGACTGCCAACAAAAAACAGCTTGAAAATCTGATTCAGTTTCATCTCTTAAAAATGCAGAAAAACATCAATATATTTCAAATATTTGAAATAATGATTTAAAAGATTAATGATTAATAATCTAAGGAATATGAGGGGATAAGGAAATACATATGCTGCCACTGCATTCAGGTGTAGACGAGTCTGACTCAGGTGTAACTCTGCTGGGCTGAAAGTGATGCTATGATTCTAGGACCCAAGGATTCTGGCAGGCTACCACACCAGTAAAACACTCAATGTCATGCTTGATCACAATGTCACAGTACATCTGGGCTTGGCTGAGAACCAGTTCACAAGCTCTCACAACGCCCAACTTTTGTTGGGTGTGGTTTATCTTTCAATTTAATTTAAAAAATTTTGTATACCGCTTTCAACAATTGTTATTGTCACAAAGTAGCTTAACACAATCAAAAGAAATGGAAGAAATTGAGATTTTCCTTATCATAACATGCATTGTATTGTTTTTTAATCACTCTACACACAATCATTTTATTTGGTATTTTTAAAGGATCTTTTAAATATTATTTTATTTAAAATTACAGTGGAACCTTGGATTACGAGCATAATTCGTGTTCCAAAACACTCGTAAACCAAATCATCATTTCCCTTAAGAAATAATGAAAACTCAAATTATTCGTTCCACAGCCCCCAAAAATAAATACATAAAAATAAATTAATACAATATATAAAATGAAAATAAAACAAATTAATCTGCACTTTACCTTTTAAAAAAGTACAAATAAATCCTGACAGATAAGTGTTTCCTTTAGTGCGCGCAGGCGCCATGTGTGTGTGTGTGTGTGTGTGTGTGGGATTAGCCCCTTCCCTCGCCTCATTTTACACAGTAACACTCCTCCTCCCTCTCCCCACCTCGCTTTTTAAGTTTCACAACAACCACACACACACACACACACACACACACACACACACACACACACACACAACGGAAACACTGTTTTAACAGGAAAAAAAGAAATCTCTCTGACACTGGCATGAGCGTATCTTAACGGAATCACTTTTTAAGTTTCACAACAAATGCATAAACACAGCGGAAACACCGTTTTAACGGAAAAAAAGAGATCTATCTGAGACTGGCATGAGCGCATACTAAGGGAATCACTTTTTAAGTGTCACAACAAACACACACACAACGGAAACACCGTTTTAACAGGGAAAAAATAAATCTCTCTGACCTGGCGGCAGCGCATACTAAGGGAATCACTGCTGTAAAGTAAAAAACAAAAAAAACAAAAAAAAAACAAATGAACCAGTACCTTACCTTTGAAAAGAATCGCGACAGAGCAGAGTTTCTGTGTGTTTGTGAAGCCGAGGAGGGGGTGAAAAGGCGAGATAGCATCTGTGCGTGTGTGTGTGTGTGTGTGTGTGTGTGTGTGTGTTTGTGTGAGACGAGCAGAGTTTCTGTGTGTTTGCAAAGCCGTGTGTGGGGGGCGGGGGTGAAAAGGTGAGAGAGTGGCGCTCGGTGTCAAAATAAGAGGCTCATGCGTGATACATGATACTCTTCGCTCGTAAACTAATATTTGCTCGGTTTCCGATTAAAAATTTATTAAAAATCTTTGCTCGGTTTGCGGAACACTCTTAAACCACGTTACTCGCAATCCGAGGTTCCACTATAATACTTAAAGTAAAAATAAATCCCAACAGATAAGTGTTTCTGTTTGTGCATGCGGGCGCCATGTATTTGTGTGTGTGTGTGGAATTAGCCCCTTCCCTCGCCTCATCTTACACAGTAAAACTCCTCCTCCCTCCCCCCACCTCGCTTTTTAAGTTTCACAACAAACACACACACACACACACACAACAGAAACACGGTTTTAACGGGGAAAAAATTAATCTCTCTAATGACGCTTGCATGAGCGCATACTAACGGAATCACTGCTGTAAAGTAAAAAAAATAACAAATGAACCAGCACTTTACCTTTGAAAAAAAAAAGAATCGCGACAGAGCAGACTTTCTGTGTAGAGTAGAGAGTGTGTGTCTGTATGTGTGTGTGAAGACGGGAAGGGAGGTGTAAAGGCGAGAAATTACACGCGCACACACATAGGAGACACGCTGAAACGGAGAAGGAGATGTTGATTATACCAGTAAGAGACGAGCACTAAGACCCAGCAGGGGAGACGATTACCTACAATTCCGCAGCGCAAGAGAGAGAAAAATCATTGGCTCAGTTGTGATTACGTGACACTCTGTGTCAAAACAAGAAGTGCATGATATGTGATACATGATACTCGTAAACCAAGACTTGCTCGTTTTTCAAGTCAAAATTTATTAAAAATCTTTGCTCATCTTGCAGAACACTCACAAACCGTGTTACTCGCAATCTGAAGTTCCACTGTAAATTAATAAGTCACATTTGTATTATCCTTTTGTAAATCAGCATGAAAATCATGGGTTGTGTATAGAGTGATTAAAAACTATACAAGGCATGTTATGATAAGGAAACGTTCCATCTCTTCCATTCCAGTGGTTAAAATACGGTAACAATGTCAATTTTGGAATTCACAGAAGCTTAGTGGTCCGTACACAACCTCTCGTGGGTGCTCCTTTCTCTGAATACCTCATTTTAACGGGGGTGGGGCTAAGAAACATGGCCCATTCTTCCATGCAGCTTTCCTCGAGAGCAGGGATGTTTTGGGGCTGTCGCTGGGCAACACGGACTTTCAACTCCCTTGAAAAAGATTTTCTATAGGGTTGAGATCAGGAGACTGGCTGGGCCACTACAGGACCTTGAAATGCTTCTTATGAAGCCACTCCTTCGTTGCCCACGCGGTGTGTTTTTGGGATCACTGTGATGCTGAACGGCCCAGCCATTTTCGTCTTCAGTGCCCTTGCTGATGGAAGGAGGTTTTCACTCAAAATATCACGATACATGGCCCCATTCATCCTTTCCTTTACACAGATCAGTCATCCTGGTCCCTTTGCAGAAAAACAGCCCCAAAGCATGATGTTTCCACCCCCATGCTTCACAGTAGGTACAGTGGGTACGGGAAGTATTTAGACCCCCTTAAATTTTTCACTTTTTGTAATATTGCAGCAATTTGCTAAAATCCTTTAAGTTCATTATTTTTTCTCATTAAAGGTACATACTTTTTTCATTAATCTGACAACACCTTTGGCACACCCACTTTTTCTGATGCACACCCAGAGTTTTCTGTATACACTAATGGTACACATGATAATCTAAAGGCTTACTGTGTTAACATTTACTTTGTTTAAGTTCGATGCAAATAAGAAACACCTATATTTAATTTAAATTCTATTTGCCGGTGGTGGTACAGCGCAACGGGAGTGTTACTGGTCTGTAAAAATGTCATTTGTTAAAATGTTTTTATTATTTCTTAAAGAACATTATGATGATCATAACCGCCTACTGCATTTAATTCTTATAATAATGCAAAAACACATCGACATCTGCTGACGCAGTAGCACGTCCTGACAATGTTTGAATGTTATAGTCATGTAGTTTAATTCATTTTAGTTAATAAATCTACTACAAATTTAAAGAACAAAAGTATAAAATGACACAAAATCCTACATGCATAGCTTTTCTAATCACACATGATAAAATCTAAAGGCTTACATTGTGCTCAATGTTTACTTTGCTTAAATTCCATCCTAATAAGATTTTATTTAAATTCTACATTTGTACTGTAATGTTAGTACTGTGATTATGAATTCGTTTAACTACAATGTTACACTTGATTTTATCCGCTACTACGTGCAGCTATAAAGGAGTTGCAGCTCATTAATCCTTGAGAGAATGAACTAAGGCCTGAGGCGTTGGTCAATAGTTATATAGCGCCGCTCAGTGGTAAAAGCCAGCAAACACACAAACCCAAATGCTGTCACCGTGAGACGTGTCGATAAAACCATTACTCTGGTTGAGTACCATATGTATGTCCAAAAATATTTGGGCAGGGGTCTGATCAGGTCCATGCCTAAGAGCTTGAAGGGCACCACAATAATTGGCAGCTTAATAAGCTGATAGGGGCAGACTTCCAGGACGAGGGCATTGGCACTGCGGGCAGCATTGGCAGAAATTTAGCATCTTGGCTATAATGGAAGTGGACGTAGTTCCTGAATAACACCAGATCCTTTAAATCCTGAAAGTTGCGACGTGGGCTTCCAGTGAGATTGAGAGAGAAAGAGATAGCGAGAGAGAGTTCACTACGTTAGACGTTTAAAAGAAAATTAACTTCCTGTACTGTGTTTTTGTGTGTGTGTGTGTGTGTGTGTGTATAGATGGAGTATGTAGAAGAGCATTTTGGCCCTAGTGCAAATCAGGAAGTGTTACTGGTGTGTCTCGGGGCTTCATCCGGTGTGGGACGTCTCATATTTGGCCGTGTGGCTGACTATGTCCCTGGAGGTTACAAAGTCTTAATGCAGGTAACACACACATTGGTATTGGTTGTTTTAAATAGTGGAAATAGTTATATAGTTATTGGTAGTTTTAAATAGTGGAAAAGCAGATTGGTGAAATCAGCAGCAGTTGTGTGAAAGCTTTATGCACATTATAGACAAAACTTCCTAATCAGACTCTCCAATCACAACTCCCTTATAAAAAGCCCTTATAATAGAGCTGTGTAGGACGGTCATAATCTGATCAACATGACTTCAAATAGAAAGCAAAAACTGGATAGATAATGAGCTCTCTGTCGTTCTATCCACAAGCAGTGGTTGGAATCCATCCAGAGCCAAGGTTGTATTCAGTATATCTGTTTTTTCTTGGAGTAGCACCGCCATGTTGCTAAATGCTAACAGCTGATCTCTGGTGTAAACAATAGAACCATGGCTATGAACAGAGGTCCCATACAACTGTAAAAAAAAAAAAAAAGGCATAAAAAGCAGAAAAAACTTGGTGAGTTTGATGTCCATAGTCCAGTTCAAATTCCCACATAGTTGAACCAGACTTTAAAAAATAAATATATATATAGAAATATCACTATTTAAATAGATATATATGATGCCCGGCATAGAGGTGTAGAGGTTAGCACTGTTGCCTTGTACCTCCAGGGTCCGATTCCCGTCGATTCCCATCTCTGTGTGCGTAGAGTTTGCATGTTCTCCCCGTGCTTGGTGGGTTTCCTCCAGGTACTTCAGTTTCCGCCTACAGTCCAAAGACAAGTAGGTTAGGTTAATTGGCATTGCATGCCGGGTGTTCCAAATGGATGGGGTTGGCGAAGAGGGTTTCTGGAAGGATGGGTACTGGTTCCTCTGGGTCAGCCTTCTTTGCCTTTCTGCGGGTGAGATTCTGCCCCTGTCGGAGCCTGGCCTGACTGTGACACAAAGAAGGTTCCTTGTGTAATTTACAGCAATCTGAATAATTTCTTTAATGATTTCTAAAAGACTTGACTGTCCAGACAATGTTGTATACACCTAACACAATTAAATACAATTATTATATTTAGTCCAAGGACCCTGTGCTTTCAATAATGTTATTCCCCATTCCCTCGCTTACTGCTCCATGGGGTAGGACAATGTCTAGAGTTTGAGTACTGGCAGGAGGATGAGTTGTATTTGTTGAATCTAGGCAGTAAGAGGAGCAGGAGGTGACAGTTCTGAATATACTGCTAACCTTCTGGATATCAAGCTGGTGTGTGTGCCCAGGAAAACCCCCTGATTCTCCAGTGCTGTCCCCATGTGGGACATCTCTGCTGGAGCCATAGTTTCCAGATTATACTGTCGTGATCACCGCCAGAACACAAGTGCAGAGAAAGAAATAGTTGTGACAGTTTCATTTCCGAGGGTGATGTTGCAGACCGAGTGACTAGAAGACTTAGGAGGTAGAAGAGAGGAAGGTCTATTATCGCCGTGTTCACTGCCGCGACAAAACGACAGCAGCCAAAATAAATCAGTCGCATTTCAAAGTAATTCGTGAAATGACCGACAGGTGGCGCAAAGTGACATTTTCCATCGTCTTGTTTTTAAAATATAATTAAGTCATAAAAAAATCAAAACAATATGTTGTATCGAAGAAATACTACAGTGATGGTAATTTCCACATCTGTGTATTTTACACAACAAACATGAAAAATCTGAATCAGAGCTTTTGATATTTACTGTACAATAATGAGTAAAAAAAACATTGAAGTTGAACATTGAAACAAGTTCACTAGCACTCAAAAAGACTCTCTAAAAATGCTGTGTTGTTTCTGTAAACACATTGTGTTGGGTTGGTTATGCTGGGTCAAAATTTTGGGTTATTTTGGGTACTTTAAAGACATTGTTGGGTTTGTATAAGCTGAAGGGCACAAGCAGCGGATTGAGTTGAAAGCCTGAAACAGCTTTAGTTCCAGTAACTGGCAGTCTCATGATCAATGAGCAGTATGCAGAGGTCTAACTCACTCACCCACACACTCACTTGGTTTATCCGGCATCATCATGTGGGTGGAGGGACTATAACTAACCATACAAAATGATTGTGAAATATGTAAAATATTTAAGAACAGTTTTATTAAGAAATTATAAGCTTAATTAAATCAACTTGGAGCCATCAAAACAAAAACATGCATTTACACATGCAATTGTCAATACTATCATGTGATCCTTTCCATGGCTTTCATCTGGGGAGGATTAGAAGAGAAGAATAAAAATCTACACTAACATTAGTAATGAAATAATTACATTTAATAGTACTGTAGTTTTGTATCATTATGCACCGATCTCTCTCTCTCTCTCTCTCTCTCTCTCTCTCTCTCTCTCACACACACACACACACACACACACACACACACACACACACACACACACACACACGCACAAACTATTATTATGGCACTATAAGCCACAAAGACTAATGAAAAACCTCTTCTTTAAATTGGGAATGATGCGACTGATTTATTTTGGCCGCAGTCCATTATAGTGATGTTATACAGCAGCAGTCAGCTTCTTTCCCATTGGCTATAAAGGGATGATAATAATGATGATTAAAACGACCACATGCCACTGTACTCCTGTAGGCCATATCCGTCATGATGATTGGCATGATGACGATGCTGATCCCGGTGTGTAACGTGTTCGGCGGTCTGATCGCTGTGTGTCTGCTGATGGGACTGTCTGATGGCTGTTTCTTCAGCACCATGGCCCCCATCGCCTTCGAGCTTGTCGGCTCTGAGAACGTCTCTCAGGCCCTCGGCTTTGTGCTGGGCATGATATCTGTGCCCATGACTGTGGGTCCTCCTATTGCAGGTATACACACATATACATGCATGCTCACACAAACAGAGACACAGAGTTAAGTCAGTATATACAGTGTACATAGCTGCCAATAAAGTAAGACACACTAAGTATGATGATGGTAAGTGTTGAGCAAAATACATTATTCAGTAGCACATAGACATAGTGTTCTTTTTTTTTAAACTTTATTGTGTATATATGTGTGTGTGTGTGTGTGTGTGTGTGTGTGTGTGTGTCAGGAATCCTCCATGATCGCCTGGGCAGTTATGACATGGCCTTCTACCTGTCGGGAATCCCTGCTCTGATTGGTGGAGCTGTGTTGTGTGTGGTCCCATGGTTGGAGTGGAGGAAGAGGAGGAACGAGAGGAAGAATGAAACTGACAACAGTATGGCACAGGAGTAAAGAGCTGAAAGTGAATACAGTGAATTTGAAAAAAAAAAAATCTTAAGTAAATTCAAAATTAGAACTCATATATTCTAGATTCATTACATGTAAAGTGAAATATATAAATATTTGTTGTTTACATTGTTTACAATTGACTAATTTTTATTTTTATTTTTAATAAAATCAATTATACAACACAGACTCTATCAGATTTAAGAATATGCAAGTACCAGACATTTTGCCCCTAAATGATATGGTATTGAACAGGTATGCTGATGCAAATATAGATTCCACTGTTTATTGTTAAATATTTGATATTAAAAAGCAATATTTTAAATAAAACTAATATTTTGCTAAATCACTTTAAATCTTTAAATCAACATAATGCAGTTATCAGTAGTTTACAGGACCAAGGCACAAACCTAAGGACACAGGATCACCATATCACCATATTATACTAACACTAAATTATACTTAAGCAATGTTTAGGGTCAAAAATGCTGAGGGTAAAGGCAGCGCATAAACTCCACAGCAGGGGTGTCAAACTGGATCCAGAAAGGGTCAGTGTAGACTTTCATTCTAACTTCACACATGATATTTATTGAAAGCCAAGAATGACTAATTAAACAGATGGAACCAGGAGGAACTTCTGCTTAGCTACAGTAGGTAGTCAACCAGAACGCCTATTACCGGCATGCTCACCGCCGCGGCAAAACAACTGCGGCCAAAATAAATCAGTCGCATTTCAAAGTCATTCGTGAAGTGACCACTAGGTGGCGCAAAGAGACATTTTGGAAAAAAGATGCAATTAAGTAGGGTCATAAAAAAGTTACATAACATAACAATATGTTGTATCGAAGAAATACTACAGTGATGGTAATTTCCACATCCGAGTACTTTATACAACAAACATGTAAAAAACCTGTAAAAATATTTTTTTTCAGGGATTTTGCCATATTTATGCAGTATAATCAGGGCCTCTATTTGTTCCAGGTTGTTGGTGTTTTAGTGTTACATATTTCTCCAGTTCTGGCTTCTCTTCATTGGCTCCTGGTACAGTACCGAATTATTTTTAAAATTCTTTTGGTCACGTTTAAATGTTTACATGGCCTTGCCCCGCCCTACCTCTCGGATCTGCTTAAGCCATATGCTGCATCCCGGACTCTAAGATCATCAGATAAACTTCTGCTGACGGTACCCAAGACCAAGTGCAAGCTCAGGGGTGATCGGGCGTTCTCTGTGGCGGCACCCAAACTGTGGAATGACCTGCCCTTGACCATTCGTGAGGCCACATCACTGAGGGTGTTTAAGTCCCATCTCAAAACTCACATGTTTTCTTTGGCATTGAAACCAACATGAGATTGTGTGTGATGTGATTTTAATTATGTTCCTTTTTAATATTTTATTATTGTTATTATTATTTTTAATTTCTTAATTTAGTTCCTTATTTTATTTTATTATATTACTATATTATTTATGTGAAGCACTTTGGGGGCATTTTTGTTGTTAAAGTGCTATACAAATAAAGATGACTTGAGTTGAGTTACTGAGTGTGCTGCACAATGTTAGACAACATTCAAATGCTAATAATTCACCGTTCCCCACTTTAAGCTAACTCCTGGAACGAGGATTAGCTTTAATAACCTTTGTGGTCAGAGGCCTTTCTGAAGACTTGCAGTGCTTCAAACTTCTTCTAAAATTTTTGCCAATTTCAAATATTAACCAAATGCCAGTTATTTACATAGAGTACGAACTGGGCTTTCATAATGTACATTTGTTACATTCATGTGCGACTTTTAAAATCATGTCAAAGTAAACATGATTTAAAAAAAATACTATTTTCAAACTCCAGCAGAAAAAGAGTGATAAAAGGGAGAATAAACAAACCTCACAAATAGTTTTAAACACGGAACTGAGTTAATGAAAGTCTTGGGTGTGTGTCCATAGCATAGACTGAGCTTAGCCTTGAACTACATTATAATACTTAGAAAGACCCTTTGGGTAAAGCGACTTTTTTTTTTTCATCTGAGCCTCTGTTTCACTAAATAATCCCCAAAAGGCAGCACTTATTACACAAGTATATTTACAGTACTATTATTGATGTTTATTTTACAATTTTAAGTAATCAAAAGCCACCGCCAGCACTGGCTTCTGGAGTAGTTAAATACTGTCAACCAATGATGACGTCATCGGGGCAGAGACAATCACACAAGCTGGTGGAGAGACACGGGAGAGTTGCAAGTCCTGGATTGGAATCAGGAATGGACTGACCTGCAAACATGGAACACATATATACACACACAACAACAAACAACCTGCCCCCAGCAGGTTGTAACTATATACAACTATATACACACGTGGACAAAATTGTTGGTACCCTTCGGTCAATGAAAGAAAAACTCACAATGGACGTGGCCGCATGAGGAAAATTGATGACAAATCAAAGAGACGGATAATCCGAATGGTAACAAAAGAGCCCAGAAAGACTTCTAAAGAGATCCAAGGTGAACTTCATGCTCAAGGAACATCAGTGTCAGATCGCACCATCCGTCGTTGTTTGAGCCAAAGTGGACTACATGGGAGATGACCAAGGAGGACGCCATTGTTGAAAACAAATCATAAAAAAGCCAGACTGGAATATGCCAAACTACATGTTGACAAGCCACAAAGCATCTGGGAAAATGTCCTATGGACAGATGAGACAAAAATGGAACTTTTTGCCAAGACACATCAGCTCTATGTTCACAGATGGGAAAAATGAAGCATATGAAGAAAAGAACACTGTCCCTACTGTGAAACATGGAGGAGGCTCTGTTATGTTCTGGGGCTGCTTTGCTGCATCTGGCACAGGGTGTCTTGAATCTGTGCAGGGTACAATGAAATCTCAAGACTATCAAGGGATTCTAGAGGGAAATTTGCTGGCCAGTGTCAGAAAGCTGGGTCTCAGTCGCAGGTCATGGGTCTTGCAACAGGACAATGAGCCAAAACACACAGCTAAAAACACCCAAGAATGGCTAAGAGGAAAACATTAGACTATTCTAAAGTGGCCTTCTATGAGCCCTGACCTCAATCCTATTGAGCATCTTTGGAAGGCGCTGAAACATGCTGTCTGGAAAAGGCATCCTTCAAACCGGAAACAACTGGAGCAGCTTGCTCATGAGGAGTGGGCCAAAATACCTGCAGAGAGGTGCAGAAGTCTCATTGACAGTTACAGGAATCGTTTGATTGCAGTGATTGCCTCAAAAGGATGTGCAACAAACTATTAAGTTAGGGGTACCATCATTTTTGTCCAGGCCTGTTCCATGAGTTCATTTTTAAAAATAATTCCGTTGAAGCATGGTTGAAAAGCAATGTCTGACTTTCATTGGTTAACATTCATAGAATTCTTATTTATTATTACTTTTGTCAGATTAAAGTTATTTCTGTGACCATTGTGAGTTTTTCTTTCATTGGCCAAAGGGTACCAACAATTTTGTGTATGTGTGTGTGTGTGTGTTCAAAGGCAACAAAATGCAGTTAGTATCTAAACAGAAACTCATACAACAAATATATTATGTTATTTATGTTGCAACAAACCCATAAACGCAGATAATCTAATCTAACTAACAGAGTCATAGAAAAAACCCCATCTGGCCCATGTACCCTACTCTCAGGTCTGGCATGGAAAGGTTGCATGTTTACTACATAAAAAACACCTGCATCTTCCCCCATATCCAGTTTTCTGAGTCTGTAGTTCATGTCAGACAAGACTTGAGCAACACAGTAAGGACCGGAATAAAGTGGTGCCAACTTAGCTGTGAAATTCGCTAAAATGTCAGTCTTCGTGTGTGTTTTTACTCTGACAAAGTCACCAATTGAATAATAAACACAACGTCTTTTCTTATTGTAGAGCCCTACATAATTTTCATTATGTTTGTATGGGATGGCTCTAAAATCATTTTTGTCTATGTGAGTGAAAGGAGAACTACAATGAAAATGAGACAAAGACTCCAATCTGGTTGTACTTTCTGAGAATGTCAGCCCACCCCCTGAGAATTGCAGATTCTGACTCTTTAAGGTGAAGGGGCAGGGTTAGAGGAAAAAAAAAGACACCAGATAAAAAAAGAAGGGGGGTACAGCAGCTTCGCGAGGGGGAGAGAAAACTTACAAGAGTTTGGTGGAAAAAAAACAACAACGACACGACAACAACACGTTGAAAACAAGTGACAATTTGTTTTCTTTCGCGAAGAGTGCTTGCAGTGTTGGGTTCGCGGACCTTGTGTGTTGCAGCTCGGAGAGAGAGGTGTTTGAGAGGTTGCTCGGGTGAACATGTCACGCAACCGGAAAAGTTCGCTGCACGAGGAGAGAGCGCAGTGATAAAGTTTGGACGGGGCGAGCGCCGTACATATGCGTGTACAAGTTTAAAGATTAAATGCAGTGGTACATAAATTCCCAAATAGAAAACAATAATCTGACACAAACAAGTGACAATCTGAGGCTCTGGGTTTGTTTGTTATACTGTAATTAACGTAAATGAAGAGAAATGTGCTTTCCCTGGGAATAGTGGACAATTTCCCTTAGACCGCAGTTGAGCCGTGCGATACTACTTGGTGGGAGGGCTACATTATCATAGTATTCCTTTCTCTTTGCATGATTAACCTTCCAAGCTTCCCTTAATGAAGACTGTTCTAGGTAAGGAATGTCAGTTTCAAGCTTTTCATCTCCATTTGGTTGAGTCACTAAGTCTAAAGGAGTGTTTGTAAGAGTTTTTGTATAATGTTTTGTATAATCAGTATTTATGCCATAATTAATGTCTAGACAAGGACATTGTTACTTTGTGAAATAATCTGCATTTCTATATCAGTCCACATCCTCTCCCCTTTTGCCTGTATGTGTGCTTCCTTTATGAGTTCCTCTTTTATGTCATCTCGTCTCTGTGGCTGCACCCCACCCTCTGACTGAGTTGCTGAACAATAAACATGTTTTCGACATCGCTGTGACTTTCTTTGGCAACATTTTAACTGTCCTACAGCTTTGAGGAAGAAACCGTCGCATAAGGGGGGGGGGGGGGGTTGTTAACTGCTATATAAACTGGGTGTTGTATTAATAAAACGGGACTTGTGAAAGAGCAGTCATCTGTGTGTTGGTTGTTCTTTGACTCGTTCTCCTGGCCAGAGGTGTGTTGCAGATGGACCGGCTTGCAATCAGATCGATTGGGGATCGGTCAAAATAAAAGCCCCAACAGACTGGTGTCAGAAGTGGGATCCCCCTAATTAGGTGAGTACCCTCGTTTCTTTATTTTGAGGTGTCTACCTGATTTTGGGGATCAAATAATCTAAGTTGGGCAAAGAGTCCGGGACTCCAACATAGGCGCCTGCAAGTCACAGGGGACTTGCCTAAGACTGTAGTGTCCGGTCCCTCTGCAAGCATCTGTGTTTTGTATATGTGTTTTGTGTCTTGAATGACTGCCATTTTCTGAGAGTGTCCAAAGCAGTATGGGAAATACTAATTCTTCCTTCCCAAAACCCGATCCCGAGGAATTTCCTCGAGATTGGATGAATATATGTGGCTTAACTTACTTCACTACACCGTGGCTGGATAATTTGGCAGGTTGGACCTAGTCACAGCCTCAATTTTTTAACCTAACCTTGTGTTGGGATGTTTAAGTCTGAGTATTTGGCTTCTGCACATTCACAGATTTATAATGGACTTGGGGATCCAAACTGGGACTATCCCTATATGTTATCTGAAATGGGTTGAGATTTTTGGGACAGGTTTAAGGTAATAAAACCCTGTAAAAGGGACCCTAAGGTTCCTAAGGTGACTAGAGAGACTAAAATGAAATCATGGGTGGCAGGCGTGGCAGGCTCTTCGCCTCCGCCTTATAACCCCAGCTGTCCCGCCGTGACCACTTCCTCTACGCGAAGTGCACCTGTGGGGGCCAGAGAGATGTCTCGGGGTGCCTCACAAGGGTGCCCTCCACCAAAGGACAAGACCCATTATGGTGAGTCTGGAGGTGCACGGGGCCGTGGGCAATGAGGAATTAACGGTAATGAAAACGATGATGAATTCCGGGGTCCCTATGATCCTCCGTTTCCTTATGATCCTTCCGGTCCAGAATACCCAGACCCAAAGAACCCTGATCCCTCTCCAAATAAGAACGACGCCTTTGTTTGGGCTGTGAGTGGGAAGGGTGGCCCAAAGATTGATCCTCCATCTGTGAGTACCTTGAAAGACATTATTAAAATGTTGCTGCCTGTCAGTAACGTCTTGCATTTTGTGGACATGCTAATAAGTCCTCTCGCCATTGTCGGTTAGTTTGGATTACAAATTCATCTTGGAGCATGAGTTAGGCGAAATGTATGATGAGGACAAGCTTGTTGGAAAGGTCCGCTGTTTACACTCCGATAGCGATGGGGTCACTAAGAGCGATGGGGTCACTAAGGCGTTCTCAAGTTGTGCAGAAGGGCAGTGACCCCTCGACCTCGGGCGCCAGAACCCAAGGAAGAAACGCCGACGGCAACTGTGTGGTGAACAGAACACCACTTTTCCTTTTTTGGTAGATACTGGGGTGACCATGTCATCTCTAGGCAAAGATTATGAGGGGGCGCTTTCTGGAAAAAGCATTAGCTCTGTGGGAATTGAGGGGGTTACGCAGAGAAATTATTTTACACCGTCACTCAGTGTTACGTATGCCTGACACTCAGTGTTTCCTCTGTATGCCTGACTGTACTTTTAATCTCTTAGGGCGAGATTTGATGAGTAGACTACATATGTCTCTCACTTTCTCTGGTGCAAAACTCACTGTTGAAGTGCCTGACACTGCCCCCCCCCCCCCCCCCCCCTCTTGCGCATCTGGTCATAAATAACTCTTTCCTCTTTTCACAGACCAGCTCTCTTCCTGAATGTCTTGACAGCGTGCCGAGCGAGTTGTGGGCAGAACACAAGGACGAAGTGGGGTTAGTACTCTGCGTACCGTATGAGGCTAAACTGAAACATCTACACCCTGTGTATGTCAAACAATATCCTCTGTCGGAGGCCAAAGCCTCGGGCATTGATGTGATTTTGGGCTCTCTTTTAGAGCAAGGTGTTATTATACCATGTGTATTATCTCCTACAACACACCTGTCAATCCTGTGCCCAAGCCTAATGGCACGTGGAGGTTCACACAAGATTTACGCAAAATCAATGACATCATTATTCCTGTTGCACCTGTTGTGCCTGATGTGCTTTCTGTTGTTTCCTCCATTCCGTGTCACCATTTCCATTTTTCTGTAATTGATCTTTGTTCTGCCTTCTTCCTGTGGAAGAACAGACACAATCACTGTTCGCTTTCACCCATAGGGGGCGACAGTATACATGGACACGCCTTCCCCAAGGCATGGATGTCTTCATGTTGGTAGTAAGAGATGCGCTTGGCGATCTGACTCTCCCCACTGATTCTGTTTGCCTGCAATATGCTGACGATCTTCTTGTGTCTGCAGCGACACCAGCTCTCTGTGAGGAGGCCACTATCTGCCTCCTCAGGCATCTGGCTTAAAAGGGTTTCAAGGTATCAAAAACTAAGTTACAAAAACTAAAAAAAACTAAAAAACTACCTCTCAATGAGAGGTATCAAAAACTAAGTGAAGATAAGTTACAGTTTTGCAAAGACACTGTTAAATATCTGGGTTTCGAACTGTCCCAAGGTCAGAGACGCCTCTCTGATGAACGCATCAGGGTGATCCTCGACACCGAGCACCCCGGCACAAAACACGCGCTCCTGGCTTTTCTGGGTCTGATCAACTATTGTCGTCAATGGATCCCTGACTGCTCCTTCTATGACAAGCATCTCAGGTCAGCCATCTCTCACACTGATCCTCTACAGCAGCCACTGACCTGGACAGCAAACATGATCGAGGTGTACAGGGAACTGAAACGAGCTCTGTGCTCAGCTCCAGCACTGGGCCTCCCTGACTACAAAAAACTCTTTCATCTTTATGTATGCGAACACGAGGGCACGGCGTCCGCTGTTCTGGCGCAGGTCCATGGGGGGGGGGGATGAGACCATGCGCATTTCTCTCTAAAACTTTAGACACAGTGGCACAGGGTCTGCCTGCCTGTCTTCGGGCCGTGGCAGCATGTGCATTGATCGTGCAGGACACGGAGAAGATTGTTCTTTCTCATCCTTTAATTTTGCACTCCCCACATCAGGTAAAACGGGTGCTCCTCAACTTCCAGACGCAACATATGACCGCTCAAAGGCGCTCAGGGTACGAATTATCCTTTGTTCTACCAACAATCTTGGAATTAAGCCCACCTCCTCCTTTGACACCATAGGACACGCTCTCTCACGTCTGCTTAATGCCCAAGACGACACATTGCATGACCCAGATCACGACTGTTGGTTATGCTGTGTGCGCTGCCTGACATCACTGTTGAGGCGTTTTCACTTGCCTTTTTTTCAGCCCAGGCAGCCGAGCTATTTGCTCTGACTCGTGCTTGTGTGATCGCAGAAGGAAAAGATATTACTATCTATTCGGACTCTCTGACCCTTTAAGTATTTGTTGGTATTGGTAGATAAATTTTAACAATGGGTTGAAGATTTTCCATGTGCATGGGAAAACGCAAAAGTAGTGACCCGTATCTTTCCAAAAGAAATCATACCACAGGCCATCGATTCTGATAAAGGAACACCTTTCACTTCACAGGTCACACAGAGTAAATATTTGTCTTTGGATTGGCATTTTCATATCCCATACCACCCACAGTCCTCGGGTATTGTAGAGCGTACCAATCGCCATGCAAGACAGGAGCACAAAAAATTGGCCAGAGTTGCTCCCTGCTGTTTTGGCTGAGATTAGAATGACTCCCAGAAAAGATGTACAATTATCTCCACATGAGATAATATTCGGACGCCCCTTTCCTACTCCATGGAAGAGGGGCAAAGCTGCTTGGGCACCTCAGAGTTAGATGTCCATATCGCTGAGTATTCTGAGGCCCTAATTGAAGTATTAGAAAAAAATCAAGAAAAGGTGGCTCAAGCAGCACCACTTATGTCCACCCGGCCTACTAATCCTTTTAAGGCGGGAGACATTGTTCTGATTAGATCACTAAAGCCAAAACCTTTAGGACAAAGTAAATATGATGGGCCTGCAGAGATAGTCGCGATAACACGGACTGCTGTATTAACTGATTTATTTCCAGAGTGGATACATGCTTCCAGATTAAAGAAAGCGCCTGCGTAAACTGTTTCAACTTGAAATATTTGTGATATTTGTCTGTGTCTGTGTGCAGGTGACGAGTAAATGACCGCTAAGTACGTGAATTATACTCGGGAACCCTTGTGGGCTGCTGGGAGAAGTGTCTGGAATTATCGCCGACCATCTGGAAGGAACCGGTTTGTTCCTGAGTCTCGACGGACTTCCTTCACCCGCTACTCGACGTGAACAACCTCCCACATTTCTCCAGCAACAAGTAGATCGATACGTCACTCTGAATCCGTCAGTTGCCATTATTGTCTAAGTGTGTGTCTAAGAATCACACACCAGGGATACATGTCCTGTATCGCTATATACTGGTATAGGAATTGGCTGTACCGCCTGGGCCTTAAGTCCGATTTCATTAGAAAATAACTAACTAACTAAGAGGGGTACCTGCTGACCTCATAAGGTGGGACAAGTGCGTAGGTGGGCATGCCTGCACTCTGAGCACCCGCGTGTCAATAATGGTCATGGTTACCCCGTGAATTCATGACATATGTGATTACTCCTGCCGTACGTCTCATGTGTTATCTACTCTAGTCCTGGTGACTCAGAACCCTCGTGGTGCGGTTCATCATCACCGTGCCCGCAGATCTGCTGACACCCCCCCCCCCCCCCCCCATACACTATTTTGTCAATGGGCTCCGTATCTCTCTCTGGTTGTCCTCGTAATCTGCGTTTTTCTGTTATTTCTCGTTTGCAGACCATGTATCCTGAAATGTTTTCAATCACTCATGTATTACTTTATGCAAGGTTATATTCCTGTACCCCCAGTCCCACCACCTGCTCAGCCTACATATTATAACGATACTGCAGTATAATGTGCAGCATAAATTGTTGATTTTGGATAAAAGAGGGGAAATGTAAGAGTTTTTGTATAATGTTTTGTATAATCAGTATTTATGCCATGATTAATGTCTAGACAAGGACATTTTTTTACTTTGTGAAATAATCTGCATTTCTATATTAGTCCACATCCTTTCCCCTTTTGCCTATATGTGTGTTTCCTTTATGAGATCCTCTTTTATGTCGTCTCGTCTCTGTGGGGGGGGGGGGGGGGGGGGGAGGGGGGAGGAGGTTGTTGTTACCTGCTACAGTATATAAACTGTGTGTTGTATTAATAAAACGGGAGCAGTCATCTGTGTGTTGGTTGTTCTTTGACTCGTTCTCCTGGCCAGAGGTGTGTTGCAGATGGACCAGCTTGTAATCAGATCGATCGGGGATCAGTCAAAATAAAAGCCCCAACAGTGTTCAACTCACATCAACAACATGGCCGGTGATTGTCCCGTACTCTCATGAGGAGCAGCACCTGAGGCAAAGCAGATCTGAGGGCATGTATCTGTTCCACAAGGTGTGTTTGTCATCAACATATGCCCTGATTGATGTTTTCAATGTTCTTTTCACCTGTTCTGTTGCATTTGTCTGCGGGTGATACGCAGTACTCAGACAGTGTTCAGTTCCAAGGAGGATAAATAGTTTTTCAAACAGGTCACTCAAAAAAGGGGAACCCCTGTCCGAAATAAGGTAAGTTGGTGCTCCATGATGTGAGAACACTTCACTCAAAAGTCTACTCGCTGCTACTTGTGCTATTGTTTGTCTCACTGCCACAATCACTACCCATTTCGAAAAATAGGGTTAACAAAGTAAACTTCGACGTACTCCCAAGGCTTTTGAGGATGGATTGGGACCATACGACCCGCTGGCCTATGCTGACTCTGCTTAGTCAGTTGGCAGACTTTACAAAAGAGGACACATACGTTTTCACTTCTGACAAAAATTTAGGCCAAAAAATCGGTGTTTCAAATGTGCCAAGATCTTCGTCATTCCAAGATGACCAGTGGTTGGATGATCATGGTAGTATTGCAGCACAGTGTTTTTAAAAGATGCTAGAAAATACAGCTTTAAACGTTTCAGAGGATGGATACTACATGCAGATTTAGGATCATTAAAATACAGTAATCCATCATAAATTGAAAGCTGACCGCATTCTTCTGCCTTTCCACTTGACTGTGGTGCGTTTACATCATTCGTAGAAGATCACCTGTGATTGGGTCATCAAGTTGCAGTTGTTTCATTTGAGATTGGTCAGAAAGGGGTAATGTTGTCAATGAGCAAATTTCACCACTCTGCAGAGGATTCCTTGACAGTGCATCAGGTACCTTGTAACACGTACCAGGCTTATTGATAATGATAAGTCAAAATCTTAAAGACGACAAAGTCAAAATCTTAAAGACGAAGTGACCATCGTACAAGTCTACCAGTAGAATTTAGAAATGACATCAGCCATTTCAATCCACTGTTTTCAGTAAAAATTGTGATGTGTAGACCATCAAGATACAGTACGGTCGGAAGTGTTCAAGTGTCCAAATGACTGCAAGACACTCTTTTTCAGGACTGGAATAGGGCTTTTCAGATTTATGCAGGGCCCTACTTGCAAATGCCACCGCAACTTCTCTACCTTGCACATCTTTCTGCATCAATGCAGCCCCAAGACCAACATCACATGCGTCAGCATGAAGAAAGAAAGGTAAGTCAGGAAAACTCAACACAAGCGCTGTTGTCAATTTTTGCTTCAGAAGCTCAAATCACTCTTGACATGCACTGTCCCAGATGAAAGGGTTATGTCATGCACACTCCTAACGTGACCGGCACGAGGACCCGGAAGTAGTATGGTCACGACTCATAAGCATAAAAGGAGACAAGATGGCGTTACACATCGCTCAGTCATTGAGTTTGCCCATGCTATTGCCGGCGCTTCGTCTGTCTAATCGTGAGTACTCACTTTCTTGGGTTTCGCTTTCGATTGAGTGTGTGTTATTGGAATGCGTGTTTATTTGTGTAAGCTCTTGCTCTCGCTCCAAGAGAGTTCTAAAAATAAACAGCGTGTTTTTCCTACCTGCTCACGCTATTTCCGCGTTTGGGTTTACCATTGACGCTACAGCGCTAATTGCTAGTCTTCTGGTCCATCTCCGTTTGTCCGTGACAGGTTATCTTTTTTCGTGAGTGTAAACAAAGGTTCAGCATGATGTGCATAATCCTGTATGAATCTTCTGTAATAACTTAAAAATGCCTAAGAATTGTCTCACTTGTCTCACATTTACAGGAGCTTTAAAGTTCAGGACAGGGTTGACTTTTCCTTGATCAGGAAGAATACCATCTAGACGAGCTCTGCATCCCAAGAATTTCAATTCTTTGCTGCAAAACTGGCACTTGGCTAGCTTAATATTCAAGATTGCAGATCTAAACCAAAGAAAAACATCTTTTATATCCTTAAGGTGCTGTTTGAAGGTGGGTGAAGCCACGATGATTTCATAAAGATGAACAGCACAAGGTCTGTAGATAAGGCCAGGCAAAACACTGTTCATTAGCCTTTGGAACATCGCATACAACCCAAAAGGAAAAACACAGAATTGGAAAAAAAACACACTATGTGACACAAAAGCAGTTTTACGTCTAGAGCTTTCAGCCATTGGAACTTGCCAATATCCCAGAGAAAGATCAATCGTTGTCAGGAATTTCCCTCCAGAGAGGAAGTCCAGAGACTCATCATCTAATGCAGGGGTCTCAAACTCAGTTCCTAGAGGGCCGTAGCCCCACAGAGTTTTGTTCCAACCATAATAAAAAACACCTGATCCAACTAAACAAGTCATTAAAGCTTATTTGAAAACTACATGGTATGTATGTTGGGGCAGGGTTGGAACAAAACTCTGTGGGGCTGCGGCCCTCCAGGAACTGAGTTTGAGACCCCTGAACTAATGGGAGTCTTTAACAGTAAGTTTATTTAATCCACGGTAGTCAACACAAAATTGTGGTTTGCCACAAGGTTTTTGAACCATGACATCAAGGGCAGCCCACGGTCCCACTGCAGGTACAATGACTCCTTCCTTCTCCCCAAGTGCAGGGAAGGCGGTCCTGGGATTTTATTATGACAGTTACTAGTTAGGGGAACTTGAAACAGGCTGGGAAGTTAATGCAGGAACCTTAATGTGCTTGGTGCTGGAGTGCTTGTTGCACTGTGTAGTGAAGCTGTGTGTGCAGAGAGGGAGAGAGTTGCGCTGGAATGCGGAAGTCGGCGCGAGAGCTCCGTATGCAGCGTGAGTCTGGCAGGAATGCGGAAGTCGGCGCGAGAGCTCCGTGTGCAGATTGAGTGTAGCAGGAATGCGGAAGTTGGCGCGAGAGCTCCGTGTGCAGCTTGAGTGTAGCAGGAATGCGGAAGGCAGCGCGAGAGCTCCGTGTGCAGCTTGAGTGTAGCAGGAATGCGGAAGCGCCGTGAGTTGGCGACGGAGCTTATCATGCAGCGCGGCTGGTGTAATGAGCCGGCGAGGGAGTCTTGTGTGCGGCGTGATCTGCGCAGGAGTGCCGAAGTGCCCAGAGCCGATGGGAGAGAGAATTCTGCGCTGACAGCCGGCAGGTGTGAGGTGAAATCGCGCAGGTTCGTGGCTGGTTTCGCGTTGCTTATCAGTGGTTGGGGGGAGCCGGTTTCAGAACCAGAGAGATGCTAGAGAGAGAGTCCGTGATCCAAGTTCGTCGTCGATAAAGAAATCCAGAGGTCGGTAATGCAAAAGTCCGTGAGCGTGGAAGTCCAAAACGTGAAGCAAGAGCGAGGTTGAGAAAACAAAGCGAGGTCGGTAACGAGAAAGGTAGGCATGAAAAAACGCTGGAATATTGGGCTATGGAAGGCACTCAATAATCTGGCAATGTGGTGGTGTCAGTGTGTGGTTTAAATGAGTGGGGATGATTAATGATGACTCACAGGTGTGTGGAGAGCGGAAGGTGAGGTGGTGGGATATAAGGGACGGTTGGGAATGTGGAACAGGAGTGCTCATGTATTCATGGCAGAGCTGTGGCTTGGTGGGTCGTGACAGTACCCCCCCGCCTATGAACGCCACCTGGCGTTCTGGCAGGTGCCTCAGGGTGGAGTCTGTGAAAGTCAGTGATTAGAGAACGGTCCAAGATGAACCTGGCTGGTACCCAACTTCTCTCCTCAGGGCCATAGCCTTCCCAATCCACCAGGTACTGGAGACCACGTCCGCGGCGGCGAGATTTAAGGAGTCTATGGACTGTGAAGGCTTCACCACCGTCTATAAGTCAAGGAGGAGTTGGGCGGGTGGAGATAGTGGACAGGAGACTAGTCTGCGAATCTGTGACACATGAAACGTGGGATTAATTCGCCGCATGGATAGAGGCAACACCAACCGGACAGAGCATGGGTTGATGACCCGAGTGATTGTAAATGTGCCGATGAACCTTGGCGAGAGTTTCCTAGAGGTAGTCTTGAGAGGGAGGTCGCGAGTTGCTAACATGACCCTTTGGCCGACGTGATATCTGGGGGCTGGTAAACGGCGGCAGTTGGCTTGACGCTGGAAAGAACTGACAGTGCGTTGTAATTGGATACGAGCCCGCTGCCAGGTTCTTCTGCAGCGGTGGACGAAGGCTTGGGCAGATGGAACTGCAGCTTCCTCTTCCTGGGGGGGGAACAACGGTGGCTGGTACCCAAGGCAGCAGTGGAACGGGGACATCCCCGTGGAGGAGGTGGGGAGCGAATTGTGGGCGTATTCTACCCAGGGTAGGAAGCGACTCCAGGAGGTTGCATCCCGAGAGGCCATGCATCTTAATGCTTTCTCCAGTTCCTGGTTCATGCGCTCCATTTGTCCATTGGTCTGTGGGTGAAAACCAGATGAGAGACTGGGGTTGGCGCCGATGAGACCACAAAAGGCCTTCCAGAACTGAGCTGAGAACTGAGGTCCTCTGTCCGAAACAATGTCTAGTGGAAGTCCATGGAGCCGAAAAACATGGTTGATGAGAAGCTCAGCAGTTTCCTTGGCGGACGGAAGTTTGGGTAGTGGAATAAAATGAGCTGATTTGGAGAACCGGTCTACGACTGTTAAGATGCAAGTGTTATTGTCAGATGGTGGAAGTCCAGTGACAAAATCAATAGAAATGTGAGACCAGGGACGATGTGGGATGGGGAGGGGTCTTAGGAGGCCCTCAGGGGGGTGGTTAGTCGTTCTGTTCCTTGAACAGACGTCACAAGCGGCGACAAACTGCTTAACATCTTCCTTCATGGTAGGCCACCAGAACCGTTGCTGCAGGAGTGAAAGTGTGCGTGTCACCCCAGGGTGACAAGACAATCTAGAACTGTGAGCCCAGTCGAGTACTTGGGATCTCACTGACGCAGGAACGATGAGCATCCTGGGAGGAACATTACTTGGGCCTGGTTCCTGTTCAAGGGACTGCTGGACCAGGTTTTCCACATCCAGCCGCGTAGTAGCCACAAGGCATGGAGGGGGAAGAATGGTTTGTACCGTGGGTGTGTGTTGGGACGTGGAGAATTGCCTGGAGAGGGCGTCGGGTTTGACATTCTTTGAACCTGGCCGGTATGATAATGTGAAGAGAAAGCGGGAGAAAAAAAGGGACCACCGCGCCTGACGAGAATTAAGCTTTTTGGCTGTCTTTAAATATTCAAGATTTTTGTGGTCCGTCCATACAAGAAATGGGTGTACTGCTCCCTCCAGCCAGTGTCTCCATTCCTCGAGGGCCAGCTTGACTGCCAAGAGTTCCCGGTCCCCAATGTCGTAATTTCGTTCAGGGGGTGTGAGTTGGCGGGAAAAGAAGGAGCAAGGGTGAAGCTTGTTGTCCTTAGGTGATCTTTGTGAAAGGACAGCCCCTACACCAGCTTCAGAAGCATCTACCTCCACGACAAACTGGAGGGAGGGGTCTGGGAAGGTAAGGATGGGTGCCGTGGTAAACCGACACTTGAGCTCCTCAAAGGCGTTGTTTGCCAGGGGATTCCAACGAAACAGGATCTTGGTCGATGTGAGTGCAGTGAGTGGGGTGGCCACCATGCTGTAATTCTTGATGAAGCGTCGATAAAAATTGGCAAATCCCAGGAAGCGTTGGAGTTCGCGTCTGGATGATGGTAGTGGCCAATCAGTGACCGCTTTCACCTTGGTGGGGTCCATTTGAATAACAGTCGGAGAAATAAAGTAGCCTAGAAATGAGGTGGATGTGCAGTGAAATTCACATTTTTCTGCCTTGACATACAACTTATTCTCCAGGAGACGTTGCAGGACCTGACGGACGTGGAGCTTGTGTTCTTTTTCAGATCGTGAGAAGATTAAGATGTCATCCAGGTATACAAACATGAAGATGTTGAGAAAATCTCTGAGGACATCATTGATGAGCGCCTGGAAGACTGCTGGCGCATTGGTTAGGCCAAACGGGACCACCAAGTACTCATAATGGCCAGTGGGGGTATTGAACGTGGTCTTCCACTCATCTTCCTCCCTTATTCTGATGAGATGGTAGGCATTTCTTAGGTCAAGTTTGGTAAATATACAGGCATCTTGGAGTAGTTCAAAGGCCGATGACATTAGTGGAAGTGGGTAGCGATTCTTGACTGTGACCTCGTTTAGCCCCCTGTAGTCAATGCAGGGTCTGAGGGACTTGTCTTTCTTCTCCACAAAAAAGAATCCTGCTCCTGCAGGTGAGGAGGATGGGCGGATTATCCCTGCTGCAAGTGACTCATTGATATATTGCTCCATAGCTTCTCTCTCAGGACGAGAGAGAGAATATAGTCGACCTTTGGGAGGGGAGGTGCCAGGGAGAAGGTCGATAGCACAATCATAGGTACGGTGAGAAGGTAAAGAGACTGCCCGTGATTTGCTAAAGACCTGTTGAAGATCGTGGTATTCAGTGGGGACGTTAGTCAGATTGGGGATCTCCTCTTGGAAGGAGGGCAAAGTTCGCCCTGTGGTGGCAGAACGTAGGCATGACGAGAGGCAGGAGGGGCTCCAATCCAGGATGCTTTGATTCCGCCAATCTATGTGGGGGTTATGCAACTTTAACCATGGGAGGTCCAAGACAATGGGCGCATGGGCGTTCTGGACAGCGAAAAAAGTGATGGTCTCAATATGATTTCCTGAGAACTGTAAGGTGACGGGGGAGGTGCGGTGTGTGATAGGCACAAGTTTACTGCCATCAAGAGCATGAACTATGAGTGGTTGAGGCAAGAGAGTGAATGGGATTTTAAATTTAGAGGCAGAGATAGTGGAGATCAGGTTTTGGTCGGCCCCGGAATCTACTAAGGCGTGAGTGATGTAGGAACGATTGTCCAGGTTCAGGGTAACAGGAAAACATGAGCGCTGGTCCGGGGAAAGAGTAGAAGTGGGGCCCCCCTGTACCCCCAGAACTACTGGGAGGCCCGGCCTTTTAGTGGGCAGGAGCGCACAACATGACCCACCTGGCCGCAGTAAAAACAGGCCCCGTCATCCCTCCGGCGCTGGCACTCCCTTGGTGAAATATGTGCGCGACCTATCTGCATCGGTTCAGGAAATGACTCGGGAGTGGTGGATGTGGGAGCTGGGGTGTGAAATTTGCTAAGGGGCCTGCGCATCTCCTGTCGGGATCGTTTACGGGCATCGATGTGGGTAGCTAAGTCAATAAGGCCCTGCAGATCTGATGGAAGCTCCCGGGCCGCAAGCTCATCTTTGATTGAGTCCGAGAGTCCATTAAAGAAACAATCAAAAAGTGCCCTTTCATCCCAGTCACAGGAGGGCGCCAGTGTCCGAAAATCTATGGCATAATCGGAAACGGATCGAGATCCCTGACGTAGCTGAAGTATTTGTCCTGCCGCCTGATGTCCTGTGAACGAACGGTCAAAAACCTTTTCTCATCTCATCAGTGAATGTTTTGTATGTAAAACAGCAAGGTACTTGGGCATCCCATAATGCTGTTCCCCACTCTCTTGCTTTTCATGAGAGGAGTGTGATGATGTATGCAACCTTGGATCGTTCAGTGGGGAAAGACGCCGCCTGCAGTTCGAGGAAGAGAGAACATTGGGACAAAAAGGAGCGACAGGTAGACGGATCTCCAGCATAGGTGGGAGGGGCGGGTAGGCGAGGTTCATGACCTATGGCATGTACTGGAGGAAGGGGCTGTAGAGTAGGTGTCGGCGGTGGTTGAGTCTGCTGTAGCTGAGTGGTAAGTGAGGGTTTCTGTGATGGTTTGGAGCGTGGAGGTGATCTGTCTAATCTCTTGCTGGTGAGTGCCTAGGAGGGCTCCCTGGCTCTCTAGTGGCCCCTCAGGCGAGCTGCCTCTGCTGGATCCATTCCGATGTCCAGATTATACTGTTAGGGAAACGCCGGTTGTGAAGGATCCAAGTGCAGGGAAGGCGGTCCTGGGATTTTATTATGACAGTTACTAGTTAGGGGAACTTGAAACAGGCTGGGAAGTTGATGCAGGAACCTTAATGTGCTTGGTGCTGGAGTGCTTGTTGCACTGTGTAGTGAAGCTGTGTGTGCAGAGAGGGAGAGAGTTGCGCTGGAATGCGGAAGTCGGCGTGAGAGCTCCGTATGCAGCGTGAGTCTGGCAGGAATGCGGAAGTCGGCGCGAGAGCTCCGTGTGCAGCTTGAGTGTAGCAGGAATGCGGAAGCCGGCACGAGAGCTCCGTGTGCAGCTTGAGTGTAGCAGGAATGCGGAAGCGCCGTGAGTTGGCGAGGGAGCTTAAAATGCAGCGCGGCTGGTGTAATGAGCCGGCGAGGGAGTCTTGTGTGCGGCGTGATTTGCGCAGGAGTGCCGAAGCGCCCAGAGCCGATGGGAGAGAGAATTCTGCGCTGACAGCCGGCAGGTGCGAGGTGAAATCGCGCAGGTTCGTGGCTGGTTTCGCGTTGCTTATCAGTGGTCGGGAGGAGCAGGTTTCAGAACCAGAGAGATGCTAGAGAGAGAGTCCGTGATCCAAGTTCATAGTCGATAAATAAATCCAGAGGTCGGTAATGCAAAAGTCCGTGAGCGTGGAAGTCCAAAACGTGAAGCAAGAGCGAGGTCGGTAACGAGAAAGGTAGAAATGAAAAAACGCTGGAATATTGGGCTATGGAAGGCACTCAATAATCTGGCAATGTGGTGGTGTCAGTGTGTGGTTTATATAAGGAGTGGGGATGATTAATGATGACTCACAGGTGTGTGGAGAGCGGAAGGTGAGGCGGTGGGATATAAGGGACGGTTGGGAATGTGGAACAAGAGTGCTCATGTATTCATGGCAGAGCTGTGGCTTGGTGGGTCGTGACAAATATTTTCACTATTTGTTCTTCAATAAACTCTTTTTAGCAGGAGAAGTTCTGTAAGGAAGTAAGTGAACTGGTTTTTCATTACCAGTATCAATGTGATGTTCAACTAATAATGTACGTCCTGAGCGCAAATCAAAAAGACTTAAGCAAGCTTCATCAATTTTTGAGAAAGCACAGAAGATGAGACATCCATGAGGAACAGACTATTACCCGAATCATTTATGTCACTGCCCTCCATTTCATCAGCAGTCAAGGGATTGTTCCCAACAACAAGAAGGAATGTGAATAGTGACAGAAACACGCTGCATGAAATCCATACCAAGGACCAGATGTGTAACAACAGCAAAACGCTGATAGAAGCGCTCTCCCATGAATCCAAAATTCAACCAGGTAATGCGAACAAGATCACAAGTACAATGGAACCTTGGATTGCGAGTAACTCGATTTACGAATGTTCCGCAAGAGAAGCTAAGATTTTTAATACATTTTGACTTGAAAAAACGAGCATGTCTTGGTTTTTTTAAACCAACACACCGAGACACACACACACACACACACACACACACACACACACACACACACTTTCTCTCGCCTTAACGCCCCCCCCCCCTCCCCGGCTTCACACTGACACACACACTCTGCTCTTCACAGAAACTCTGCTCTGTCACAATTCTTTTCAAAGGTAAGGTGCTGGTTCATTTGTTTGTTTGTTTTTTACTTTACAGCAGTGATTCCGTTAGTGTGCACTCACGCGAGTGTCATTAGAGAGATTTCTTTTTTTCCCGTTAAAACAGTGTCTCCGTTGTGTGTGTGTTTGTTGTGAAACTTACAAAACGAGGTGGGGGGAGGGAGGAGGAATTTTTCTTTGTAAGACGAGGCGAGGGAAGGAGCTAATTCCATACACACACACACACACACACACACACACACACACAAATACACGGCGCACAAACGGAAACACTTATCTGTTGGGATTTATTTAAACTTCTTTTTAAAGGTAAAGTGCAGGTTAATTTGTTTTATTTTTACTTTATATATTGTATTAATTATTTTTCTATATTAATTTTTTTGGGCTGTGGAACAAATTATTTGAGGTTTCATTATTTCTTATGGGAAGGTTTGATTTGGTTTACGAGTGTTTTGGAATACGAGCCCGCTTCCGGAACGAATTATGGTTGTAATCCAAGGTTCCACTGTACTACCAGTAACAAGTACAGCCAGTAAAGTTGGTGAAGTAGTCCACGGTTTAAGGTTAGCATTCAATTTAGGGTGAGTTTGAACAATATCAGCTTTAATAGCCAAAATAGATGCACCAGTGTCTAAAGTAGCTTCTAACATTTGGCTGTTAAGATTAATTTTCACTCTGAATGTTCTTCCAAAAAGAAGGGGATGCAGTATCCTCAACATGACTCAGAACATGTAAGAGAGATTCATCTCCATCAGAACAAAAGTCATTTTGTGGAGAGAGGATTGCCTCTGTGAATCCTCCTCCCTCCTCTGAAGTTCCAGAGTGCCTGCCAGAGGAGTTTCCATCACTTGTGGCACAATGTTCTGGTAAGGTTAAACTTCTAGAAAGGGTAGTTATCATCTACGTGAGTCTGTCTCAAAAAATGTATTACATTTTGGACAAGTGTGAAATAAATGAGCTCTAAAAAGGAGATCTATTCCAGAGGAAATAGATGTACGATAGAAAGAAAGTCTGTACTGCGAGTGTGAGTGCTTACAAATTAAGTCTTCTTGCTCACATTCACTTAACATATAAGCCACAAAAGTAGGGAAAGGCTCATCAGGAGTTTGAAAATAGTCCACGATACCTCTCATGATTTGTTCTTGGTTATCAGATGGAAGAAAAACCTTTTGAATAACTCACAGAATCGTGTCCATGAAGTAACATGCAAACTGAGAACAGACAACCACTTCTTTGGTACCTTCCCCAAAAAGCGAGGTAGGTTAAGGAGAATTTGTGCATCATTTAAGTCAAGTGAAGTTCTGTAGACATTGATCCATGACCTGTAAACACAGGTGGTTCCAGTCTTGACTGATAGAGCACAGATGCCAGAATTCCATTGGTATTGGTCAAATCAGAAGAATTAAATTGTTTATTGAATAAAATTGAATTAAATAAATATGTGACCTGTTTATAGTTAAAATCGCAAATGACTTGTTTTTAGCTTCAGACCAAGGCTATCTCAATACTCATCTTACCTGATCTTAGTGTTGCATTCGACACTAAGGATCTTACTATTCTTGTAGATCGCTTACAAAATCGCATAGGGATTCAGGGACAGACATTCATAATTGTTTAGATCCTATCTGTCTGATCAATACCATTTTGTCAATCTAAATGTAGAGCTGTCCGGTGTGATGCCAGTGAAATATGAGGTCCCACAAACACTGAAAAAAAGGATACTTTGGATCAACTTTTTAAAAAATTGCTGCAATTTGTTACAGCTAATTTTTTTACTTTCTCACAAATCAAATGTTATAATTTTAAGTTTCCCCAAAGCAAAAAAAAAAAAAAAAATCATTCATCCAAATCAAAAACAAAAGTTATTACAATGCCTTAGGCCAGTAAAACTTAGTTTCCTACTTTGTAACAACTTGATTATTGTAAGGGACTACCCCTAGAGGTTTGTTTTCGTTTTGTAGTTTTTTTGTTAGTCGATTCAGTTTCCCAGAAGGCACCTCGGTCAGGTGATGCAGGTGCTCACTTGAACCGAGGTAGCTCATTATTAGTGTTATAAATAGCTGATTGTTCTGGGAAACTGGGTCGAGCATTAATACTGTCACTGGGCATGTGTTTTGGTTTGGTTTTGATTTGATTGTTTTATTTTACTTTTGTTTGCTTATATGGGCTCTAACTTGTTCTGTGATCTGTGTATTGTGTAAAAAATTAAATGAATCAAAGACAATGCATTTTTAATAACTTAGGTTTATTCACTTCTTAAGCTTATTTGCTAACCATGTGAAAACCTGACAATTGTTTGACAAATAAAGTGACCAAAATTTTATATTTTAAGGTCAATATAGAATACGTTCCCTAAATATTTTCTGCAGAGCCACAAAAGTGTGTTTGAGCTCACCAGAATAGCTCAAGTTTAGAGCATAGATGAGGCCAAACAAAATGCAACATTATTCTTTATGTGCGACTGATGGAAACTCAATAAGTCACAATCCTGATCTCCTGTGGTGGCTGAAGACCGTCCTGTTCCTCCCTGAAGACAAACAGGGCCATAATGCACCTTTCACGTTCTGCCTGAGCTTCATCTTTCTGAACAACCTAATAAAAGAAAGGACATCTGTTAGACAAGTTGCTCTATTTGACAAAACAGTGTCTGATGTATGCATGTAAAAATCACTTATGTAAAAATCACTGAGTGCAAAAAAACACCTAGGATTGTGGTGCATCAAGTTAAATTTAATTATGTCAATGAATAGGCCAAAACAACTGACAGACATATACACACACATTATATATTACATTATATTGCCAAAAGTATTCGCTCGCCTGCTCACATGCATATGAACTTGAGTAACACCCACTTTTTAATCCATAGGGTTTAATATGATGTTGGCCCTTTGCAACTATAACAGCGTCAACTCTTCTGTGAAGGCTTTCCACAAGGTTTAGGAGCATGTACAGGTATGTTACAAAAGTTAATACATACTATGATTTAAAAAAATAATAATAGCCCTGTGTAAAGGTTGTGCTGCAGCCGATAATGCCACGGACCTCGTATTTGTCAATATGAAGGGGCAGAGGTAGTTGTGTGGTTTTTGGATGTTGGTATACTGATTGGAAGCTCACAGGTTCAAACCCCAGCACCACCAGCTGCCACTGTTGGACCTTTGAGCAAAGATAATTTATCAATTCGGTAAAATTTTTCAGTCCTAAGGTTGAAATGCTTCATGAACAAATGCTTACCAGTGCTTAATCAGTTGGTCCACATCTTCTACTAAATACACCATAAGACATTTCAGGAGATTCTCTCTTCATACATTCACCTCCAGGCTCTAGGCATGTAAATACAAACATAGAATTGTTGATTATGTTAGGCTTGTGAAGCGGCAGACATTGAAACCTGTATTCAGACAGCATACACTAACCTGTGAACAAGTTAAACTAACATGTTTTATTCTGCTAGTTATGTTTTAATTTAGTGCGTCACAGCCAACTTGATTTGGATGCCGTGCTCAGCTCCTGTGGCTTCCATTCACAATATTACATTTGACACTAAGATAATTTCTGCTTTTTTGAGCAAGTACATACCAGATCAAGAATTTTGATTATATCTCTGGTCTTCTCTCTGACAGTTCCTACCTTGTTTCTGATCTCAATTAGTTTTCTTGTACAAGGAAACCAGGAATATTGCTTGAAGTGGAGCAGTTGTAATTCTCAGAAACTCATTACTGATCTTTAAAAAAAAAAAAAATTGGACTGGCTCAAGTTCTTAGCAAATTTTAATTACAGTATGTATAGAAAAAACACACATACATCTTTAAAATAATTGCATTTTGTTGCTTTGCAAGTGCTCACTACTGATAATAAAATAAACCCATGAACATAATTCAGTTTGGCAGGATAATTGCAATTATTCTCTGATATTATCAGATAATTCAACTACTAATTTTCAGTGCTCCGTCATTTTGAGGGAGTTTATTTTAGGATATTTAGATTACACTGAGATTGGCACCCTGTCCAGGGTGAACCCTGCCATGTGCCCCAAGTCTCCTGGGATAGGCTCCAGGCCCCCGTGACCCTGAATACAGGATTAAGCGGTATAGATGATGAGTGAGTGAGTGAGTGAGATTACACTGACATTGACTACATTCACACAATATTCAAACACAAATCCAATCAGTTAGAGCCCAGTGGAGAGAGTTAGTGCTACTTCAAAAAAGTAAAACTAATGGGAACTTACAATGCCTCTATTTTTTTTTTTTTTTTTTTTTTTACTTTTATAGTAAAAAGTTTACTTTCACAGTAGGTGGTTTGGTTCAGTTCTCTAAAATGCGGCAATTCTATCGTATCATTTCCATTTCAAAATTTATCCACATAATGTTATTTGTGCATTCTGGGACATACCAATTTCTGCAGTATGGGTAAAATACTAGTGTTTAGAAAAGCTAACAGACCTGTAAACACAAAAGTGAATAAAAATTTCATGTTTACTTTTAAAGTTCATTCATTACATAGTAATGACTAACCTCAGCTTGTGTGTCTGTGTAAACACTAGGTGAAAGTGGGCCAGTGCTCTGCCCATTAATCCATGCTAAGGCTTCCAATTTTCTTGGTAGTAGATGTTTATTAATGATTTTTTAAATACTGTTTTGGTGTTTATTTCACATTTTCTTTAATTTACATGGATAATTTAACAGTCGACATGGTGTACTTTTACTTGTAGTAACGTTAAATCAACGTGTCAAATTGCTGCCAGTGTCGGGGATTATATTCTGCTAATGTTAAAAATGTGTCATGAAGTGTTACCAGTGTGTCGGGAATGTGCTAATGCCCCGTTTCATACGAGGGAATATAGTTTTAATGAGATTACATTACATTACTTACACTACAAAAGGCACTCACTCCAAATTGACTTGTTCTATATTTAGGTCACTTTCCTATTAATTTTTACATCGTTAAAATATAACTATAAATATAATTAAATATAAATATCATTAAATATAATAAATTTCTTGTAATTCTCCACGGCCGTCTTAGCGTAGAAACTCCGGCGTTTTTAAAATAACCCTGTTAGTTAGCTAATGCTAGGTAATATACAGTAGGTGTAGTTAGCTAGCAAACACGGACGCAAATCTACAAAAATCATAAATTTGCTCATGGAAGAGACACATTTAACATAGAAATTACATGAGTTTGCTTTCTTACCTGGTTTAAAAGAGTTTTGTATGAAAAACAGTGGTCGCCAGCAGAACGTGATTCAGTCCGTGATAGTGCTACGTCATGAGGTCATGTGATACGGCGAGCCTTTGGTTTGAAGTAGAAATGTCCTGTGAGTGAACGGATTACATGTATGTTCAACCAGGGGCTGCAATGTTTGCGTTTTAGTAAAATAAAAATAACAGTTTCATATAGAAAATCTAAAAAATTAAGAAATAAGATTCACTTTTTTCAGTGCAGGTCAGTTTTAGGACCTCTGATGTTCTCCATATAAAACCTTTTATAAAAACACCTTCTATGCTCGCTTTGAGGCTGCAGCTAAAGATGCTAGCAATGCTAATGCAGACACTGCCAGCAGCGGAAACGCGTTAATCATCTTCGAGCATGACGTGAGGAGAGCCTTCAGGAGAGTGAACACCAGGAAAGTAGCAGGACCAGATGGCATCTCAGGTCTGCACAGACCAGCTAGCACCTGTGTTCTCAGAAATATTCAACATCTCCTTATCCCAGTCAGTAATCCCCACATGATTTAAAGAGCCCATCACTGTTCCTGTCCCAAAGAAACCCCATCCTGCTTCCCTCAACGATTATGACCCGTAGCCCTCACCTCAGTAGTGATGAAGTGCTTTGAGCAGCTGGTCAGAGACTTCATCATTTCTTCACTACCTGACACACTTGACCCTTTACAGTTTGCTTACCATCCAAACTGCTCTACAGATGATGCTATTCCTCACCTCGTCCATACATCACTCACCTGGACACTAGAAGAGGGAATTATGTTAAAATGCTCTCTATCGACTACAATTCAGCATTTAATCCATATTCCCCTCCACACTCATCAACAAGCTGGAGCACCTGCGACTCAGCCCACCTCTGTGGCAGTGGATCTCCAATTTCCTAACAGGCAGTAAGGATGGGTGGACATGTCTCAGCCTCCCTCACTCTCATCACTGGAGTCCCACAGGGTTGTGTTCTGAGCCCCTTGCTGTACTCATTGTACACACATGACTGCATGGCCACTAGAAACTCCACCACCATTATTAAGTATGCTGACAACACTGTCGTGGTGGGCCTGATCACTGACAACGATGAGACGGCCTACCTGGAGGAGATTGGAAATCTGGAGAACTGGTGCCAGAGGAACTATATACTAATCTCCTCCTAAACATCAGCAAGACAAAGGAGTTGATTGTGGACTTCAGTACAAAGCAACAGAGGAACTACCAGATGCCTGACATCAACAAGAGCCGAGTGGAGAGAGTGGACAGCTCTCCTGTCACATCAACACCATGGTGAAAAAGGCCAGGCAGCGTCTCTACCACCTTAGATGCTTGAGAGACTTTAGACTGCCCTCCAGTGTGCTCAGGAATTTCTCCTCCTGTACCATAGATAGGATATGTCTCATTCTGGACATTCATGGACATCTATGGACACTGCACACCTGCACTTCTATGCATATTTACATATTTCTATTTCATTTTTTTGCTCGTTGCACATAAGTGACTTTCAATAAGACACTTTCATGCATATTTCAAGCATATCATAAGATATAAAAGATTAGATGACCGATAATTTTCTCTTACTAAATTCAGATATGACAGAAATACTTATTGGTCCAGAAACCAGTACACAAAAGCTCTCACATTTTAGATTGCATTTAGAAAGATGTACTATTACTACTAGCTAGACAGTGGAAGACTTGGGCGTAATATTAGACAGCAACTTGTCCATCGAAAATCATATTTCCAATATTACAGAAACAGCCTTTTTCCACCTTAGAAATATTTCCAAGCTTCGGAGCATTTTATCCAAATCTGATGCAGAAAAGCTAGTTCATGCATTCTACCCACCCTGAGGAATCTGTGGATTGTGCCAGCTCTGGTAGACAAAGGCCAACCCTGCAACCCTGCAGAACCCAGATAAGGACTACCTTCAGCTGGATTCTGCTAAATGATGGTTTGGTGCTACACATGTTGCTCCTGAGTGCCAAACTGGACTCCATGTTAACTTTCATTTTCATTTTCAGACATTTTCTTATATTGAACTTCCAGCTGCCTAACACAGTATGTCTGTGTGAAATTCCTGCTATCTGTGATCACCCCAAATGAGGATGTGTTTCCTGTGGAGTCTGGTTCCTGTCAAGGGTTCTTCCTACTGCCATCTTAGGGAGTTTTTCCTTGTCACCATCGCCCTTGCTCATCAGGGACAATCTAATAGTTAAGAGCTATACACATTTTTACTTGCTCATACACATTTACATAATTTTCTTTTAACTTTGTGAAGCTGCTTTGAGACAATGGCCACTTTTAAAAGCTATATAAATTAATGTTAATATATATGCTATATAAATAAAATGTAATTGAACTGCTGATAATTCCTCACTGTCAACGCAAGAGGAGGTTCTTTACCAGTTCATCCTCGAGGAGTCACACAAGGTCTGTGTTAAAGTGAAAGTGGATGAATGTCTTTGGAATGCTATAGGACAGAAAGGCACTTTTGCATACATAAAATATTGGAACATGTCAGGGTGTTGGAAAAAAAAATGTATGAATTGGAAAAAATCTGATTGACCTGACTGATTATGGTCACTTAAAATTGTAATAATTGAACTGAGTAATGTGTTTGAATTATTGTTTGCAAATGCATTATTATATAACTACACATTTCCTTTAAAATAAAGAAAGAAACTAATTTGCACAGATTTATTTTTTTAGATAAAAAACAAGCTTATAAACGTACACTATGAAGAAGTTTAATTATTCCTTAACTTCTAGATCTGTTGTTCTACTCAGAATCTTGGAGGATTCTCCAAGAGGACCAAACTAAATAAAGCCCAATGTTTTACCCCCTCACTTAATAATGCCACAATTGTTCATATTCTGGACCAGTTCAACAGTATGAAGTAAAAAAAAAAAAAACAGCATGCTTTTGGCTTTATCTGACAGTGAAGTGAGAATGCTGTAGAATGTTTCCTCTTCAGCTGCATGCTTGGACCTGCTGAAGGAACACCATCTGGCGAGCAACAAAATAAAATACTTCCTGTGCATTTAATGGCATTTGCACACCAGTACAGTACAGACAGTCAGTTATCTTATCTGTTTTTCATTCCTTTTCATGTTGTACGTTCTGAATGATGATCTCAGGAAACACACCACAACCAGGTTGCTTTCTGTTGTGATGGAGAGCTAATGTGTTTTAGTGACAAATGGACTAAGAGGTGGAACCTGTGAGAACTTTTATTTGTACTTCATCCTGCAAAAAATGATTATAATGGAATTCTAATCTAATCTGGCACGCTCATGCCATTTTCTTCATTACATCAGATGGATTTGTCTATTAGGATCGACACAGGCTATCCTGTCCAATCACAATGTCTGTTTTATGAATATGCAAACCTAGCCATGCCCACACCTGTTCATCTATTTATACTGTAACCCAGTGTTACAGTCTACCAGTTTTGCAGCATTTATTTCAGGGAGAAGATCAAATAATCAGCGGTTTTATCAATAATCTGTTGTTTTTTTTTGTTTTACACCTGTAAATCCTGTGCTCTGCTGTAGGGAGAGTGTGAGTGGAACCTTAGTTTTGTACACAATTTTCCAAAAAACCATGAAGGAGATCTTGAGTATGACAGAAAAATCCACAAGCGAGAACCATGAACCCATAACTGGTAAGGAAACCGAATTCATGGTACAACCAGACGAAACTGAGGTCAGTCCCAAGAAGTCTTTTACTGAAGGAGGGGAGGCTGAGATAAATCCTAAGGAGAAGGTCTCAAACGGGGCAGAGAAACCTGAGGTAAAAATAAACCCAGGTGAAAATGACGTAACTGAGGTGAATGAGACTGTGGTGAATGGAAATGCAGCAGAGAGTAGCTTCACCAAGGCAGAGGAGCCTGAGATAAAGGTAAACCAAGAAGATAAGAGCTTTACTGATGCTGGGCAGCCTGAGGTAAAACCCTGTGAGAGGCACTTTACCGAGGTGGAGGAGGTGAGGAGGGAGAACATCAGAAGTAGTGAGAGCCAGCAGGCCTTGGTGGAGGAAGAGCTCGAGTTTGAACACCCCGAGGGCGGCTGGGGCTGGGTGGTCATGCTCGCCTCCATGTGGTGCAATGGCTCGGTGTACGGAATCCAAAGCATCTTCGGGATCTTATTCGTGTCCCTGCTGAAGGAGTTCGGCTCTGAGTCTGATGATGACCTGCGCTTCAGGGCAGGTATTACCTCAGATTTACCTCAGATTTACCTCAGGAACATTAATGTGAGATAATAAATCCTTTCGTTTATTTACTTTAGCTACATAAGGTAAGCTCTTCTGCGGTTCTGGGTGCTTGAGCCATGTCAGTGGTGTCACTGATAAATTATTACTGTGTTAAATTATTCATTAATCTATAACCAACATGTCACTGATTTTTCCACATAGCTTTTTCCTCATCCATATTCCTTACAATTACAGATCACATTTAACTCAGGAATCCAATACTGTAATTGCATTGTTATTACTCTCAGCATGAAAATTTGTTGATTGTTTTCCCTTAAAAATAGCTGCAGTTTCTAAGATAAAACCTGCAAAAATGTCAATAACTTTTTAGTTACTAAACAGTTCATTGCTAAAATGGCCCCATCTCAGTGTGATTACCTGCAGTTCTTCTGCACTGATGTTCTGCAGTTCTGAAGCTCTGTACTGCAGTAGCTGTTATCCTAACTAGGTTATTAGATTAGAAATCTTTATTGTAGTGGTGCTCCGATCAGGATTTTTGAGGCCGATCACCGATTTCCAATCACTAGAAGCTGTATCGGCCGATACCGATACCGATCACCGATTACAGGGTCTACTTGAAGCCTTATCATGTAGCATTATTTATTAAACTATATCTAACAACAATGTAAATTAATTATTGAAATTACAAGCAAAGGAATATCATGAACTGTATTTATTAGCCAGCAACATTTGCAACACGTCAACTTAAAACATAGCAGTCTGTGTTTGGTTAGTAAAAAAAGACAAATACAACTTTCCTGTAGATTGTATAAAAGTAAATAAAATAACAGACAGGTGGGTCGTGAGTTGCCGGAAGTTCTACAAGGACCGCAAGCATCCGTGTCTGCATTCTGCGTCTGCGTGTCTGCATTCCTACCCAGGCTTTCTGTTCATGCGCATAAAAATACGTGACGCTTAAATTCATTCATGTGCGAATTTACTGAGGTATTTCATAGTTTTGTGCTTTTAATTGACTCACATGTGTATATTTAACAGTTGACCTGTGAATTGAAGGGTAGGAGTGATCCTTTTTTTTTTTTTTATCGTTTGTACCCATGTTAAAACTACTGGAATTACATTCTGATTAAGTACCATCATGTGCCAGAATCTGCTGCCCATGTTAAAACTGAGTATTGCATTTTATTTTATTTATTTGTTTGTTTTTTGCATTCTTATGGCCATTTGGATAATGTTGGACAGACCGGTATAAAATTCTGACAAGTAGGAAAAACTGGAACACCTGTAAAAAAAAAAAAAAGAACATTAACATAACACGGAAAGATGGAAACATAATCACAGCGCCAAAACTCGCGGTGAATCAGGATGAACTGTAATTACGGCCACCGAGCGAAACCGTGTAGGTGAGATAGGGGAATTACCGACAGCTGAGAGAGCGGCGGCGCGCAAGTTACTGAGCTCTCCCGCTCTCTTAGCGCGAGCCAACTCTGAAAACTGCTCGTGTTCCTTTACGTGACTAACCTTCAAATGTCCGAGGTTCGTGGTGTTAAAATGCTTTCGAGTGCTTCCCGCCTCGTGGAAAACTTCCCAAAGCTATTATCGGCCGATTATGATCGGCGACCGATCAATCGGAGCACCCCTACTTTATTGTCCACACATGTGGAAATTTGTCTTTGGCCTCAGACTAACATCACACAACACATAAGGAACAAAAAACACATCAAAACAAATGCATAAAGCAAACAGCCCCCACATCATGGATCAGGGCACCTTAATACTTAGGAGTCTGAGGGTGTTTTGGAGCCCTAACAAAGTTCTGACATGTCCTGACATTTATGTATTTTTCAGTTACTTATAAACATATAAATGGCTAAAATCTGACTACACTGTATTCAGCACAAACTGGGCTACAGTAATGTGTGTGCAGCATGTATGTACAAGTTTGTATTTTGGAGAAAATGACAATTATGCGTGGTTTCGGAAAAAAAAATATATCACTGAAATAAGGTCAGAAACCACATTCATAACATTTGTTTACAAGTCCTTTGTGACCTGGATCTTGTAGTCTAGAGATTCTGTTTCAAAATGATGTGATAATCATCTTGATCACTCATTCATAGAAAATAATATATTCATTTAAATTTTCTAAGACACGTTTTGTTTTGGAAAGGCCGTATGCAAGGAGGCGTGAATGATCATGAATAATGCTGTAATTCACACCAGAGAAGACAAAGACCTGAATAATGATTTGCATAATGAGCCTTCCAGTCAGGTATGTGACACAGGGAAATGCTAAAAGAAAATAATTTCAAGACAAAAAAAAATTTTTGTTTGTAGTTTATTTAGAATATAGTTAACTGACAGGCAAAATAACTGACTCTTACACCCTATACATAACCTGCTGACTTACATAGTGCAAAGAAAATGTTCAGGATTTAATGGAGAGGGACAGACACAGATCATCTTATACACAGAAGGTACATCTATGGCATAAATATGGCCGTGCAAAATAAAATGAAAAAAAAAAAAAAGGTGTTAGGTTTGTAAAAGCCCACTCTTACACCCTATACACTGCATACAGACACTGTTACCCGAGGTCAGTCCATGTGCTGTCACAGGTACAGACAGATGCTTATTGTGTGTCCATCCACTTTAAAATGACCAGAATCCAGAGCCCTTGATTTGCAAACCGAGCAAAGATTTTTAATACATTTTTAATCGAAAACCGAGCAAGTATTAGTTTACGAGCGCCGAGTATCATGTATCACGCATGCGACTCTAATTTTGACACCGAGCGCCACTCTCTCACAAATCCCCCCGGCCCCCCCACCCCCACGGCTTTGCAAACACACAGAAACTCTGCTCGTCTCTTATGCGTGTGCGCGCGTAATTTTGACACCGACACACACACACACGCACAGACGCGCTCTCGCCTTTTCACCCCACCTCCCCGGCTTCACAAACACACAGAAACTCTGCTCTGTCACGATACTTTTCAAAGGTAAGGTGCTGGTTCATTTTTATTTACACTCGTAAACCAAATCATCATTTTCCATAAGAAATAATGAAAACTCAAATTATCCGTTCCACAGCCCCAAAAAATAAATACATAAAAAGAAGTAATACAATCTATAAAATGAAAATAAAACAAATGAATCTGCACTTTACCTTTAAAAAAAGTACAAATAAATCCTGACAGATAAGTGTTTCCGTTGGTGCGCGCAGGCGCCGTGTGTGTGTGTGTGTGTGTGTGTGTGGAATTAGCCCCTTTCCTCGCCTCATTTTACACAGTAACACTTCTCTTCCCTCTCCCCACCTCGCTTTTTAAGTTTCACAACAAACACACATACACACACACACACACACAACGGAAACATAAACACAGCGAAAAAAAAGTTTTAACGAAAAAAAAACGAGACTGGCATGAGCGCATACTAACAGAATCACTTAAGTTCCACAACAAACGGACACACACATAAACACGGAAAAACCGTTTTAACAGGGAAAAAAGAAATCTCTCTGACCTGGCGTGAGCGCATACTAAGGGAATCACTGCCGTAAAGTAAAAAAAAAACAAAAGAAAAACAAATGAACCAGCACCTTACCTTTGAAAAGAATCGGGACAGAGCAGAGTTTCTGTGTGTTTGTGAAGCCGGGGAGGGGGTGAAAATGCGAAAGTGCGTCTGTGTGTGTGTGTGTGTGTCAGTGTCAAATTATGCGCGCACACGCATAAGAGACGAGCAGAGTTTCTGTGTGTTTGCGAAGCCGTGGGGGGGGAGGTGAGAGAGTCACGCTCGGTGTCAAAATATGAGTCGCATGCGTGATACATGATACTCGACGCTCGTAAACTAATACTTGCTCGGTTTCCGATTAAAAATTTATTAAAAATCTTTGCTCGGTTTGCGGAACACTTGTAAACCACGTTTCTAATGGAGTTAGTGGCTAACCGGGTTAGTACTGACCTACTAGGGGAACTGGAACACAAGAGGCAAGGCACACATGAGGCTAATCCAAACTAGAGGCCAAACCTACTTGCGACCAAAACCACTAGCAGTCAATTCCACTAGAGGTTAGTCTATTGGAGGCTAACCCTACTAGGGGCTAACCCTACTAGCAGCTAAGGCCTACTAGCGGCTAAACCTGCTAGCGGCTAAGCACTCAAGTGGCTACGCATGTCTAAACATAATCTAAAACAGACAAGGGACAATACATACAAAGAACAAAACAAGAGGAAGGCCAACACTGGGGACACACAGAACTGTAGTTTCACAGGAGGAGACACAGCCTAACTATAACACTCAACATAGTAGATGAATCCATCTGCACAAGGAACATAAGGAAAACCAATAATAGAGCCTTCTTGAAACAAAGGTTACAAAACATAAACCAAAATATAAACTTAAAGAAACTAAACAAAAAGCAAACAAAACAGAATGCCGATTTGACAGTAATAATGCTCGACCCAGTTTCCCAGAACAAACTGCTATTTATAAGATGTTTAATGTGTGCACTCTCATCACCTGACCGAGGTGCCTTCTGGGAAACTGAGTCGACCAACAAAAACTACAAAACACACAAACAAACAGTGCCCTCTAGTGGTGGTCCCTTACAGCCAGTGTCAGCTTTATCTTATTTTCAGGCACAGGCAAACAGAAAACAGATGAAAGCACATAGAAGTAAAAGTGTGTGCACAAGGAAAGAATTAGTGCTTAAATGTGCACTACTGATTTTGATTCAACTTATCCAACCTGAGCGCATGACTGCGTAAAATTCTTAGCAAGAGTTGAACTACAGTTATTTCCATTAAATGTTTTACTGACAAAATGGTACACATTTGCGACATATCAGGATTAAACCATGATGACATTTCAAAGTTCAGCCAAGAAAACTTGCGTGGCATCAACAAGCTGGAAGAGGAGTGTATTATGGAGGAGGCCTCCCACAGCCGAGTCTGAGCGGTGTCCCTGTCACATCATTCAGTTAAGTGGTGAGTAGGAACTTAAGTAACATTTATTATTTTATAACATGAAATATTAGGTATGATTTTTGTGTCATCTAACTAGTTAATGTATTGTATTGCTGTGCGGTGTTAAAAGTACTGTATTGTCCTAAAGGTGTGTGTGTGTTTTCTAATGTTAACTTAAGTTAAGCCTTTATTTGTCACATAAACATTAGAGCATAGTAATTTAAATTTAATTTAAGAAAGTTCTTTCTTTGCATATCCCAGCATACCTGGAGGGTTAAGGGCCTTATTTAACAATGGCAACCTGGTGGAGTTGGGGATCGAACCACCGACCTTCCGGTCAGTAACTCTGTGCCTTAGTCCTCTGAGCCACCACTGATTTTGCTGCTATACCGGGTTCACTTAGGGAGAAATCACAACTATTAGTCTGCATCTCTAAAGCCAACACCCACTGTGTTGTTATCAAATTCACATTATATCCTGAAATATTAATTAATTAATTAACATGGTCACCATCAAAAATGGCAAACTGAAGCTATTATTTAGCCATAGTTTAGGACATAATAATGACAGAAACCGATCGTTTCCAAGGAAAAGATGAAGGGTTGAGGATATATGGAATGATTCCATTTTCATTATTTAAATGTGGTTTCTACAAAATAATTAACATTTGTTTCGCTGTTGCTTTTCATTTGCTTTTCATGCACATGTCAAGAACATCTTTAAAGTGAAGGAACGGGTGGTGAAAGTACTTATTTCAACAACATTGAAGAATTATTGTGGATTAGACATTAAACCTCTCCAGGGGTCCGTTCTTCGTACGTCGCTTGACACACCCGAGATGAATTGACACATCTAAGATGAGATCATCGTGCTAATTACGATGCGGCTAATTCGGTTCTTCGACACACCTGTTGTTGATGATTAGTATCGCTGGATTGAGTTGTCTAGGATTATTGCGCGTTCGTGCGTTTGTTTAAAAGACGATATGCATCGACAGTAGAAACACTGATCACAACCCCTGCGATTGGTTGACGAAATGGCAAAAGAGCAGCTCAATTTTTTTTCTCAAGCGGAGCAAAAGCTTTTATTAGAGGGTTATGGAGAATTTCAAACTTTAATAAAGATAATTTAAAATAAAAGTAATTATTAAATACGTGAGTGCGGGCCGTTTTACATGTTATGTGTGTATGTATGTATGTGTGTGTGTGTGTGTGTATATATATATATATATATATATATATATATAGATAGATATAGATATATATACTCTAATCCTATTTGTATTAATTTAAAGTTAGCTAAACAAATTTTATATTTTAAGTAATCATAAGTACTTAAGTAACAGTAAGTGTCACCTCAAAGTTCCACGAGTTTAAATCTAAAGCGCACTGGTGTCTCAGTGGGAGGTGTCTTGCCTGCCATGTGAAAGACCCGGGTTCGATTCCCACGCCGGATTGAATTTACTTTATTTACAACAAGTTCAAATATTGATAGTTCTGTTTATTTAAAATTGGAAACATCATTACTTTAAAAAATTATGTAACTGATTACCTCAAATATTTTGAGTTTTGCCAACTTAATCGGGTTTACAGTGTAAAAGTGAAGTAGAAGAAGAAGTCTAGTCAGAAGTATATTGTCATGCTGTGCTAAAGGATCCTGTCTATCACACAATACACCAGGAATTTGAAAAACTCTGCGTATAATCCTCACACCTTCAGTAACCGGTTGCTCTCATAAACTGACAAGACATGACTGAGACAGATTTGAGAAAATTACCTCCACTTATAGAGACGCAATCGGGGGACAGAATGTTACATATGATTAGACACACACGGAGATTAACACACGAATGATGACCACACACACACACACATGTCTACATATACTGTATTTATGTTTAAATACATCCATCCATATATTCATGCAAGATACTTTTCTTTTCCCACGTGAGTCAGTCCGTGTCAGTCAGTCATGCTCTTTAACCAATCAGATGTGATCTCGCCATTTCATCCAATCATAACCCGCCAGGAGCGCAGCCTAAATCCTGTTTACATGAAATAAACCTGCTTCCGAGCAGCTTTAAGTTTACGGACATGTTGCTATGACAGCAAGCGCGAGATTCGCTTCGAAGAACGAAACAATCCAAGATCAGGACAAATCCACAACAATCACATCCAGCTAACCGAGTTAGAGACGTATGAAGAACGGACCCCAGGCTTCCAGCTTCAAACTTCAGCCTTGTTATTTGTTTACATATCTATTTTTCTTTGCTAATTTTTTCACCTTTTTTTTTTGCAAACTGGATACTGTAAAAAAGAACACTCTGCCTTTGTCCGGTCGTACACTGATTGACATGCAGCATCTCCTAGCAGCAGCACAGATGAACAGTAATATTGCTGAGTGTAAAAGTGCGTTCATGGACATTTTTTGCTGTAGTTGTTTTTAGTGTTTTAAGTGTGATGTTTTTTAGTGCATGTGTGAAACTAAAGTAAGACAAGAGAAGGAATGACTCCACCCCCCCCCCCACTCTTGTCTTGACTCTTGCCCCAACTCTTCCTCCGCTTTTATTTGAGGGGCTATTGTGTGAGATGACTTTCTCACACAAACATCCATACACACACACACACACACACACACGGCGAGAAGAGGAGGGAAGGGGCATGCTGTCCAACGACGGGCGCACACACACCAACGGAATCTGTGCAGTCTGAGAGAGAGAGAAAATGGATCTTTAACCTTTCTAATGAGACTGGATTTTGCTTTACACACGCACACACGTTATAATAAACAGTACACACGCGCGTGAAAGGATGACTTTCACACACACATACAAACACAAAATAAAACATGCTTTACATTCACACACATGGTCACAGTGTGACCACAATAGAGCATACACAAATGCACCCTCAATAGAGCATACAAGATGATCTTGGCAAGATTTCCTCCTGTTGTTGAAGTTGCCCAAATCAACCCAATGAACTCTTCACATACCAGTAAACAGATAGATCAATAATTAACACAGGCATCGTCCAGACTTAATCTTTTATTGACCTGATAATTGATGAGCTCATCAAAATTGTTCATTCTGATAATCCCAAGACATGTACATCTGTGCCTTTCTAAACAACTACTTGCTTGAAGATGGATCGTTCTCAGCTTTGTATCTTAAAAGCTATTCAAGATTTGTTTTTGATGCTCATGACATAGTAAGGCCAAACTTTGTCTCACTAGAAACATCTCAACACCAACAACCTTTGAGACATTAGCTCTCTTTTATTTTATATTGGTAGATCATCCTGTTTGGCTCAGCTTCCTGTTTGGTGACGTAGCTTCCTGTGTTTCGTATTGTTCCCGCGAAAGTTCCTCGTCTGTTTGTAACAGCGTTTTAGATTATATTTTGTTTAGTTTTTTATAATTATATATTTTTCACGTTTTTACTAAATAACAAACCAGTTTTTACACTTTAACACTACTGGACGTTATCCGTTTTTTTGCGCTTTTTGAGAGAACACGCCTATCATCTGACCAACAACAAGCGAATCCATCAGCAAATAATCACAACTCCGGCACAAAGGTACGTTATTATGTCTACCATTCAGCTCGCTCAGTGTGTGGAGTGCAGGATGTTTAGACATTCTTCCTCCGTCATTAGAGATAATTTTTGTTTGTGATAGGTGTGTGTTAGTGAGCACCCTCACGAGGAAGATATCAGCATTAGAGGAGCGCATCCAGACTTTAGAGAGGGTTAGTGAGCGCGAGAGCAGCGTTAATCCCGTAGCAGAAAGTCTGGGTGCCACAGGCGGAGATAATCAGCCCCCGACTCCGGCAGTAGAGCCCTCACAGCGGGGCGAGTGGGTGACGACTCGGCGGGATACTCGTTCAGCCAAAGCTAACGCTAAGGCTAGCCCACCGGAACACACCTCTTCTGCGCTTCACGTGTCCAACAGGTTCGCTCTCCTCAGTGATGCACCCGCTGAGAAACCTGAAAGAGCTCTGGTTATAGGAGCCTCTATACTGAGACATGTGAAATTAGCTCGGCCTTTAGGGGCGCCAGCGGCAGCGGTCAGGTGTATCCCGGGAGCCAGAGCACCGGACATAGCAGGTAATCTTAGGGCTCTAGGTCAGCATAGGTTCTCTAAGATAGTGGTACATGCTGGAGCTAATGATTTAAGCCTTCGTCAGTCAGAGGTTAGTAAGAGTAACTTTACAGAGGTGTTTAAAATAGCGAAGGCGATGTCCGATGAAGTAGTTTGCTCTGGTCCCATCCCAATGAGACGTGGCGACATAGCTTACAGCAGGTTATGGTCGCTGAACCGCTGGATGTCCAGGTGGTGCTCCGAAAACAACGTGGGCTACATAGACAACTGGAGGACCTTTGAGGGCAAAACTGGCCTGTTAGGGCGGGACGGTGTCCATCCCACTCGGGAAGGTGCTGCTCTCATTTCTTGCAGTATAGCACATAGTCTCAGAAGAGGCCTAGTTAATCGGTGACAATCCAGAGCCCAGGCCAGGGAGCAGACAGACAGGCTAAACCAACCGTCTGCTAGCTGCAGAGAGTCGTCACTCAGGGTTCATCATATTGAGACTGTGTCTGTTCCCCGAGATAAACATAAATTTAAAAAGACTCAGAAAGTCTGTTTTAGTAATTTAATTAACATAGATACCACAAACTCAGATCACACTGAATGCGCAGCCGGCACCTCTGATCTGAAGCTAGGACTGTTAAATATTAGATCTCTCGCATCTAAAGCAGTTATTGTTAATGAAATTATCACAGATCAGGAGTTTGATATCTTATGTTTAACAGAAACCTGGATTAAACAGGACGAGTATGTAGCTCTAAATGAAGCTAGTCCTCCTGGATACAGCTACATACACCAGCCTCGGCTAACTGGTAGAGGAGGAGGAGTCGCAGTTATTTATAACCATAATCTGTCTCTCGTACAAAAACACAGTTTTAAATCTAATGCATTTGAAGTTCTCTATAGTAACATAAAGTCAGCTCAGTCGATCCCGCTACTCATCATTTACAGACCCCCAGGGCCGTACTCGGAGTTTCTCTGTGAATTTGCAGATTTCCTCTCAAACCTTGTTGTTTCTGTAGACAAAGCGTTAATTGCTGGAGACTTTAATATTCATTTTGAGAATCCAGAAGACCCTCTGAGAACAGCATTCTTGTCCATACTGGACTCAGTAGGAGTAAATCAGTGTGTAGTAGGACCCACTCATAAAGCAGGTCACACTTTAGATTTAATATTATCCTTCGGATTAAGTATAGGAAATATAACCACAATTCCACAGTCTGAAGTTATCTCGGATCACTACCTTGTCTCGATTAAAGCGTGTTATAGTAATAATGTATGCAGCACAGCACCGCGCTTCCACCTTAAACGTACATTTACATCAAATACCGCACAGAGCTTTATCAATAATCTTCCAGAATTATCAACTTTGATTGGATCGCCATCTGACTTCACAGAACTCGAACAGGCGAATGAATATCTAGAGTCAGCACTTCGTTATAGCTTAGATAATGTAGCTCCAGTTAAAAGGAAAATGATTAGAGATAAGAAACTCGCTCCTTGGTATAATGACCACACACGTGCTTTAAAACAAACCACTCGAAAATTTGAACGTAAATGGCGCCAAACTAAATTGTTAGTATTCAAAATAGCTTGGAAGAAGAGCATCCTGAACTATAAAAAAGCTCTCAGTGATGCTAGATCAACGTATCTCTCCACTCTTATAGAAAATAACAAAAACAACCCGAGATTTTTATTTAATACCGTAGCTGAATTAACTAAAAACAAGACCACTGCAGAAATCTCCACAACAACATCATGCAGTAGTGAGGATTTCATGAACTTTTTCAATAACAAAATCATAAATATTAGGCAAAAATTCAGGCTTTGAAACCAGACAATTTAAATAATTCAGATGAACTAACCACATCACATCAGAACTTAGAACACTTTACTCCCCTTGAAGCGAGGGAACTAATTTCACTCATCTCTTCTTCAAAATCGTCAACCTGTATATTAGATCCTATACCGACACATTTTATCAAACAGTACCAGCAATAATAGAACCCCTGTTGAAAGTAATTAACTGTTCACTCAGTAGTGGGTATGTCCCCAAATCCTTTAAATTAGCCGTTATTAAACCGCTCAAGAAACCTGACCTTACCTCTCGCAGCCGGAGGTCTAGAGAGAGCTGATTGGCCGAGCTCTCTCAGAGGGGAGGGATGAGAGGTACTTAGTGCTCCCACATTAATCACGGCTCTACAGCCAGTCAGGGGCGTCTGTGAGCTCGCGCAACGGAGGGAGTGGATAGCGCTGTTCTCCGAGTGTGTTACGCCGCCCCCAACGGTGCGCAAGCGAGCAGTTCGAAAAGATGCGGCCGGCTGGCGTCACGTGGTTCGGAGGAAACACGTGATAGTCTTCGGCTCTCCCGGCTGAGTGGTAGTAGTAGCCTTAATGTGGGAGCCCCCTAGTGACGGGGAGGAATTGGACACGACTAAATTAGGGAGAATATGGGGGAAAAATGCAAAAAAAAAAAAAAAAAGAAATCTGACCTTGACCCCAGTCAGCTTTCTAATTACAGGCCGATATCAAACCTTCCCTTTATCTCCAGTATTCTGGAAAAGGTAGTATCACAGCAGCTATGTTCACATCTACACAGAAATAGCATAAATGAACTGTATCAGTCAGGATTTAGGCCTCATCACAGCACAGAGACAGCACTTGTTAAAGTAGTAAACGACCTCCTATTGACCTCTGATCAGGGTTGCGTCACTATACTTGTGTTACTGGATCTCAGTGCAGCTTTTGACACCATTGATCATAGTATTCTCCTTCAGAGATTAGAAAAGGTAGTAGGAATTAAGGGAACTGCCCTCTTGTGGCTCAGATCCTATTTGACTGATCGTTATCAGTTTGTAGATTTAGATGGTGACCATTCCTCATGTTCTCAAGTGGAGTTTGGTGTTCCACAGGGTTCAGTTTTAGGCCCACTGCTTTTTTCCCTTTACATGCTTCCTCTGGGCAACATTATTCGTAAACATGGTATTAGTTTTCATTGTTATGCTGATGACACACAATTATATGTCTCATATGTGTCTAATATGTGATATGTCTCAGTTATATGTCTCATCAAAACCAGATGAGAAAAACCAGTTTGCTAAAATTGAGCAGTGTGTGCAGGACATAAGAGATTGGATGTTCATTAATTTTCTTCTGCTTAATCCTGATAAAACAGAAGTTCTGGTCATAGGACCACAAGTAGCTAGAAGTAAGCTTTCTGATCACACTGTAACTTTAGATGGCCTTTCTGCGCAACAGTAAAAGACCTTGGTGTGATTATAGATTCCAGCCTTTCGTTTGAAGCACATGTAGATAATATCACCAGGATAGCTTTCTTTCACTTCAGAAATATTGCCAAGATTAGAAACATATTGTCACTAAATGATGCAGAAAAACTAGTTCATGCTTTTATCACCTCTAGGTTGGACTATTGTAACGCCTTACTGTCTGGCTGTTCAACTAGGTGTATAAACAAGCTTCAGTTAGTACAGAATGCAGCAGCGAGAGTCCTCACTAAAAGCAGAAGATACGAGCATATCACCCCTATCTTATCTACACTGCATTGGCTCCCTGTGAAATTTCGCATTGATTTTAAGATACTACTTTTGACATTTAAAGCACTAAATGGTCTCGCGCCACAGTATTTGAGTGAACTGCTACTGTCTTACGATCCGCCACGCCTACTTCCATCAAAGAATGCAGGCTGCCTGTCAGTACCACGTATTATTAAAACTACAGCAGGGGGCAGATCTTTTTCCTACAAAGCCCCAAAGTTATGGAATAGTCTTCCTATTAATGTTCGGGACTCAGACACAGTCTCAGTGTTTACGTCTAAAAACCTATTTATTTAGCCAAGCATTTTTGTAAATAGATTAACCTTAGGTAAAGGAGCAGATCTGGGGGACTCATGGACGTAGAGTATTCTGGTGAACTGGTATGTTTAGATGCTGTCCTCCCCACTCTCACTGATCACTCAGGTTTGTTGACGGTGAGGTGATTGGTTGCTTTACATCTCAGTTCCCCCTCATGTCTGTGTTTCCTTCTGGCTCTCCCTTTTAGTTATGCTGTTATAGTTAGTCCTGCCGGAGTCCCTGCTTGCACTTTGCCCTAAATATACATTCACCTTATACATGTTGACTGTGACCAGACCTAACTGCCATCTCTCCTTATTTTCTGTTCTCTTCTCTTCTGCTCTCTCCTCTCTCTCTCTCTCTCTCTCTCTTCTTTCCTTCTCTCTGTCTCTCTGTCAAGCTATACATGTCACTCCTGAGTTGCCAATGATCCAGACCCCTCTGCCCTCTGGACCCGTCTAACCCGTCCTGGAGTCCTGCTTCTGGTTGGAGATCTCGTCGCATGGATGCCCCGTGTGGTCTGCCTGGATTCGTATGGTGGCTGGGGATGGTTTCCATGAAGACTGTCCTGTCATCGATTGATGCTCTGGGGACCTGTGACTTCAGTAGTTCGATAGCTCAGGACCGGAATCTCCTACAGTCTACCTGAGCCTCCAGGAACAAACTGGACTCATTTTAATTTTAATTTTAAACACATCTCCTGTTACACTGAACTTCCAGTACACATTATTATGCTGATCAATCCCTGCTATCCGTTATCACCCAGATGAGGATGGGTTCCCTGTTGAGTCTGGTTCCTCTCAAGGTTTCTTCCTATTACCATCTCAGGGAGTTTTTCCTTGCCACCGTCGCCCTCGGCTTGCTCATCAGGGACAATCTTATCATTTTGATTCATACACATTGCATACAAACTTACTTCTTTTATTGTGTAAAGCTGCTTTGCGACAATGTCAATTGTTAAAAGCGCTATATAAATAAAATTGACTTGACTTGACTTGACTATTTCTGATGAGTGATGTTTAGCTATTCACTGACAGATCTGTTCTTGTATGCTATAGTCGTGAGTAGATCATAACATTGGGGTCCAGTGAGGGGTGAAGCAAGGTCATTAATCCCTCCTTAATCCCTCTACTCATGTCCACTGCTTTTGGTTTTCTGAAAGTAGGTTATAATAAAAATTAGATGTCAGGAATGCCTACAATCTTGTCCGCATATAAAACTGAGATGAGTGGAAGCCTGCATTCCACACACGTACTGGTCAGATAGGTTTGTACATGGAGGGAATCCACATCTGCCCTACACAGACTCTCTACTGGTGTCCCATAGGGCTCAATACTTTGTCATTGTTAAGGTCATATCATCGCATGGCTCTTCATACCATGGTTATGCAGATGACACACAACTTATTCTCTCCGTTCCTCCCTCAGACACTCAGGTTTCCATCAGGATCTCAGCATGTCTGGCAGACATCTCAACCTGGATGGTGGCTCATCAGCTAAAGCTTAACAACAATAAAATGAACTGCTTTTCATCCCTCGGTCAAGATCTTGTGATCTCCCTGGACATCAATCAGATCACTCCCTCAGTCAACCTTGGGGTAACTGTTATTTTCCCCACATACTGCTACCCTTACTCGCTCTTGTCGAATTCTTCTTTAAAGCATCAGAAGAATCCGATCATTTCTTTTTCACAGGCTACTCAGGTGTTTGTTCAGTCCCTTGTTATTTCAAGACTGGATTACTGCAACTCACTCCTGGCAGGTCTGCCTCCAGCCACGATTTGTCTTCTGCAGCTGATCCAAAATGAAGCTGCATGACTTGTTTTCAACATTGCTACAGTCCTTCCACACGCTTTCTGTAGCTTGCCCTATCAAATTCAAAACCCTGATGCTTGCCTACAAAGCTAAAACACAAAAATATTTCCTTAATTCGTGCTCCACTTATTGCGATTTCTGTTCGGATGTTTTTACTCTTGAGTGCTTGCTCAACCAGTTTATCGCTGCTTCTTTGTTTACTTTTATATGTGCTGGTACCCACATGAAAGTCATCCTTACACCCTTCTGGTATCATTCTGATATTATTTGTAATATGTTAACTAGAATGACCTGGCTGCATGTGTTTCCTGTTTCTAGACTGATGTTGTTGTTGATGCTGACATGTTATCTGATCCTACGATTACCTCTCTTTGGTAATTCTTCCCCAGGCATTTGAGTGCTATTTGTATTCCTATTAGTCCGACAGTGTTTCAGCTCGCTGACTGTCATGGCTGAGGCCTCTGCTTTGTGTCTTTACCTTTTCCTTCCTCACTCCAGTGTGTGTACTTGACTATTTTCATGTTTTTCCTGACTTTTGCTTGTGCTTTCTTATATTAGTTTTTTTTTTTTTCAAGTGAATGATGTTTTTTTGTTTCTTTATTTCTATTTGTTTTTCGGGATAATTTTACATGATGTTTGGTGAATAATATTGGTTATTTTATTTTCAAATAATTTTTATTTCTGTTATGCTATTTGTTGTTATTTTTTATATTTCATGTCTATATTTTCTTACATTTTTTCCCCACTTAATGATTCACTCTCTTCTGTTTCTGCCCCATATTTTCCCTCTTTTTATTTGCTTTTAAATTTTAAGCATGTTTACCTGTTTCTCCTTCATTCCGTCTTACTTGAGATGGAAAAACCAGGTCGTTCAGTTCATGTGTTCATTATTTAAAAAGTTTAAGGTGCATTAAACAGGCAGTGCAAGTGCTATGAAATGATATATAAATATGAAAATACTGCTTCTATGTGCACATGCATGATGATTGTATATACAGGTGGGAATGAAAATGTACATAAGGTGCACAAGCAAGTAGTAATGGAGAGAATGAACCGGCAAGTATGTAAGCAAATATTAATAAATAAAAAAGAGGATGTAATGAATGAAGGATGTGACCATACTGCATTGCAGACAGAAAGTATATGAGCATATTTATTGTGATGTCAGCGTGGGAGATCCTATCCTGAAACAGAGACGAGTTATTGTAAAGTCTAATTACAGTTGGCAGAAAAGACTTCCTGTAGCGATCTTTGTCAGAGTGGAGCTGAAGCATCATCTCTCTCTGCACATAAAGTCCTAGACGTTTTGCTTTGGTATCCCCTATCCACCCATAGCTCTTCCCATTAATCTTACTGTTGTTGCCAGTATTCTTTGAGGATGACCATCTTTGGGTGCTCTTTGCTAGGCCCTTATAGTATGCTAACAGTAGCTTTATTCTTCTTACTCTTGTTGGCATTACTCCAGCTTATCTGTATGGCTGATACTAGGGATGTTTTGAAGACCCCACAACAGACTCTTAAAGCTTGAGCTTGCATAGTGTCTATCTGCTTTATGTTGGATTCTGCTGCTGACATGTCCTGTATGCTAGGCAGTCATAGTCTTTGGTAGCTCTGTGCACTGTATATGCTGATTAACGAGGCTCTGTTCACTACCCACACCTGGCCTGTTAGGCATCGTGTTATGTTTGTGATTAGCTTACTGTACATTATGTTTTACTTTCTTCATTTTTTTCCCCGCCAAAGTACATTCCTAGTTTACTTGTTCTAATTCTTCGTACAGTTCGTACAGTTTTAGAGAAATATTTTAATGCCTTCTTGCAAAATAAACACTGTGTATCTTTGTTATGGATATTTGGCATTCCTTTTTATTTGCCCATTTTTCTACTTCTTTTATTGCTCTCTGACCAACAATGCTCCATCATCTGCATATAATGATTTTCCTATTGTTTCTTCAACTTCATCAAATCTGTTGTTTATCATGATGTTAAATAGCACTGGGCTGCACACACTTACCTGCAGAGTGCTGTTTTCTACTGTATATTTCCTTTAGTCTTCTATTGTTATATTTTTCAGAATAGAACAGAAAATGTAAAAAAAAAAATCAGAAAATTCCTTATCCAGTTATGCATTTTCCCTCTTATACCTAATTTGTCCAGCTTGAGTAAAAGACCTTCTTCCTGCTGCATATCATATGCTTTCTGAATGTTGAAAAAGACTAGGATTACTGCTTCCTTATTTACTTTGTGGTGTAATATTGCATCCATAGTACTTCTTCCTTTCCTAAACCCATTTTGGTATTGTGAGAACAGTTTGCTTATTTCCAGCTGGTGTGTCAGACTTTCTGTTGACATTCTTTCTTTAGGAATATTGTTTGTTTCCCATATCAGGTTTAAGAGTCTTAGTATCTCCTGTCATGTGCACAGGCACTTTGTAGCAGATGTCGTCTCTCCCTGAGGTGTATGCCGAGCCCTTACTGTTGTCACGAGCAACCGAGGGATGAACAGAAAAGCCTTAGCAGTTAGCCCGTGGATGGTAAACCCAAACGCGGAAGCAGCGCGAGTAGGCAGGATAACCACGCGATTAGTTTAAGAACTCTCTTACACGAAGAGCAAGGATCTACACAAATAAACCCGCGTTCTAGCAACACACACTCAATCAAAGAAGCAACCCGAATTGGTGAGGACTCACAGAATAGTCGGCGTAGCGTCAGCAAAAGCATGGGCGAACTCAATGACTGAGCAATGTGAAGCACCATTTTGTCTCCTTTAATGCTTCCTGAAAACCCGACCGTATTACTTCCGGGTCCTAGTGCCGGTCGTGTTACGAGTGTGCATGACAGTACCCCCCTGTCCAGCACCGACTCTCAACGGTCCTGGGGTGGAGGATACCCGACGACGGTAGTCCCGGATGAGTTCGGGGTCTAGGACAAACCGAGCCGGAATCCAAGATCGCTCCTCGGGACCGTAACCTTCCCAATCCACCAGGTACTGGAGCCCGTGAGTCAAGGATCCGGCAAACGGTGTAGGCGGGACCACCCTCAATGATACGGGGAAGAGGAGCAGGGTGGGTGGGTGGAACCATTGGTGAAGTGATGAAGGGTTTGAGCTGGGAGGTGTGGAATACGCCGCAAACAGCTGGAGCCGGTAGGTCACAGGATTGATACGGAGGGTGATGCGGTATGGACCAATGAACCTGGGTGATAGCTTCTTGGATTCTGTATGGAGGTGCAGGTTTCTCGTAGACAGCCATACTTTGTCACCTACATTGTACAACTGTCCCGGTAGGTGTCGACGGCGATGTTGCGTGGTGTAGCGGTGGTTGGCATGGTGAATGGCAGTGTTGGCTTGACTCCATAGCCGTCGACACCTTCGGACCAACTGTTGGGCCGACGGTACATCGACCTCCGATTCTTGGTGTTCGAACATCGGAGGTTGGAAACCGTGGCATATCTCAAATGGGCTTAGATTGGTGGCAGAGGAGATGCGGAGATTATGTGAAAGTTCTGCCCAAATGAGATAGCGGGCCCAGGAGCGCTGACGATCGGCGACGAAGCACCTCAGGTAGCGTTCCAGTTGTTTGTTGGTTCGTTCCGTCTGACCATTAGTTTGAGGATGGTATCCAGATGACAAACTGCAGGTGGAATTGATCAGACGGCAGAAGGCCTTACAGAACCGTGCCATGAACTTGGGCCCCTGTCCGAGACGATGTCCTTGGGGAACCCATGCAGACGGACTACGTGTTCTAAAATCAGCTCGGCTGTTCTTTTAGCTGACGGGAGTCCGGGGAGGGCCACCAGATGCACAGCTTTGGAGAACCGATCTACGATGGTCAGAATAGTGTTTTTTCCCTCGGCGACCGCCAGGCCCGTGATGAAGTCGAGGGCAATGTGCGTCCAGGGCCGATGGGGGACGGGGAGTGGTTGGAGCTCCCCAGCTGTTGGTTGGTTGGTGTTCTTCGCCCTGGCGCACACTGGGCACGCCTGGACAAACTCTTTGATGTCCTTCGTCATTGTGGGCCACCAAAAGGCACGCTGTATGAATGTTTGGGTGCGCCCCACGCCCGGGTGGCCGGAGAATGGAGTGGAGTGGCCCCATTGGAAGACCTCGCTTCTTAGGGCGTGGGGGACGTAGAGTCGTCCAGGTGGCACACCTGCCGGTTCGGTCTCCGTGGCCTGTGCCTGGCGGACCCTCGTCTCCAAATCCCAACAGAGTGGTGCGATGATTTTGGATGGTGGGAGAACAGGCGTGGGGTCCGCCCGGGGGCCCTCTTCCTCATGTTGTCGGGAGAGGGCATCGGCCTTGGTGTTCTTCGACCCCGGACGGTAAGACAGATGGAAATTATATTGTTCAAAGAACAGTGCCCACCGCGCCTGTCTTGGATTAAGCTGTTTCAAACTCCGGATAGTAATTAGATTTTGGTGATCAGTCCAGACGATGAACGGCTCTCCGGCGCCCTGGAGCCAGTGTCGCCATTCCTCCAAAGCCCACTTTATGGCCAGCAGATCGCGGTCCCCTACTCCGTATCGCTGCTGAGTGGGATCAAATTTTTTGTAGAAGAAGCTTCAAGGGTGTAGCTTCTGATCTGGACCTCGCTGGGAGAGAACCGCCCCGGTGCCCACGTCCGAAGCGTCCACCTCCACAACGAACGGTTTGGTGGCGTCGGGGTGAAGGAGAATCGGAGCAGTGGTGAATCGGTGGCAGAGTTCATGAAATGCAGAGATGGCAGCAGAGTTAAGGTGAAAGTGATGTGAAGATGGTCGGGTCAGGGCGGTTAAGGGAGCTGCAACTGTACTGTAGTCCCGGATAAAGCGACGATAGAAATTCGCAAACCCGAGAAACCTTTGAAGTTGCTTAAGTGTCATGGGTAGGAGCCAATGACGCACAACTTCTAGCTTCTGCGGGTCCATGGCCACACCCTGGGGCAAGATGACAAAACCCAGGAACGTGGTGGAGCGCTTGTGAAAAGCGCACTTCTCCAACTTATAGTACAATTGATGGGCGAGCAATCTCTTAAGTACCGCTCTGACATGCTGGATGTGTTCGTTGACGGAGCGGGAGTAGATGAGAATATCATCCAGGTAGACGAAGACCCATCTACCTAGCATGTCTCTCAGGACGTCGTTAATGAACTGTTGAAAAACTGCAGGTGCATTGCAAAATCCAAATGGAATGACCAGGCTCTCATAATGTCCAGTAGGTGTGATGAAGGCCGTCTTCCACTCATCACCCTCTCTGATGCGCACCGAGTTGTAGGCGCTCCGGAAGTCCAACTTTGTGAAAATGGTGGCACCAGGGAGGGCGTCCAGGGCAGAGTTGGTAAGAGGCAGAGGATGACGATTCTTGACTGTGATGTTGTTAAGCCCCGGATAGTCGACACAGGGGCGTAAATCACCATCCCCCTTCTTCACAAAGAAGAACCCCGCGGCGGCAGGCGAAGAGGAGGGCCGGATGGTACTTTGGCGGAGGGCGTTGGAAACATATTCCTCCATCGCCTGCATCTCGGTGGTGGAGAGTGAGTAGAGATGGCCGCGAGGAGGGATGGAACCAGGCTGAAGGTCGATCGCCAGGTCGTAAGGGCGATGAGGAGGCAGGTGGGTGGCGCGTCGCTTACAGAATACTTCAGCCAGGTCCCGATATGTGGCCGGGATGGCATTGGTGTCGACATTGGGGGCTCGGACTCCCTAGAACACGTCCCAGCCGGAGCCTGTAGGCAAAGCTCGGTACAAGCCGGCCCCCATTGAAGAATCCGATTCTGTGTCCAGGAGATGAGCGGGTCGTGCTGAAGGAGCCAAGGATGTCCAAGGATGATGGGAGGGGAGGAAATGGAGGTGAAGTAGAATCGGATCTGCTCCTGATGTTTGTTGATTGTGACGGTGATCGGTTGGGTCTGGGAGGTGATGGGACTGGAGGAGAGGGGCCGACCATCTACAGAGGTGATCCGAACCGGCTGGGATAACGCCTCGACTTCCACCCCCAGTTCCTTAGCGTAAGAAGAGTCAATGAAGTTACCTGCAGCACCAGAATCGATGAATGCGGTACTTCTGACCCGTGTGTGGCCAAACTGGAGGTGTACCTGAACCATGAGGCGAGAGACGCTGGGTGTGGTGGCGGAGAGATGGAGGGAGCCCGGTGAACCCTGGGAACAGTTCACTGGGCCGTTTCCCGGGCGAAGATGGCATATGGCTCTATGATGCGCCTCCGACCCACAATAGGCGCAGAGTCCCTCCCTGAAGCATCGTTCTCGCTCTGCAGCGTTCAAGGAGGCACGTCCTAATTGCATGGGTTCCCTGGCTCCTGTGTCAACCACGGCGGGAGGTGGAGATCCGACGGGTGCCATGGCGGTGGTGTTGAAAGCTGGTGATCGGGGCGTGGAGTGAGAGAAAGATGGCGCGATGGGTGGCAGGGTCCGGGGGGCTGCCTTCGGATGGGAGAGCAGGTGCTGGTCAATCCGGAGGGCGAGTTGGATTAGTCCCTCCAGCGTGGTCGGAAGCTCCCGTCCGGTGAGTTCATCCTTAATACGTGAAGCCAGTCCCTCGTAGTAGGCCGTCCGGAGGGCGGCGTCTCCCCAGGTGGTCTGTACGGCGAGAGTGCGGAAATCCGCTGTGTATCGGCTCACGGACGACCCTCCCTTTCGCAGATGATACAATTTCATGTCGGTCTACACCTCAGCAGCAGGATGTTCGAATGTGAGCTTTAGTTGACGGGTGAATTCTCCATATGAATAAGCAGTATCTGAATCTGATCGGAGAACCGCCGTGGCCCACTCAGCTGCCTGCCCGGATAGCAACGAAACGAGAAGCGCAATGCGCAGTCGGTCTGTGGAGTATCTGGTGGAATTGAACTCAAACACAAGATCCAACGCGGTTAGAAAAACACTGCATTTCCCATCTGTGCCATCCCACTTATCCGGTAGAGCTATAAACACATCAGAAGGGGGGGAGGGCGGCGCCGCAGCCGCTGCGACGAACGTGGCAACAGCCGACTGAGCAGCCACCCCGCGGAGGGTCGCCTTCTCCTGCCATAGCTCCGCCACCTCGCGGCGCAAGGCCGCAACGTCTTGGAGGTCCTTTTGGAGAGACGCGACTTCACCACAGAGCTTATTGATCAGTTCGGCATGCTGGTCAACCACATCACAGAGGCGAGCAAACTCCGCTGGGTTTACTGCTTTTGGCTCAGTCATTCTGTCATGAGCAACCGAGGGATGAACAGAAAAGCCTTAGCAGTTAGCCCGTGTAGCGTGGATGGTAAACGCAAACGCAGAAGCAGCGCGAGTAGGCAGGATAACCACGCGATTAGTTTAAGAACTCTCTTACACGAAGAGCAAGGATCTACACAAATAAACCTGCGTTCTAGCAACACACACTCAATCAAAGAAGCAACCAGAATCGGTGAGTACTCACAGAATAGTCGGCGTAGCGTCAGCAAAGGCATGGGCGAACTCAATGACTGAGCAATGTGAAGCGCCATTTTGTCTCCTTTTATGCTTCCTGAAAACCCGACCATATTACTTCCGGGTCCTAGTGCCGGTCGTGTTACGAGTGTGCATAACTGTTGCCTTTTTAACTCATGTATTGAAATCGAGAGGTCTAGCTCACCTATAACGTTTTGCTTTCTTGCTTTCTTGTATTGATTTACTGTGTTTTTCATACTCTTTCTCAAATCACTGACTGTTTCCTGCACTGTGTATGTTGAGGATGTTTTCTACTGTATTTTCTTGACCAGTCTCTTGCATGGTTTCGCTGAGATTCTGTCTTTCCTCGTTATATCTTTTACAATTTGTCAGTATATGTGTTACTGTCTACATTTGTTCAAAGAATGTACATTCTCCAGTTGGGGGTTTGTCTATTATCTGTAAACTCTGGTTCAACCCTGTTCACCCTGTTCGCGTGTTAATTTTCTGTGTGTTATTAAATTATTTTCTTAATTTCTGCTCTAATTATTGTGATTTCTGTTTGGATGTTTCACTCTTGAGTGCTTGTTCGACCAGTTTATTGCTGCTTCTTTGTTTACTTTTACTATTATGTGTGCTGGTACCCACAGGAAAGTCATCCACACACCCTTCTGGGGTAATTCTGATATTATTTGTTATAAGTTAACTTGAATGTTCTGGCTGATGTTGTTGTTTGTGCCGACATGTTATCTGATCCCACTATGCTTTTTGTTATTCTTCCTTATATCGCATGTCTATTTGCTTTTAATTTCTCCCACTTGGCTTTTTTCCAAGATCTTTGTATTTTATTTTGCCAGTTTCTTGCTCCTGTTTTCGTTATTATTGGGTAATGGTCACTTCCCATTGAGTAGTGTTTTACAATCTCCCATGTGCTCATTCCTTCTTTGGACACTAATGTTAAGTCTATTGCGCTCTCTATCTGTGTTATGTTTGCTGTTGGATCTGGGTCCCTGATTTATGGTGCCGTTATTTATACATATAAAATCTCTGTTCATGCTAAATTCCTGTACTGCCTCCTTATTTATATTTATATATCTACGGTACAAACAACTGATACTGGCTCAGCTCTGAGCCTGTTTGTTGAAGTTGCTCTGACCTCATTTGACTAGGGCTAGCAAACCAGCTGCACTCATTTGTGCTGCTGTCGCACAGTTATATGTCTCAGATAAGAAAAAACAGCTCAATAACCTTGTGCAATCTGTAACGGACATTAGACACTGAATGCTCATTAACTTACTTCTGCTTTATCCTGATAAGACAGAAGTACTGATACTAGGGCCACATGCAGCTAAAATTAATATTTCTCATCACACTGTAACTTTAGATGGCCTTTCTGTTCCATCAAGTGCAACAGTAAAAGACCTCGGTGTGATTATAGATTCCAGCCTTTCGTTTGAAGCTCATGTAGATAATATCACCAGGATAGCTTTCTTTCACCTTAGAAATATTGCCAAGATAAGAAACATATTGTCACTTAATGATGCAGAAAAACTAGTTCATGCCTTTATCACCTCTAGGTTGGACTATTGTAACGCCTTACTGTCTGGTTGTTCAATTAGGTGTATAAACAAGCTTCATCTTGCTGAAAAATCCAGCATAGATCAGCATGATTTATAACACCGGCTGGGTGTTCTGCTCAAGCTCCCTCTCCTGTTCACCGAGCACCGAATCATAATCTTTTCAAAAAGAGAGAAATATGAGGGTGTGTCCCCCTCTTTGTTTAAATAAAAGTGCATCTGTCTTCACTGCATTCGTGCCTCGAGCCCACTACGAAGGTTCTACAATGTTTATAAGTAAGAAAAATTCACAAATGTCAGGACACGTCAGAACTACTTCAGGACCCATAAACCTGCAGACCCCTAAATAAAGAGTGAGGGCCAAGCTCACTCATTTACACTCCTGTGGTGTGAAAGTAACTGTGTGAAAGTGTCCTTGAGAGGTTGGTCTCATGTTTTGTTTTTGTTATTATTTTTTTTAATCAAAACTTATTTGCCATTCGTTGTTAAATTATCATATTGTTACAAATGTGCATATTGTATATATTGTTTATTTTTATTAGTTATTGATGGTATTTATTATTATTATTGTATACAATGTTAATATTGTTTGTGTTGGCCAATAAAGCTGATTTTATACTGATTCTGTTTTATATTTTACAGTGTTATTGGATGACTATCCTGCATGTATAATGCCTTTTATACCATACCAACATTTGATGGGGTGTTGAACAGCTGGGATGCATGAGCTGCATATGTTGTGTTTTGGTGCTGCTATGCTGGTGACCCTGCTTATGCTAGTGCTGGTGGAAAAAACCAGCACAGACCAGCATAACTGGCCACCAGCTTGACCAGTAATAATACCAGCATATGTTGTGTTTTGGTGTTTTGGAGACCAGCATACCAGCATCAGCATCATGGTGCTATAATTTGACGGTCTCGCCGCCCTGCCGCCGATGCCTGCCGCCACCTGCCGCCGCTCTGACGTAGACCAAATGCCTTTCTTGTATTTAAAGGGGCCGCAAAGCAATCAAGCTTGTTGATCTTGTGGAGACCAAAACGTGTAAGAAATCAAGAAATTGATTGATAGAAAGAACTGTATTGTAGAAATAAACATATTACAAGCCGTTTGTATGGTGTGGCTTCTGTTCATTGTGAATTGTTAGTCTAATTTAATATATTTTTATTATATCATATTTCGTATTATTATAACATTATTAGAATCACTTACTAGACTTTGTCTTTAATTAAAATAACATTAATTTTAATTACAAACTCTCAAGGTTAATGCAACGAGCATTTCGCTTGGGAACTAACGTAGCCGGAACAAAAGTTACAGGACTGCTTTCCGCCGAATCCTCTCAAGCAGAGGACCTCTACTTTATTATTGGTTGCCCTTCAACCGCTTCTTACCATAAAGTTGAGCTGATTTGAACTCCCTTCGCCGCTCTCGTCGCACCGCGCCGCCCTTCGCCGCCGGCACCCATTGAAAATGAATGACTTCCGGCCGATTTGATGCTCTCACCGCGGTCGGTGTGAACGCATCATTACTTTCACACCACAGGAGTGTAAATGAATGAGCTTGGCCGTCACTCTTTATTTATGGGAAGTAGTTCTGACATGTCCTGACATTTGTGTATTTTTCTTACTTATGAACATATAAATGTCACCTTACTTATAAACATATAAATGTCACCTCTTTCACCTAGTGCAAAGTAAATGTCCAGGATTGAGGGAAGAGGGACACAGATGATCTTATACACAGAAGGCACATTTCTGGCATACTGTAAATATGGCCGTGCAAACAGACATTCAGGGTAAAATAGTGGGAACAGGAACAGTGCACTATGAAGAAAGGGTGTTAGGTTTGTAAAAGCCCACTTTTACACCCTATACACAGTCATACATCTTTGTGCCTCTCGAAAAGAAGTTCTTGTTTAACTCAAGACACAAGTTCCATTTCCAAGACACACACATTTCCATGGTGTTTATGGCTGCTTACCATAAACTGATTTGCAATTCACACAGACCCTGTGACCAGCAGTGGTAACATTCCTGGCATCTGAGGTCAGTCCATGTGCTGGTTGTGTGCAGTCACAGGTGAAGCCTTATCGTGTGGTCAACCACTTAAAAATACAAGAGATCCGTCCCGAATCCAGACCCTTAGTCTTGGTCGAGGTTCCCATGACATAGTGATGGTCCGTCTGTATCTTGCCTGCTTGTTTGCATTTGGTCTCTATAAAACAGGTGGCTGATCATTTTCATGGTCACAATGGTTTATAAAAAAGGGGGAAAAAAACATAAGCATGATTACTGTCAATAATCATCAATAACTCTTGACCATGCATAAAGACAACACAGACTTTTGCAATGTTTAGGCAACAGGAGCTAAAGTGTTTGTGCTAAATTACATTATAGATAGCAGTGTAATAAGCAAACCAAAAACTGAACCAAAAAGCTACCAGAACATGAAGCTATCCAAAACTGGGTGAATATATTATAAACATTTACACCACAGCTGATACTGACAACCATCTGTAATCTACATACTGTAAGGCATTAGCTTAGCCACCTGTGAGCTAACCTGTTTGTGCTAAGCTACATAAGGCGGTATGTTAACATGATTTAGCTGTGTTATCTACATGCTAACCAAACCATGCAAGCAACATTAATGTTTTAAATAAAATAAATAATGACAGTGTTTCACATAAACTGGTAAAAGCTTGTGAGAAAATGAGGAAAAATACATTAATATTAGTTTTATATTATCAGAATAAGGATTATATAAGATTTAAAAACTTACCCATGCTAACAGCTTGCTGGATTCTCCTCCTTCATTGTCTGTTGGAGTCTCAGTGTTGTTCTGAGGTAAATCTAAACTCCTCCCACTGTCCAGAACATTCTGTAGAGCTTCAGAAACCTGTACAGCGCCTAACATCTTCCACACGCGCAGGAAAATTATCGGATCTACTGTGTGTGTGTGTGTGTGTGTGTGTCTGTGTGTTTGGGGGCGGGCCCTTATATGTAGATTACCCTGACTGTTTCCCTGTGAACAGCGTGTGGGCGTGTCCTGTCTCAGGTCATTATCAGTGAATGAAGTGTGGCAGAAAGACTGTATCTCTCCTTAGATTCATATGGATTACATAAACCGAGGACATTTATTTTTGATTAAGCTTGCTACATTTAAAAGTAGACACTTTAAGCCTTCTATAAAAATATATATGTATAGATGTATATGGATATGTGTGTGTGTTCAATTTAGTGACACGTTTCAAAAAGATTTTCGGGGAGACTGAGACGGCAGAAAGTGCACCCTGTTTATTTTCTTTATTTTACAAAAGCACAATGTTTTATTGATATGTGAGTGTACATTAACAAATAAAGACATAAATCGATGCATTACATGTATGTGTATGGTTAAAAATTATGGAACATTTTAAGTCATTTTGACGATTACCAAAAAAAATGCAAGTGGTCCCACTGCCAAAACAGCTGACCCCAGGGTGCTGGTGCTGGTATACTGGTAACCCTGCTGGTATAATTGCTGGTCAGGCTGGTAACCAGCTATGATGGTCTATGCTGTTTTGTTATTTTTTAAAGTGATTTCCATTGATTACTTTTTTTTAAGTGCATTTATATAAAAGGTTTGTGTTGTGTTTTTAGACAACCCACAGATATTTAATAAATGTAAAATAATGTATTTATATGTTTTTGGTAAATGGATTATTTTTGTCTCTTGTATGCTTTTTCAGCAGGCATGCTGGTTTTCCATCAGTTATGCTAGTTCACCGGCTAAACCAGCACCAGACCAGCAGTAACTAGCAAGACCAATGCTGGTGGTAAGGTTTCATCAGCGTAGATCTGCTGGTCTTCCATCAGTTATGCTGGTTCACCAGCTAAACCAGCACTAACCAGTATTAACCAGCATAGACCAGCATATAAATCATGCTGGTCTATGCTGGATTTTTCAGCAGGGAATTTTGCATTTCATTTCATTCAATCAAGGTCACAGAGTGTGGAGGAATAGAGGAGAGGCACAGAATCTAGTTTGCTTAAGGTCCAGTGTAAAGTTTGCACAGTCAGGTTACGGGAACCCTGTCATCTGCAAGTGTTGGTCCGTTGTGTTTTATCAGGTCCAAGGACAGTGCAGCGTCTACCAGGAGGTTTTAGAGCACTTCATGCTTTCCTTCTGCTGACTAGCTTTATGGAGATGCTGATTTCATTTTACAGCAGGACTTGGCATCTGCCTACACTGCCAAAAGTACTAATATCTGGTTTAAGGACCATGGTAACCCTGTGCTTGATTGGCCAGCAAATGAGAGGAATCACCTTACCTGAACCCCACAGAAAATCTCTGGAGTATTGTGATAAGGAAGATGTGAGACACCAGACCCATGCAGAAGAGCTGAAGGCTGCTATTAGAGCAACCTGGGCTTCCATAACACCTCAGCAGTGCCACAGACTGACCGCCTCCATGCCACGCCACATTGCTGCAGTAATTCATGCAAAAGGAGCCCTGACCAAGTACTGAGTGCTGAAAATGATCATACTTTTCAGTAGTCCAACATTTGTGTTTAAAATCTTTTTTTTATTATTGGTCTTTAGTAATATTCTCATTTTCTGAGATGCCGAATTTTGGATTTTCATTAACTGTAAGCCATAATCATAAAAATTGAAAGAAATAAACACTTAATAAACTTTTTGATGATATTCTAATTTGTTGAGATGCATTTGTACTTCTGACATATAACGCATTAAATGGCCTTTTGTCATGATGTTATTGTTGGTCCTGCCAGAGTCCCTGCTTCCACTCAACACTAAATACTGTAAAGTCGTGGCCAAAAGTTTTGAGAATGACACAAATATTAGTTTTCACAAAGTTTGCTGCTAAACTGCTTTTAGATCTTTGTTTCAGTTGTTTCTGTGATGTACTGAAATATAATTACAAGCACTTCATACGTTTCAAAGGCTTTTATCCACAATTACATTTATGCAAAGAGTCAGTATTTGCAGTGTTGGCCCTTCTTTTTCAGGACCTCTGCAATTCGACTGGGCTGCTCTCAATCAACTTCTGGGCCAAATCCTGACTGATAGCAACCCATTCTTTCATAATCATTTCTTGGAGTTTGTCAGAATTAGTGGGTTTTTGTTTGTCCACCCGCCTCTTGAGGATTGACCACAAGTTCTCAATGGCATTAAGATCTGGGGAGTTTCCAGGCCATGGACCCAAAATTTCAACGTTTTGGTCCCCGAGCCACTTAGTTATCACTTTTGCCTTATGGCACGGTGCTCCATCGTGCTGGAAAATGCATTGTTCTTCACCAAACTGTTGTTGGATTGTTGGAAGAAGTTGCTGTTGGAGGGTGTTTTGGTACCATTCTTTATTCATGGCTGTGTTTTGGGGCAAAATTGTGAGTGAGCCCACTCCCTTGGATGAGAAGCAACCCCACACATGAATGGTCTCAGGATGCTTTACTGTTGGCATGACACAGGACTGATGGTAGCGCTCAGCTTTTCTTCTCCGGACAAGCCTTTTTCCAGATGCCCCAAACAATTGGAAAGAGGCTTCATCCGAGAATATGACTTTGCCCCAGTCCTCAGAAGTCCATTCACCATACTTTTTGCAGAAGATCAATCTGTCTCTGATGTTTTTTTTGGAGAGAAGTGGCTTCTTTGCTGCCCTTCTTGACACCAGGCCATCTTCCAAAAGTCTTGGCATGTTTTACTGTGCGTGCAGATGCGCTCACACCTGCCTGCTGCCATTCCTGAGCAGCTCTGCACTGGTGGCACTCCAATCCCGCAGCTGAATCCTCTTTAGGAGACGATCCTGGCGCTTGCTGGACTTTCTTGGATGCCCTGAAGCCTTCTTAACAAGAATTGAACCTCTTTCCTTGAAGTTCTTGATGATCCTATAAATTGTTGATTTAGGTGCAATCTTAGTAGCCACAATATCCAGCCTGTGAAGCCATTTTTATGCAACGCAATGATGGCTGCACATGTTTCTTTGCAGGTCACCATGGTTAACAATGAAAGAACAATGATTTCAAGCATCACCCTCCTTTTAACATGTCAAGTCTGCCATTCTAACCCAATCAGCCTGACATAATGATCTCCAGCCTTGTGCTCGTCAACATTCTCACCTGAGTTAACAAGACGATTACTGAAATGATCTCAGCAGCTCCTTTAATGACAGCAATGAAATGCAGTGGAAAGTTTTTTTTCTGTTAATTTTCATGGAAAAGAAGGACTATGCAATTCATCTGATCACTCTTCAGAACATTCTGGAGTATATGCAAATTGCTATTATAAAAACTTAAGCAGCAACTTTTCCAATTTCCAATATTTATGTAATTCTCAAAACTTTTGGCCACGACTGTACATTCACTTTATACATTGTGTGACTGTGACCATACCTAACCGTTATTTCTCTCTCTTCTCTTCTCTCTTTCGAGCTGAACACGGTTCCACTTTACCATGAAGATGGTCCTGGCCTCGGCTGATGCAGACAGCTGTTCTCTGACTGCAGTCTGGAATTTCCTATAGTTTTGTACCTGAGCCTCCAACAACAACACTGGACTTAAACTTAAACACATCTCCTGTTATACTGAACTTCCAGCCTCCTAACACACAGTATGAGTGCAGATCAAATCCCTGCTCTCCGTTATCACCCAGATGAGGATGGGTTCCCTGTTGAGTCTGGTTCCTCTCAAGGTTTCTTCCTGTTACCATCTCAGGGAGTTTTTCCCTCAGCACCGTCGCCCTCGACTCGTTCATCAGGGACCATCTGATCATTCTGACTCACACACATTTTCTCGTACCTTTCATACCTAGCTCCCTAACTTTCGTTTGATTGTGTAAAGCTGCTTTGCAACAATGACCGTTGTTAAAAGCGCTATACAAATAAAATTTAATTTCATTGTGTGCTAATGAACTTTATAAATGAAAGAAAAAAAAAGCCTACGAACCATCACACAGTGTCTAGATGGAAATTGAATAATAATGATGTGATGTAGAATCTGGTGATTATTTAATCGCCCCACAAATTGTGTAATGGATCTGATGTAATGTAAACCACAATGCCATACAGTTGTTGCCATGGTAACATATTATTGTTTTGTCTAATTCAACGCTGCCCCACTCTCAGCGTGGGTGGGTTCTCTGTCTACAGGGATGGTAGATTTCTGCTGTCCGATCGTCAGTGTGTTTACAGATGTGTTCGGCTGCAGGATCACAGCGGTGGGCGGGGCTATAGTTGGGCTTATTGGCCTCCTTGCCAGTTCATTCGTACAGTAAGACACACACACACATACACACACACATGTGTTTATTGTAGACACTATGTGCGACTGGATTAAAATATGTTTCTTAGCTGTGACTGATTTACTTAGGCAGATTGTTAAAGACTAAGTGTGTGTGTGTGTGTGTGTGTGTGTGTGTGTGTGTGTGTGTGTGTGTGTGTGTGCAGGTCTCTGGACCTTATGTACTTCACATATGGTGTGGTGTTTGCATGCGGCTGTTCATTTGCATATCAACCAAGTCTGGTCATCCTCGGACATTACTTTAAGGTTTACTTCGTTATTAATAAGCAATGTTTCTGTGTTTCTGTTAATAATGTGTGATGAATAATATAATGAATTCTCTAATCTCAGAAGCGTTTGGGTTTGGTGAATGGTGTGGTGGCAGCAGGGAGCAGCGTGTTCACTGGATCTTTGTCCCTGCTGCTCCCATTTCTGCTGGACCGTCTCAGCCTCCACAACACTCTGCGTGTCCTCTGCATTCTGATGTTTGTGCTAGTGCTGGCTGGATTCACTTACAAACCCCGCCTCCCTCAGAGGGTGGAGTCAAAGAGGGCCTTGTTAAAGAGAATCTGTAATGTCCAGATCTGGAGGAGTCTGAGTTACAGGATCTGGGCCTTCGGAATGCTGACCTCACTGTTTGGCTATTTCGTCCCCTACGTCCACCTGGTCAGTGTGTGTGTGTGTGTGTGTGTGTGTGTGTGTGTGTGTGTGTGTGTGTGTGTGTGTGTGTGTGTGTCTGTCTGTCAGTCTGTCTGTCTGTGTTACACAGTCTGCTTATTTGGCCTGAACGCTTTGGTTCATTTTTCCAGATAGCAGAAGGATTGCAAAAGGAGAAAGAATCCACAATGCTGGTGTCTTTGCAAGTGCAGCATGTGGTGTGAATGTCTGTGATGGAGGGAATTCAGACTCAGATTCAGATTATCTTTTCAGCTGTAAGACCTTGCGATCTGAGACAGTGCATTTCCCAAATCTGTCAGTGATGCAGATACTCAGAATGTTCTGTCTCATCCCTCCGTAGAAAGTGGTGAGGGTGGGTGGGAGGAAATGTTATTATCTCAGCCTAAGCAGAAGCTAGAGATGCTGCTCAGCTTTCTTGGCTATGGAGCTGTACATTCAGTTGTACATTCTAAAGTTCACTTGTATCCTAATTTGAACATACAGTAGGGGTGGACTGGCGACAAATAGGAGTCCAGAAATCTGACACAGGTTCATCTGTTTGTTAAAAAAAAAAACTAAATACCCTTGTGGTAGGCACGTAAAAAAAATATATATTGGCATTAGAATCTTTAGCTTTGTCCATCCGTTGGAGGGGTACATGATCAGTTACCAATGTCAAGTGTCAGTAGTAACAGAGCTCCTAGACGGCTCATGTGACTTACAGCATTCTTCCATTCTGTGAAGGTAAGCTTGGTGGCCTCAGTCCAACATACTAATGGCTACTTAACTACTTTATTTGTCATGTTGAAGAGTGGGGGAGGAACAAAGTGGTGATGATACCCTTTCAGCACCCTTTCATTTACATGGTGATCGATGGTGGGATGAAAGTACACCTTCAGCAGATGTGCTATCCCAGATGTGGTAAATTATTTTACAATCATTTTAAAGGCAAATGCTGCCATTATGCTCACATATAAAATATCTGTGCAGCGGGAAATGACGCTGTCCTTCTGGGACCTATAGGATGCTGGCAGACTACCACACCAGATGAGGTTTTAATTTCTTAAAGTATTGGATCAGGTAAGGACATCTCTGCCTAAAAGAGAACATATCTGTGAACTGGTTTATGAGCTCTCCAATCTTCTGGTGTTGGTTGTGGGTTATCTCTCCTCCCATTTGGACCAAAGGATCTCTTGGAAAGAAATGTATAAAGTTTGAGACAGCAAGCATAGGATATGTGTCATATAGTGCGCCTGTAATGGACGTGCACCCAAATCTAATATTGCTCCTCTCTTACTCCGAAGCTCACTAGCTAGGCGGCCTCCCCTTCTGCAGGTGTGCAAAGTGGCGGAGCTGCAGAAATAGGCATGGCTGGTGAGCTATCTCCATTAATGATTCCGGGCTTCTCCCCGCGCTATAAAACGGTGTACACAGGGAGTGTAGCTCGGGGTCTGTCGGGTTACTGGACTTTCAAAGCGGAGAGTGCGACGTGAGCGATAAAATGTGCATGCACATGGGGCAATGGAACGAGCCCCAGGAACTTCAAAGAGGCGAGTAGAATGTGCCTTTTATCTGCACGACAAGGACAGCCACATGCTCACTGTTGGAGAACTCCCATCTGAGGCCACACCCACAGAGAGAGCTGGATGGGGCTGGTCTCGCGATCCCCAGAGAGAAGAGCCAGCACGAGCAAACTGCTCACCTTTAACCCTTTCCTTCCCCTTTTTTTTGATAAATAAATAACCCTTTTTTCTGTAAGACCTCGCCTCGTCGTATCTGTGCTTTATACTGCCACCCATGCACAAAGGGTCGAACCAGTTACAGTATGATACGGTGGAACCTCGGAATACGAGCCCGCTTCTGGAACGAATTATGTTTGTAATCCAAGGTTCCACTGTACTTGACTTCTCCCACAATGCATGGTGCAAATGGAGGTCTGCGGTGTCACCTGAATGTTAAACAATGTGCAGCAGGAGAAAGGCCCAATTTCACCCTTATTCCGTGATGACTTTGCTGTCTGGGGGTGAGATACAGGTCGTGAGCTCATTCACCTGCAAGAGCTGGCACATAAAACACATTAGCCTAAAAATTGGTAGTGCCCCAGTTAGTATGGATGTCCTTGGGAATGAGGACTCATCTGCATAGGTGGACCAGCTTCCGGGTGATGTTCTGGGATGTTGCCATGTTAAGGGAGACCACCTTGGAGTAACACATGGCACATTCAATGACTACTAGTATGCACTTCTACACCCAAGGATACTTAGGAAGCGGTCTGCCCAATTCCATGTCTATGTGCTTGAAGGGCACCCCAACAATGAGCATATGGGGCAGACATTTAGGATGAGGAGCAGCTGCAGTGGGGGAAGTATTGGCAGAAATTCATCATCTTGGCTATTATTCCTGGGATTGGAGGTATCCAGTCTATCCATTATAGATTACCCTAATGGTGCTTGTGTTCGACTTTTATGCGCCATGAGGCGTTAGCAACAGATCCTTTAAATCAACTCAAGTGTCTCTTCAACCACATACAGCAGGGACAGTACATTGTGATATAGAGAGTGAGACTTAATAAAAAACTATTGAGACAGATTTCACTGCTAATCTGTGTTTCATGTTAGAATTAAAAAAGGAAAATTTACTTCTTGTCCTGTGTGTGTCTGTTTGTGTATGCAGATGAAGTACGTAAATGAGCGTTTCCCCGATGCCCATCAGCAGGTATTACTGGTGTGTCTAGCTGCTTCATCTGGTGTGGGACGTCTCATCTTTGGCCATGTGGCTGACTATGTCCCTGGAGGGTACAAAGTCTTACTGCAGGTAACACACACAGATATGAACAATGGAAGGCTTCTTGCCTGCCATGTAGAAACCCTCAATTCAATGGCCACTGGTTGCAGGGTATTCTTAGTGCTGGTTGTAAGCTTGGATAGAATGGGAGGGTTGCAACGAGAAGGACATCCGGCATAAAACTTACGCTATGGTGATACCTCGATGGGAGCAGGCCAAAGACCCACTATGGTTTAAGCAGCAGTATGATCTTGCTTATTAAGCCATCTAATTATAAAATACATGAACCTGCATAGTGATCACAGTATGGGGTTGACCCAGTATGAGGCTCATGAGGCAGAGATGCTTTGTTCAACTGTCCCTTAAATTTCAACCAAAGGTCCTGGCAGAACTACTTAGTGTTACTCTTCAGATCGCTCAATAGTTTAGGGCATTCATTGAACTTTGTAACAGGACCTAGATAAGTATGAGCATTAATGTCAATTTCAACGGTCTGAATCTTTCCATGATTGCTAGGCAGAAAGTTTGTAACCCTACCAAGATGCCACATGACATGAAAAATTTTGTTCAACAGTAACCCATTCGGGGGCATGATTCTGGGGTTTGTGGCATAGTTGAAGATTGGAAAGATAAGTCTTATAATATCCAGGAATGGGGTGTCATCACCTGACTATGGCAATAACAACATGCTCTTAGATTTTAGTACATGCATACAAGGCTTATGGAAGAAAGGTGACATGCTGCCCCACCAAAAGTCAAAACTCAATTTCAATCAAAACTGTCACAAGCACTTCATCAGCAGCAAAATTTACCTTTTTAACCGCTTGTAAAGCATTTTTGACAGATTTTAAGAAAATGCTTTGTTTGGCAAATCTTTTCTGATATCAACCTGAAACTCAGCTAATGCCTCTTGGAGTTTTTGGTCACCTCTTCAGAATGTAGTTCTGTGGTTTAGCAGCACCTGGAAGTTTCAAGTGATGTAGCAGTATCTGGAATTTGTAATTTTATTGACATTGTATTACTTATAGTTCTGTTCACAGGTCTGCACCGTACTATAAGTTTCCGTACTATAAATTTCATTATCATTTGGGACATGCACATGGGTCACGCCTCTACAGTGGAACCTCGGATTGCGAATAACGCAGTTTACGAGTGTTCTGCATGACGAGCAAGGATTTTTAATACATTTTTAATTGGAAACCGAGCGAAAGTATTGGTTTACAAGTACCGAGTATCATGTATCACGTATGCGCCTCTTAATTTGACACCGAGCGGCAAGTGATCACAACTGAGCCAATGATTTTTCTCTCTCTTGCTCTGCGGAATTGTGGGTAATCGTCTCCCCTTGGTCTTAGTGCTCGTATCTTACTGGTATAATCAACGTCTCCCTGTCTGTTTCATTGTGTGTCATATATGTGTATGCGCGAGCGTAATTTGACACCGACACACACACACCGACACACACACACTCTCTCGCCTGTGCGCGTGCGTAATTTGACACCGACACACACACACAGCTCTGTCGTGATTCTTTTCAAAAAGTAAGGTGCTTGTTCATTTGTTTTTTTTGTTTTTTTACTTTACAGCAGTGATTCCGTTAGTATGCGCTCACGCGAGTGACATTAGACATTAGGTGCTGGTTCGTTTGTTTTTTCTTTTTTTCCCCATTAAAACAGTGCTTTCGTTGTGTGTGTGTTTGTTGTGAAACTTAAAAAGCGAGGTGGGGGGAGGGAGGAGTAGTTTTACTGTGTAGGGCGAGGCGAGGGAAGGGGCTAATTCTACACACACACACACAAATACACGGCGCCTGCGCGCACAAACGGAAACACTTATCTGTTGGGATTTTTTTTAAAGGTAAAGTGCAGGTTAATTTTTTTTTATTTTTGCTTTTTATATTGTATCAATTATTTTTATGTATTTATTTTTTTGGGCTGTGGAACGAATAATATGAGTTCTCATTATTTCTTGTGGGAAAATTAGATTTGGTTTACGAGTTTTTTGGAATACGAGCCTGCTTCCAGAACGAATTATGCTCGTAATCCAAGGTTCCACTGTATTTCTTTTTTTACTTAAAGCTGCTTTTTCTTGCTCTTGTCATTTTTATTGGTTGATTGGTCCTTTCTAACGTAACATGCCAGTGTGAGATGTGAGAGGTGAGGAGAGATAAGGAGAAGTTTGTACACTGTAAGTGTGTGCTAGTTTACAGGATGAGGACAGGGCCATTATAGTGATGTTATACAGCAGCAGTCAGCTTCTTTCCCATTGGCAATAAAAGAGTGATAGTAATGATGATTAAAACGACCACATGCCCCTGTGCTCCTGCAGGCCATATCCATCATGGTGTTTGGAGTGATGACGATGCTGATCCCGTTGTGTAACGTGTTTGGAGGTCTGATTGCTGTGTGTTTAGTGATGGGACTGTGTGATGGCTGTTTCCTCACTATCTTCGCCCCCATTGCCTTCGAGCTCTTCAGTTCTGAGAACGTCTCTCAGGCCCTTGGCTTCATACTGGGCATGATGTCTCTGCCCATGGCTATAGGTCCTCCTATTGCAGGTATTCACACACACACACACACACACACACACACACACACACACACACACACACACACACACACACCTATGATGGCCCCATTGTACGTGCACAGCTAATTTATCTAATACTAATACACTTTCTGTATGGCTCAGGTTCTGTATATTTTAGCTTTGGAGTGTAAAAGTGAAACAACAGATGCATGTGACTGTATTAATTCCAGTTGACACAACTGACATTAAAATATTGCCCCAAGTAAAATAATGAAATATGGCCTGCCTTACTCACCAGCCAAACCCCCTACAGTACAGTACAGTACAGTACAGTACATGCTCCCCAGCAGCTCCTGTACATAAACAGTCTCATTGGGACCCTGCCTTTTTTATCCATATGTCAAAAGTAAATTCCCAAGGAAGATAAAAAAGGGTGACATTTAATCATCAGTAGCTCCAGCATGTGAGAGGTACAGTGCTCGCGCTGTTGCATCAGCTGTGGGTCGCCATGAGATACATTCCACCTTCCCTGATTCCATTGATCTGTCCATGCAATGCACCAAGAAGAACTCAGTTCAGGTTGGATGGCGTAGTCTGGCACCGCCGGGTTCAGTCTCGGTCTCGGTGACGCGATTGAGGAGACTGCAGTCCTGAATGTCTGGAACTTTACCCTGGACCAGAGTTCATCAAGATTATTTTCCGGTGACTGGACATTGGCGAGCAGGATGCTAGGCAGAGACGTACCGTGTGTATCAGTATCTCAGTCTGTTCCTGATGACTGACGTGTTTCCCCTCGAGGAGGCAGCTTTGGATCGCGTCCTTTGCTCTTTCTTAGGACCTCCCTCAGTATGGATTTGGTTCTAAAATCATGGGATGATAAGTGTATGTATCACCAGATTGGATGGTGAAAGTGTCTCTGTCATACCTAATGGAAGCTATTGTAAAGAATTTTAAAGTTACCCAGTGTTACCTTAAAAAAATTTTTTTTTTAAAAAGCAAGTTTTTTAGTCAGGATGGCAGCCGATCTCATCGACACTGTCTGTATGCCATCTCTCATATTTCATCCCAGAGTTACAATGGCCCTACAACCACTGGGGCCCTGAATACTCAACTCGTCAGTCTCTTTGTGTAATATTAATATATCTCAATCATATATGTGTAACAAATGTGCAAAAATCAGGAAGGGGCAAATACTTTTGTATTAATCTGTACTATGTCACTGTTCCTTACATACTACCTATTGCTCCAGCTGGTGTGTAAGTTTGCTGCAGTCTGTGAAGGCATTTAAATGTTGATTAATTTAATTAGGTTGTTGATCTCTTCAGCACTGTTATGGCTGTTCCACTTATTATTATTGTGTGAATTTCAACCGGATTACGTGAATATTTTTCCTTCTTGCTCGGAGAGATGAAAGGGACGGACGCTTTGGGTCTCTGTGCTCCGGCTGCAATGCGCCTGTGTAGCGATGTACAGCAGCACGTGTGTGTGTGTGTGTGTGTGTGTGTGTGTGTGTGTGTGTGTGTGTGTGTGTGTGTGTGTGTTAGGGATCCTCCATGATCGCCTGGGCAGTTATGACTTGGCGTTCTACCTGGCGGGAATCCCAGCTCTTATTGGTGGATCTGTACTGTGTGTGATCCCATGGTTGGAGTGGAGGAAGAGGAGGAATGAGAGGAAGAATGAAACCGACAACAGAACAGCACAGGAGTAAAGGGCTGAAAGACCTCCTTATATACACAATGCATCTAAAAAAGAATTATTTTTTTCATAATTGAGCCTAGTTTAATTCAAAAAGTGAAACTAATATATTCTAAAATTATTATATGTAATGTCAAGGCTTTTCTGTTTTACTTTTCATTTCTGCTCATGAAAATCAAAAATATATTCTCAACAAACATTTATATATGCTTTTATTTCAAGATATTAGAACTTTTAAAAAAATTACTAAAACGTACTTCACTGTGTTGGCACTTTCTGTATGACTAGTACGTAAAACTACTAATGACACACCAAAGATTGTAGTGTGTTTTTAATACAGTTTAATATCTCTATTAAAACACACACATGCTCAAACAAGTTTAAGAATTTGCAAGTAGCAGCAGAACGTTTGATATGAAATGATATGTTGATATGCTGATGGAAATATAGATTACACTGTTTGTTGATAAATATGAGATATTACAAAAAAAAGTAAATAAAGCAAATATATTGCAAACCGTTTTGAATCTTTAATCACAATATTGCAGCCTAGAGAGCCGATAGACACAACCTCAGGACACTGGATCACCACATCACCATATCACACTCATACATAATTATAATTAATCCATGTCAATTACTTTCATACTCAAATCAGATAAAGTCTTTCAGAATCAGAAAGAGCTTTATTGCCAAGTACACTTGCACATACAAGGGATGACACACACACACACACACACACACACACACACACAAAAAAAAACAGTTGACAACAAATGGTGTAGGATGTGGGTTTTTATCAAATAAGACAAATAAATATGAGTAGTATTGAACCTATTGCACACCTTTATATCCCACATATTTTTATTGTTTGATTTTTATTTTTATATTTAAAAATATTTAGATTTATAAAAGGTCAAGGGGAAGGGACAAGGGGGAAGTTGAAGGGGAGGTCAGGGGAAGGTCAGGGGGGGAGGTCAGAGGAAGGTCAGAAGAGGTCAAGGGGGGAGGTCAGGGGGAAGGTCAGGGGAACGTCAGAGGTGGTAAAGGGGAGGTCAAGGGGAGGTCAGGGGAAGGTCAGGGGGAAGGTCAGGGGAAGGTCAGAAGAGGTCAAGGGGGGAGGTCAGGGGGAAGGTCAGGGGAACGTCAGAGGTGGTAAAGGGGAGGTCATGGGGAAGGTCAGGGGGAAGGTCAAGGGGAAGGGACAGGGGGGAAGGTCAGGGGAAGGTCAGGGGGAAGGTCAGGGGAACGTCAGAGGTGGTAAAGGGGAGGTCAAGGGGAAGGTCAGGGGGAAGGTCAAGGGGAAGGGACAGGGGGGAAGGTCAAGGGGAAGTTCAGGGGGAGGTCAGGGGAGGATGTGAACCAGGCAGTGGTCAGAAAGACCTAAATGCATTCTTTATTGTGGTGTAGCAGTGGTCCAAAATATTTTGTCCCTGGTGGGGCATGTAATGTGTTGTTTGAATTTAGGCAGTTCATGTGAGTTTTGCTTTGTTAAAATCAACAAAAATAATTAGATATTCAGCAGATGAATGCTACAGAGCACGGTTCAAAAATCTCTGCTTCTTTTGATTGTGTAAAGCTGCTTTGCGACAATGTCAACTGTTAAAAGCACTATATAAATAAAAAATTGACTTGAGATACTTTATCATGAATTAGCGCATCAGTGCAGTATGACATGGAGGCGATCTGTCCGTAGAACCGCTGAGGTTTTACTGAAGCCAATGATAGCAGCCTTCAGCTCATCTGTCTCGTTGGGACAGGTGTTTCTCATCTTCCTCTTGACAATAGTCCAGAGATTCTCTGTAGGCTTCATATCAGGCGAGTCAGCTGGCCAATCAAGCAGAAGTATTATGAAGGTCAGCAGTCCAGTTAGTTCTAGTTTTGGCAGTGTGGCCACGTGCACATAGTGCTCTAAAATTTCCTGGTAGAAGCTAAATTTATTTTATTCACAGTAGACCAACATCAGCAGATGGCATGGCACCTCATATCATCACCAACTGTGGAGACTGTGGAACTTGTGGAACCTGAGGAGCCTGTGGAGCCTGTGGAGCCCGTGTCCTGTGTGTGGTGGCTCCTGATGCTTTGATTCCAGCCGCACTCCACTCCTTCTGAAGTTCTTGAATCAGTTTTGCTATATATTCAGAGCACTAGCAATGTTTTCCCTGCATTTGGAAGCCATGATGCACTTCATAGTCATCGTAAACTCTGAACTCAAGTTAATGTTTCTTATGACCTTTAATCTTTCTAGGTAAAAAGGTTTGCTGTGCAACAGCATTTTTGTTCCGGTTTACAGCAAGTCACTCACTAGAAAATCAGAACATGAAATCACAGCATGAATTTGTATTACATTGCATTATTTTGCAATACATTTTTTTAAAATATTGCTAAGTTGCATAGTTACATTTCTACATCCACAAGTGCAGACTGATCTCTCCATTGTGACACAAACTGAGTGAGTTTAAACAGTGAGTTTACACAGAAATAAAAAATATTAGATATAAAAATTTTATTATTTGTGCTTTTAAACGCCACTGAGAATCAAGACACAAATTATTTCTTATCTTTCATTTTTTCCCCATTGTTTTCTTCAGATTTTCTCTGGTAGCGATGGGCAGTGGCACTAATTTTCTTTTCAATCCAATAGCAAGTAATATTAAAGCAACTATTTTATTTACTGATACTTAGAAAATCCTTGGTTGCATGAAAACAGGAAAACTCTAATTTCTGTAGTGAAAATCTGCAAATTTGTACTTGTCAGGTTTTTGCACTAGTATGCAGAACTATTCAATTTCTGTATTTTGTTTTAATTTTTAATATGAGCAACGTGCATAAGAAGCAGCAAAAACATTTTAGATACTATGACTTGTTATGGTGATAGAAGAAAATATAGATGACTGTCTGTTGGTAAAGTTTGAAAATACAAAATTATATACACACAGTACAGACCAAAAGCAGCTAAGTAAAGAAAAACGAGTGGCCATCATTACTTTAAGATACACAGGTGGGCAAAATTGTTGATACCCTTCGGTCAATGAAAGAAAAACTCACAATGGTCACAGAAATAACTTTAATCTGACAAAAGTAATAATAAATAAGAATTCTATGAATGTTAACCAATGAAAGTCAGACATTGCTTTTCAACCATGCTTCAACAGAATTATTTTTTTTAAAAATGAACTCATGGAACAGGCCTGGACAAAAATGATGGTACCCCTAACTTAATAGTTTGTTGCACAACCTTTTGAGGCAATCACTGCAATCAAACGATTCCTGTAACTGTCAATGAGACTTCTGCACCTCTCTGCAGGTATTTTGGCCCACTCCTCATGAGCAAGCTGCTCCAGTTGTTTCCGGTTTGAAGGGCGCCTTTTCCAGACGGCATGTTTCAGCTCCTTCCAAAGATGCTCAATAGGATTGAGGTCAGGGCTCATAGAAGGCCACTTTAGAATAGTCCAATGTTTTCCTCTTAGCCATTCTTGGGTGTTTTTAGCTGTGTGTTTTGGGTCATTGTCCTGTTGCAAGACCCATGACCTGCGACTGAGACCCAGCTTTCTGACACTGGCCAGCACATTTCTCTCTAGAATCCCTTGATAGTCTTGAGATTTCATTGTACCCTGCACAGATTCAAGACACCCTGTGCCAGATGCAGCAAAGCAGCCCTAGAACATAACAGAGCCTCCTCCATGTTTCACAGTAGGGACAGTGTTCTTTTCTTGATATGCTTCATTTTTCCGTCTGTGAACATAGAGCTGATGTGCCTTGGCAAAAAAGTTCCATTTTTGTCTCATCTGTCCATAGGACATTCTCCCAGAAGCTTTGTGGCTTGTCAACATGTAGTTTGGCATATTCCAGTCTGGCTTTTTTATGATTTGTTTTCTCAATGGTGTCCTCCTTGGTCGTCTCCCATGTAGTCCACTTTGGCTCAAACAACGACGGATGGTGCGATCCGACACCGATGTTCCTTGAGAATGAAGTTCACCTTGGATCTCTTTAGAAGTCTTTCTGGGCTCTTTTGTTACCATTCGGATTATCCGTCTCTTTGATTTGTCATCAATTTTCCTCCTGCAGCCACGTCCAGGGAGGTTGGCTACAGTCCCATGGATCTTAAATTTCTGAATAATATGTGCAACTGTAGTCACAGGAACATCTAGCTGGAAATGGTCTTATAGCCTTTACCTTTAACATGCTTGTCTATAATTTTCTTTCGAATCTCCTGAGACAACTCTTTCCTTCACTTCCTCTGGTCCATGTTGAGTGTGGTACATACCATGTCACCAAACAACACAGTGACTACCTGGAGCCCTATATATAGGCCCACTGACTGATTACAAGATTGTAGACACCTGTGATGCTAATTAGTGGACACACCTTGAATTAACATGTCCCTTTGGTCACATTATTTTCAGTATTTTCTAGGGGTACCATCATTTTTGTCCAGGCCTGTTCCATGAGTTTATTTTTTTAAATAATTCTGTTGAAGCATGGTTGAAAAGCAATGTCTGACTTTCATTGGTTAACATTCATAGAATTTTTTTTAATTATTACTTTTGTCAGATTAAAGTTATTTATGTGACCATTGTGAGTTTTTCTTTCATTGACCGAAGGGTACCAACACTTTTGTCCACGTGTGTATGAAGGTCAGTCAGTCCGAAAAATTGGGAAAACTTTGAAAGTGTCCCCAAGTGCAGTCACAAAAACCATCAAGCACTACAAAGAAACTGGCTCACATGCGGTCCGCCCCAGGAAAGGAAGACCAAGAGTCGCCTCTGCTGCGGAGGATAAGTTCATCCGAGTCACCAGCCTCAGAAATCGCAGGTTAACAGCAGCTCAGATCAGAGAGCAGGTCAATGCCACAATGTTTCTCTTCTGATTGAGTAGCAGTTTCACTTTAAGTCATCTCTGGTGCAGGACAATATCTCATCTCAGACAGCAGGTGGCACTCTTGTTGCATGTTTCCCATTTTTTGTTTTAAAACAGACAAATTAAAATTATGAATATGCTTCTGTTTTAGATGTTTAGTAAAACTCCCCTTAGGATAACGGGAGTAAACACAGTGTTAAGATGCGTAATGTTTGTGAGTAACAACAAATCACTGAATATTTTCCCTTTTCCTGTCTGTGTAGAGTGCCTCAGTATTCTAACCACTAAATGGCGCATGAACAAAGCAGACTTCTTGCATTTCCATGCACACTGCACAGTTCATCATACCCACATGGTGCTTTAATAATCTGATGTGCTTTAAAATCACGAGTTAGTAGTGGAAGGAAGTGATTTGAAGTGAATTTAGGTGGAGTGTTGGGAGAAAATGTCAAGTCAAGTCAATTTTATTTATATAGCGCTTTTAACAATTGACATTGTCGCAAAGCAGATTTACACAATAAAAGAAGTAAGTTTGTATGCAATGTGTATGAATCAAAATGATAAGATTGTCCCTGATGAACAAGCCGAGGGCGACGGTGGCAAGGAAAAACTCCCTGAGATGGTAATAGGAAGAAACCTTGAGAGGAACCAGACTCAACAGGGAACCCATCCTCATCTAGGTGATAACGGAGAGCAGGGATTGATCAGCATAATAATGTGTACTGGAAGTTCAGTGTAACAGGAGATGTGTTTAAAATTAAAATTAAAAGGAGTCCAGTTTGTTCCTGGAGGCTCAGGTAGACTGTAGGGTATTCCGGTCCTGAGTTATCGAACAACTGAAGTCACAGGTCCCCAGAGCATCAATCGATGACAGGAGAGTCTTCATGGAAACCATCCCCAGCCACCATACGAATCCAGGCAGACCACACGGGGCATCCATGCGACGAGATCTCCAACCAGAAGCAGGACTCCAGGACGGGTTAGACGGGTCCAGAGGGCAGAGGGGTCTGGATCACTGGCAACTCAGGAGCGAAACATGTATAGCTCGACAGAGAGACAGAGAGAGGGAAAGAAGAGGGGGAGAGAGAGAGAGAGAAGAGAGCAGAAAAGGAGAGAACAGAAAATAAGGAGAGATGGCAGTTAGGTCTGGTCACAGTCAACATGTCTAAAGTGAATGTATATTTGGTGCAAAGTGCAAGCAGGGACTCTGGCAGGACTAACTATAACAGCATAACTAAAAGGGAGAGCCAGAAGGAAACAGACATGAGGGCTTCCTGTGATGTAAAGCAACCAATCACCTCGCCGTCAACAAACCTGAGTGATCAATGAGAGTGGGGAGGACAGCATCTAAACATACCAGTTCACCAGAATACTCTACATCCATGAGTCCCCCAGATCTGCTCCTTTACCTAAGGTTAATCTATTTACAAAAATGCTGCGCTAAATAAATAGGTTTTTAGCCTAGACTTAAACACTGAGACTGTGTCTGAGTCCCGAACATTAATAGGAAGACTATTCCATAACTTTGAGGCTTTGTAAGAAAAAGCTCCGCCCCCTGCTGTAGTTTTAATAATACGTGGTACTGACAGGCAGCCTGCATTCTTTGATGGAAGTAGGCGTGGCGGATCGTAAGACACTAGCAGTTCACTCAAATACTGTGGCGCGAGACCATTTAGTGCTTTAAATGTCAAAAGTAGTATCTTAAAATCAATGTGAAATTTCACAGGGAGCCAATGCAGTGTAGATAAGATAGGGGTGATGTGCTCGTATCTTCTGGTTCTAGTGAGGACTCTCGCTGCTGCATTCTGTACTAACTGAAGCTTGTTTATACACCTAGTTGAACAACCAGACAGTAAGGCGTTACAATAGTCCAACCTAGAGGTGATAAAAGCATGAACTAGTTTTTCTGCATCATTTAGTGACAATATTTTTCTTATCTTGGCAATATTTCTAAGGTGAAAGAAAGCTATCCTGGTGATATTATCTACATGAGCTTCAAACGAAAGGCTGGAATCTATAATCACACCGAGGTCTTTTACTGTTGCACTTGATGGAACAGAAAGGCCATCTAAAGTTACAGTGTGATCAGAAAGCTTACTTCTAGCTACTTGTGGTCCTATGACCAGAACTTCTGTCTTATCAGGATTAAGCAGAAAAAAATTAATTAACATCCAATCTCTTATGTCCTGCACACACTGCTCAATTTTAGCAAACTGGTTTTTCTCATCTGGTTTTGCTGAGACATATAATTGTGTGTCATCAGCATAACAATGAAAACTAATACCATGTTTATGAATTATGTTGCCCAGAGGAAGCATGTAAAGGGGAAAAATCAGTGGGCCTAAAACTGAGCCCTGTGGAACACCAAACTCCACTTGAGAACATGAGGAATGGTCACCATCTAAATCTACAAACTGATAACGATCAGTCAAATAGGATCTGAGCCACAAGAGGGCAGTTCCCTTAATTCCTACTACCTTTTCTAATCTGTGAAGGAGAATACTATGATCAATGGTGTCAAAAGCTGCACTGAGGTCCAGTAACACAAGTATAGTGACGCAACCCTGATCAGAGGCCCATAGGAGGTCGTTTACTACTTTAACAAGTGCTGTCTCTGTGCTGTGATGAGGCCTAAATCCTGACTGATACAGTTCATTTATGCTATTTCTGTGTAGATGTGAACATAGCTGCTGTGATACTACCTTTTCAAGAATCTTGGAGATAAAGGGAAGGTTTGATATCGGCCTGTAATTAGAAAGCTGACAGGGGTCGAGGTCAGGTTTCTTGATTATTGGTTTAATAACGGCTAATTTAAAGGATTTGGGGACATACCCACTACTGAGTGAACAGTTAATTACTTTCAACAGGGGTTCTATTATTGCTGGTACTATCTGTTTGAGAAAATGTGTCGGTACAGGATTTAATATACAGGTTGACGATTTTGAAGAAGAGATGAGTGAAATTAGTTCCCTCGCTTCAAGGGGAGTAAAGTGTTCTAAGTTCTGATGTGATGTGGTTAGATCATCTGAATTATTTAAATTGTCTGGTTTCAAAGCCTGAATTTTTTGCCTAATATTTATGATTTTATTATTGAAAAAGTTCATGAAATCCTCACTACTGCATGATGTTGTTGTGGAGATTTCTGCAGTGGTCTTGTTTTTAGTTAATTTAGCTACGGTATTAAATAAAAATCTCTGGGTTTTTTTTTTTTTCTATAAGAGTGGAGAGATACGTTGATCTAGCATCACTGAGAGCTTTTTTATAGTTCAGGATGCTCTCCTTCCAAGCTATTTTGAATACTAACAATTTAGTTTGGCGCCATTTACGTTCGAATTTTTCGAGTGGTTTGTTTTAAAGCACGGGTGTGGTCATTATACCAAGGAGCGAGTTTCTTATCTCTAATCATTTTCCTTTTAACTGGAGCTACATTATCTAAGCTATAACGAAGTGCTGACTCTAGATATTCATTCGCCTGTTCGAGTTCTGTGAAGTCAGATGGCGATCCAATCAAAGTTGATAATTCTGGAAGATTATTGATAAAGCTCTGTGCGGTATTTGATGTAAATGTATGTTTAAGGTGGAAGCGCGGTGCTGTGCTGCATACATTATTACTATAACACGCTTTATTCGAGACAAGGTAGTGATCTGAGATAACTTCAGACTGTGGAATTGTGGTTATATTTCCTATACTTAATCCGAAGGTTAATATTAAATCTAAAGTGTGACCTGCTTTATGAGTGGGTCCTACTACACACTGATTTACTCCTACTGAGTCCAGTATGGACAAGAATGCTGTTCTCAGAGGGTCTTCTGGATTCTCAAAATGAATATTAAAGTCTCCAGCAATTAACGCTTTGTCTACAGAAACAACAAGGTTTGAGAGGAAATCTGCAAATTCACAGAGAAACTCCGAGTACGGCCCTGGGGGTCTGTAAATGATGATTAGTGGGATCGACTGAGCTGACTTTATGTTACTATAGAGAACTTCAAATGCAGTAGATTTAAAACTGTGTTTTTGTACGAGAGACAGATTATCATTATAAATAACTGCGACTTCTCCTCCTCTACCAGTTAGCCGAGGCTGGTGTATGTAGCTGTATCCAGGAGGACTAGCTTCATTTAGAGCTACATACTCATCCTGTTTAATCCAGGTTTCTGTTAAACATAATATATCAAACTCCTGATCTGTGATAGTTTCATTAACAATAACTGCTTTAGATGCGAGAGATCTAATATTTAACAGTCCTAGCTTCAGATCAGAGTTGCCGGCTGCGAATTCAGTGTGATCTGAGTTTGTGGTATCTATGTTAATTAAATTACTAAAACAGACTTTCTGAGTCTTACTAAATTTATGTTTATGTTTAGCTCTGGGAACAGACACAGTCTCAATATGATGAACCCTGAGTGACGACTCTCTGCAGCTAGCAGACGGTTGGTTTAGCCTGTCTGTCTGCTCCCTGGCCTGGGCTCTGGATTGTCACCGATTAACTAGGCCTCTTCTGAGACTATGTGCTATACTGCAAGAAATGAGAGCAGCACCTTCCCGAGTGGGATGGACACCGTCCCGCCCTAACAGGCCAGTTTTGCCCTCAAAGGTCTTCCAGTTGTCTATGTAGCCCACGTTGTTTTCGGAGCACCACCTGGACATCCAGCGGTTCAGCGACCATAACCTGCTGTAAGCTATGTCGCCACGTCTCATTGGGATGGGACCAGAGCAAACTACTTCATCTGACACCGTCTTCGCTATTTTAAACACCTCTGTAAAGTTACTCTTACTAACCTCTGACTGACGGAGGCGTATATCATTAGCTCCAGCATGTACCACTATCTTGGAGAACCTATGCTGTCCTAGAGCCCTAAGATTACCTGCTATGTCCAGTGCTCTGGCTCCCGAGATACACCTGACCACTGCCGCCCCTAAAGGCCGAGCTAATTTCACATGCCTCAGTATAGAGTCTCCTATAACCAGAGCTCTTTCAGGTTTCTCAGCGGGTGCATCACTGAGGAGAGCGAACCTGTTGGACACGTGAAGTGCAGAAGAAGTGTGCTCCGGTGGGCTAGCCTTAGCGTTAGCTTTGGCTGAACGAGTATCCCGCCGAGTCGTCACCCACTCGCCCCGCTGTGAGGGCTCTACTGCCGGAGTCGGAGGCTGGTTATCTCCGCCTGTGGCACCCAGACTTTCCGCTACGGGAATAACGCTGCTCTCGCACTCTCTAACCCTCTCTAAAGTCTGGATGCGCTCCTCTAATGCTACTATCTTCTCCGTCAGGGTGCTAACTAACACACACCTATCACAAATAAAATCATCTCTAATGACGGAGGAAGAATGTCTAAACATCCTGCACTCCACACACTGAGCGAGCTGAATGGTAGACATAATAACGTACTTTTGTGCCGGAGTTGTGATTATTTGCTGATGGATTCGCTTGTTGTTGGTCAGACGATTCGCGCATTCTCCCAAAAAGCAAAAAAAAACAGATAACGTCCAGTAGTATTAAAGCGTAAAACTAGTTTGTTATTTAGTAAAAACGGGAAAATATCATTATAAAAACAAAATATAATCTAAAACACTGTTACAAACAGACGAGGAACTTTCGCGGGAACAATATGAAAAACAGGAAGCTATGTGCAAACAGCAACCCTACGGAGACCCCAAAATGGTCATGCTAACAGATCGGTGAAGATGTACACACGTGGACAAAATTGTTGGTACCTTTCGGTCAATGAAAGAAAAACTCACAATGGTCACATAAATAACTTTAATCTGACAAAAGTAATAATTTTTAAAAATTCTATGAATGTTAACCAATGAAAGTCAGACATTGCTTTTCAACCATGCTTCAACAGAATTATTTAAAAAAAATAAACTCATGGAACAGGCCTGGACAAAAATGATTGTACCCCCAGAAAATACTGAAAATGATGTGACCAAAGGGACATGTTAATTCAAGGTGTGTCCACTAATTAGCATCACAGGTGTCTACAATCTTGTAACCAGTCAGTGGGCCTATATATAGGGCTCCAGGTAGTCACTGTGTTGTTTGGTAACATGGTATGTACCACACTCAACATGGACCAGAGGAAGCGAAGGAAAGAGTTGTCTCAGGAGATTCGAAAGAAAATTATAGACAAGCATGTTAAAGGTAAAGGCTATAAGACCATTTCCAAGCAGCTAGATGTTCCTGTGACTACAGTTGCACATATTATTCAGAAATTTAAGATCCATGGGACTGTAGCCAACCTCCCTGGACGTGGCCGCAGGAGGAAAATTGATGACAAATCAAAGAGACGGATAATCCGAATGGTAACAAAAGAGCCCAGAAAGACTTCTAAAGAGATCCAAGGTGAACTTCATTCTCAAGGAACATCAGTGTCGGATCGCACCATCCGTCGTTGTTTGAGCCAAAGTGGACTACATGGGAGACGACCAAGGAGGACACCATTGTTGAAAACAAATCATAAAAAAGCCAGACTGGAATATGCCAAACTACATGTTGACAAGCCACAAAGCTTCTGGGAGAATGTCCTATGGACAGATGAGGCAAAAATGGAACTTTTTGCCAAGGCACATCAGCTCTATGTTCACAGACGGAAAAATGAAGCATATGAAGAAAAGAACACTGTCCCTACTGTGAAACATGGAGGAGGCTCTGTTATGTTCTGGGGCTGCTTTGCTGCATCTGGCACAGGGTGTCTTGAATCTGTGCAGGGTACAATGAAATCTCAAGACTACCAAGGGATTCTAGAGAGAAATGTGCTGGCCAGTGTCAGAAAGCTGGGTCTCAGTCGCAGGTCATGGGTCTTGCAACAGGACAATGACCCAAAACACACAGCTAAAAACACCCAAGAATGGCTAAGAGGAAAACATTGGACTATTCTAAAGTGGCCTTCTATGAGCCCTGACCTCAATCCTATTGAGCATCTTTGGAAGGAGCTGAAACATGCTGTCTGGAAAAGGCACCCTTCAAACCGGAAACAACTGGAGCAGCTTGCTCATGAGGAGTGGGCCAAAATACCTGCAGAGAGGTGCAGAAGTCTCATTGACAGTTACAGGAAGCGTTTGATTGCAGTGATTGCCTCAAAAGGTTGTGCAACAAACTATTAAGTTAGGGATACCATAATTTTTGTCCAGGCCTGTTCCATGAGTTCATTTTTTTTTATAATTCCGTTGAAGCATGGTTGAAAAGCAATGTCTTACTTTCATTGGTTAACATTCGTAGAATTCTTATCTATTATTACTTTTGTCAGATTAAAGTTATTTCTGTGACCATTGTGAGTTTTTCTTTCATTGACCGAAGGGTACCAACAATTTTGTCCATGTGTGTAGAGTGCTGATGTTCACTCAGCCTGTGTATGTAGTTGATAATGCCTCACCGTCAGCAAAGGATGAGGTTCTGTATGACTGTGGACATCACCAGCATGACTGTAGTGTGTTAGGAATCCTCACGCTGGAATATACAGGGGAAAACGCTTTTCTCAGGCCTCAGAATGGTTTTGGAGGTGCTGTACGTTTAATCCAAGGATGTTTGGTTATCCTCCATGAGTCTATTTGTAGACAGATGTAACTCCATCCAGTCACACACTTGGCCTATTTCCTAAAGGCTGGGTTCCACCATGAATAGGTGGGTGAAAAGTAACTAGGCATTAAAATTGGCAATAAAGTCCATATTTCTAATACAAATTTATTGAAACAAATTGTGTATGTATTTTATTACACACCGTAGGAAAATTAAAGCAAATCTTTAAATTTCAATGTAGGCCACACGTATGGCTTGAATCACTCTTAGACCCAGCCTTCATCCACCTCACCAAGTTTTGCTGAATAGTACGAGACTGCTCTGTGTATCTCTCCATCTTCATAGATATACACCGAGGTCATGTACAGTAAGCTCACACTCTTGAACATGAAGGACTGGTGCTCTCACAGGGGTTTCTCTGAGATTACAATGGAGTGCCGTATGATACACTGTGTTGAAGTATTCTGGTCCATGTGTACTGTTCTCCATTCACCATTAATGGCAGCCACGGACTAACTTTCACAGACTGATAAGAGAGCACTGGCCAAGTTATTCACACTAAACCACTGATGTTCAGGTCCGAGAGCGCTGATGAAGTGTGGGGTTTTGTTTTGTCACTGCGTTGATTGGTGACAGGGTAATCTATCGTTAGCTTCAAGTCACCTGAAGGTCCACGCTGATACAGTTATCTCATGGATACAGCAGTTGTTAGTCTGTAAAGTAATCTTTTTGTTTTCTTCTCAATAAAGATGAAGCAGGCAGAAAGTTGGTGTTAAAGGGTTTTACTGATGCTTCCGGCAAACCTTCCGAGGTTGAGGTTCACCTGCCGTTAACATCAGCCATGTTCTCACAACATCTTCACATCAGCCTGTAGATCCAACCTGATGCACTCGATAAGACTTGTCTACACATGGTGAATACAATAAAGAAAGAAAAAAACGCAGGGACATCCCCTCAACATTCTACATGTTTATCACACCAGCCTTCATCATCATCATCATCATTAGCTTTATAACTCTACTTAAATGATTTGGATGTACAAGTCAATGAAGCTGCTTTATTTTATCAGTTTATCAAAGTGATTTCATGGACTTTCATACGATCAGATAGGCCATGGGAGCATCACCAACCACACACAGACACAACTCTAAGCTCAAATCAATTTTATTTTTAATGATTATTTTTTGTTAATACCTGTTTTATCTTCCTACTTGTACCTTAACCAAAACTAGGCTGATGAATCCTTGATGGGTTTGAACCAGTGTTTGTAATGTCACAGGTTAATGTTTCAGCTAGCGTAGCTTTTAGACAGACAGTGTAAAGAAAAGAGTGGAAATGTGACGAGAACATCCGAAACAATGATATTTCCCTCAGATGTGCCCCTAAATTATCAATTGTACAATCCATACGTGTGAAACTATATGTTAGCACAGACGGCTAATGTTTCAGTAGCCTTTGGATTGGAAATCCTAAAACATTACATATGATGCACCCGTGTACAGACGTATACATTATACATACTAGAGGTTTTGTTCTGGTAAATATACCTTAGAATTTGGGAAGGTCACATGATGTTACAGAGGCGCAATGTTTAATGTTCAATAAACAGCTGAAAATTTTCCACTTTTTTAGACTGTGCGGTTCATTGTTGAAACATGACACGATGAAACATTTTGGTTTCCGTGCACACATCACAGTTCAACATGGAGCTTGTTAGGTAATCTGGTGTGCTGCAAACAGTCATGGATTATTTCATTATCAAATAGTTGTATAGTTAATAGACTGACATTGTAATTAATTATTAAGCAAAAGAAAAATGTAAATAAAGAAATTAAACCTTTTGAATAAAAACACCATTAACAGCAATATGTACAATTCACAAAGAGTGATTACGAGAAACACAACATATGTCAACTTTACAGTTTTCCAGTCAGTGCATCAGTTAAATTAGTGACATTAATCCTTTATTAGTCACATGTGTCACGAGCAACCGAGGGATGAACAGAAAAGCCTTAGCAGTTAGCCCGTGTAGCGTGGATGGTAAACCCAAACGCGGAAGCAGCGCGAGTAGGCAGGATAACCACGCGATTAGTTTAAGAACTCTCTTACACGAAGAGCAAGGATCTACACAAATAAACCCGCGTTCTAGCAACACACACTCAATCAAAGAAGCAACCCGAATTGGTGAGGATTCACAGAATAGTCGGCGTAGCGTCAGCAAAGGCATGGGCGAACTCAATGGCTGAGCAATGTGAAGCGTCATCTTGTTTCCTTTTATGCTTCCTGAAATCTGACCGTATTACTTCCGGGTCCTAGTGCCGGTCGTGTTACGAGTGTGCATGACAGTACCCCCCTGTCCAGGATCCATTGGTGAAGTGATGAAGGGTTTGAGCTGGGAGGTGTGGAATATCGGATGGATCCGGAGCGCCGCAGGCAGCTGGAGCCGGTAGGTGACAGGATTGATACGGAGGGTGATTCGGTATGAACCAATGAACCTGGGTGATACTTTGCCATACTTTGTCACCTACATTGTACAACCATCCCGGAGGGTGTCGACGGCGATGTTGCGTGGTGTAGCGATGGATGGCACGGTGAATGGCAGTGTTGGCTTAACTCCATACCCGTCGACACCTTCGGACCAACTGTTGGGCCGAAGGTACATCGACCTCTGGTTCTTGGTGTTCGAACATCAGAGGCTGGAAACCGTGGCATATCTCAAATGGGCTTAGGTTGGTGGCAGAGGAGAGGTGGAGATTATGTGAAAGTTCTGCCCAAATGAGATAGCGGGCCCAGGAGCGCTGGCGATCGGCGACGAAGCACCTTGGTGTTCTTCGACCCCGGACGGTACGACAGATGGAAATTATACTGTTCAAAGAACAGTGCCCACCGCGCCTGTCTTGGATTAAGGTGTTTCAAACTCCGGATAGTGATTAGATTTTGGTGATCAGTCCAGACGATGAACGGCTCTCCGGCGCCCTGAAGCCAGTGTCACCATTCCTCCAAAGCCCACTTTATGGCCAGCAGCTCGGTCCCCTACTCCGTATCGCTGCTGAGTGGAATAAAATTTTTTGGAGAAGAAGCTACAAGGGTGTAGCTTCTGATCTAGACCTCGCTGGGAGAGAACCGCCCCAGCGCCCATGTCCGAAATGTCCACCTCCACAATGAACAGTTTGGTGGCGTCGGGGTGAAGGAGAATAGGAGCAGTGGTGAATCGGTGGCAGAGTTCATGAAATGCAGAGTTAAGGTGAAAGTAATGAGAAGATGGTCGGGTCAGGGCGGTTAAGGGAGCTGCAACTGTACTGTAGTCCCGGATAAAGCAACGATAGAAATTCGCAAACCCGAGAAACCTTTGAAGTTTCTTAAGTGTCTTGGGTAGGGGCCAATGACGCACAACTTCTAGCTTCTGCAGATCCATGGCCACACCCTGGGGCGAGATGACAAAACCCAGGAACGTGGTGGAGCGCTTGTGAAAAGTGCACTTCTCCAACTTACAGTACAATTGATGGGCGAGCAAGCTCCTAAGTACCGCTCTGACATGCTGGATGTGTTTGTTGACGGAGCGGGAGTAGATGAGAATATCGTCCAGGTAGACGAAGACCCATCTACCTAGCATGTCTCTCAGGACGTCGTTAATGAACTGTTGAAAAACTGCAGGTGCATTGCAAAATCCAAATGGAATGACCAGGCTCTCATAATGTCCAGTAGGTGTGATGAAGGCCGTCTTCCCCTCATCACTCTCTCTGATGCGTACCAAGTTGTAGGCGCTCCGGAGGTCCAACTTTGTGAAAATGGTGGCACAAGAGAGGGCGTCCAGGGCAGAGTTGGTAAGAGGCAGTGGGTGACGATTCTTGACTGTGATGTTGTTAAGCCCCCGATAGTCGACACAGGGGCGTAAATCACCATCCCCCTTCTTCACAAAGAAGAACCCCGCGGCGGCAGGCAAAGAGAAGGGCCAGATGGTACCTTGGCGGAGGGCGTTGGAAACATATTCCTCCATCGCCTGCATCTCGGTGGTGGAGAGTGAGTAGAGATGGCCACGAGGAGGGTTGGAACCAGGCTGAAGGTCGATCGCAAGATCGTAAGGGCGATGAGGAGGCAGGTGGGTGGCGCGTCACTTACAGAATACTTCAGCCAGGTCCCGATAGGTGACACATCACAGAGGCGAGCAAACTCCGCTGGGTTTACTGCTGGGAGCTCAGTCATTCTGTCACGAGCAACCGAGGGATGAACAGAAAAGCCTTAGCAGTTAGCCCGTGTAGCGTGGATGGTAAACCCAAACGCGGAAGCAGCGCGATTAGGCAGGATAACCACACGATTAGTTTAAGAACTCTCTTACACAAAGAGCTAAGATCTACACAAATATACCCGCGTTCTAGCAACACACACTCAATCAAAGAAGCAACCAGAATTGGTAAGTATTCACAGAATAGTCGGCGTAGCGTCAGCAAAGGCATGGGCGAACTCAATGACTGAGCAATGTGAAGCGCCATCTTGTTGTAAATATTATCCTAATAAGATGGAAACCGTTATCCACACTTATTACTAAACAAGCCAGCTGTGTGTGCGAGCCTGTAACTGGAAGTCGAGTCCAGTGACTGGTGGCTCATTCGTATGTTGTCTTTCTGCTGAGCAGCTCAATCCTCATCTGTGTGCAGCTCAGCACACGCTCCAGGACCTCTTCGTTCCTCTTCCTGATTCCTGGTTACATCGATTCATTAATCATTAACAATCATGAATACTTTTTATCATTTTTCAACACCTGTGATCATTCATTCTGTCTTCCATCGACTGCACCTTGCTCTGTAACTCCGCAGTAGATTTCTTCAGAGCTTTCCTCCTTTGGTAACTCAGACATGTCCTTGTAAATGAATGAGAGGGATCCTTTAATATTTTTAATACCATTAACCTACCCACATGTTTGGCTGAAGCAGCTCTCTTACAGCACCTGAGTGATGCTTTCCTGCGTCTCACTCACTGTAGGATCAAACACTTGACTAACAGAAGGGTGACCTTTTAAATATACAGACTGTACACAGGGCTGACTTTTACATGGTGTGTTATTTGAAGAAGATTAATGCATATATGAATGCTTCTTGTTAATGTTTCACACAGAAGGAGCTTTGTGATAAAATTGGAGAACAGTTTCGGCAGTATAAGGTCTGTATATAGTATCAGTCTGTATCAGTGTATATATGATCGATTAGGCTAGATAATACATAATATCAAAATAATAACACATTCTGTCTAGGATAGCATGTATTATTTCATTAAAAGTAATATAGTGGCCCTGATATTTATCCGTGATCAGCTTCGAGACATTTATCATACAGTGTTTGGTATAAAATGAAGAACCGTCCCTTTACTCCATCAGCACATTGCAATATAGAGCTCTGACTTTCCAGCCTAAAAAAGGCAGTTTTTATTCCTAACTTATTCCTTCTAGATCTAAGGAAGCCCTTTGCCGATTATGTTTCATGTCATCTGGCTCGTAATTTATTTGTCTCGCCATTATTATGATTTATGTCTGCAGTACACCTTTCAGTCACACTGGTTAGTTTTAGTTAGTTTTCTACCAGTGTCACTGTTTCTCTCATAATTTTTCCTGCTGTCAGTGTAGTGTGTGAATTAGATTTATTTATTTATTTATTTATACTATAAATACATCTCAGAAATCACTGGTTTAACCATTTGTCAAGAACTGGTATGACATGCAGTTCGGGCGATAGTTATTGCCATGGGCAGAAAGGGCAGGCATAGGCGCAGATGGGTTGTTTTTTTTAAACATAAAAGTCTTTAATGAACAAAAAAGGAACAAACAAAATACACACAGGGGCTCTGAACAAACAGACAAACACTCAGTCTCTTGAACCTTTACAGTCTCTTTTAACATCAAAACACAGAACCTGCTTGAGCATTTCCGACCATAGTAAGCATTTCAGACCCATATTAAGCATTTCAGACCCTATAGGACTGACACAAGAGCTTAGGACTGACATGAAGACTAGCAACTGAACGGGACTAGAAACTGGACGGGACTGGGAGACTAGAGAATAGAGATGGACGGGACTGGGAGGCTAGAGACTGGACGGGACAGGAAGACTAGAGACGGGACGGGACAGGAAGACTAGAGACGGGACAGGAAGACTAGAGACGGGACGGGACTGAGAGACTAGAGACTGGACGGGACAGGGAGACTAGAGACGGGACGGGACAGGGAGACTAGAGACGGGACGGGACGGGAAGACTAGAGACTAAACGGGACTGGGAGACTAGAGACTGAACGGGACTGGGAGACTAGAGACTGAACGGGACTCGTGCTAGAGGCTAGGGGACCGTGCGAGAGGCTAGGGGAGAACACAGGAAGCTAAGGGAGCACACAGGAGGCTAAGGGAGCACAAAGGAGGCTAAAGGAGCACACATGAAGGTAGGGGGACACACTGGAGGCTATGGAGACACACCAGGAACACACAGCACAACTCACACAAATGAACTGAATAAACCAAAAATTACACTTACACATCTTATAAATCATAACAAATATCAGAGCCCAAATAAACAAACATAAGTCAAAATAAAACATAATCAAATCAAAACAAAACCAGACCAAACAAAATACATGCCTACTGACAGGCTAAATGCTCGACCCAGTTTCCCAGAACAACCAGCTATTTATAACAATACTAATGACGAGCTGCCTTGGTTCAGGTGAGCACCCGCATCACCTGACCGAGGCTGCCTTCTGAGTCGACTAACAAAAACTACAAAACAAAAGCAAACGTGCAAACAGCGACCTCTGGTGGTAGTCCCTTACACCATTCAAGGCAATAAAGTAGTGTGTAAATGGCAATAAAAATTATCAGTAACATTTATTTATGCACATATAAACTTTTCTGATGATCCATATATATTAGTGAGGCCTCAGAAAACACGCTGTAACACGCTGGTCTAGCTCGCACTATATAATTTGATCATCAGACTGGTTTATTGTGGAATACGTAATCCAGCAGTGAACAGTGAAGCTCCCAGTTACAGCTCTGGTCATTCTGCTCTCGTGCTCCAGCCGAATTCTCATCAGTAATCCACTCATCCATACTGTACGTTTTTCATGTTTAAGGAGAGAGCTGTTTCGTTTCCTAAGAGAAGCTCTTTCCAAATGTAAATGGTTTCCTGGAGGGAGGGAGGCAGTGAGATGATCAGCTCTGTGGGCCATGAATATCAACTTGCAGGTCATTAGGAACCAGTGACACCAATATAAACCAATAATCTCTCCTACACTCTCCTACACAGCAATATTCACTACACCAGGTCGGTGATCTCTCTTCAAATACCTATTAAATCAAAATCAAACCATGCAATAGTTCAGAATTATGTTTCATTTACTCTGGTCATATTCTCACCAAGAATAATAAATAAATAAAAAACAGTAAGATGTTTCAGGTTCCTGTAGAGACATTTCTCAAAACAAAACCAATTATGAGTTATGAGTTATAAATGTATGTCTTAACTATCAACACTACAGCTTTGTTGACTGATGCGAGCATTAAGGATAAGCTGTGTAATAGCTGAATAATCAGGACGTCATTATCCTGCTGTCGCTCCAAAAAGCTAACCCAAGTTCCCTTTCAAAAGCTACACTCGATGCTGCGTGAAAATGCTATGGGAACATCTCTTTGTTCTCCGTTTGTGAAGCATGTGTGTATCAAACACGGCAAATATTTTTGGCTTATAACCTCGGTCAGGTGACGTCATCTGATAAGGTGCACCTGCAGGTTATAAATAGGAGTGAACCGGAAACATCCTCAGATCTTTTTGTCTTCAGGACTGCTTTGTTTTTTCATGTGTGTGTGCAAGCAAAATTACGAAAGGAAAAGGAAAAGTGTTAACTCACCGATATTTTTAAGAGATGCATGCCTCCATGTGATAGATCTCTTTCAGAGGGCGATCTCCACGAATTTTGTTTTTAGTGTTTGAGGGAAGAACACGCTCTCCTCATGCTTCAGGGAGATGGTGAGTATTGTGATCTCCTCCCTATCAAAGTGCTTCCTGGGGTTCGCGTGCCGATCTGGCAGACGCGCATGAGACAAAATTCCCCCTTTCTCTCGCGCTCTCCACGGATCAGGAAGTTTTAGAGTCCACTTCTCAAGCACACTCAGGCGCTTCTTGTGAATGGGCAGAAGAGACTTCACAAGAAGAGAAAAAGAAACCCCCTATTAACATCGATTCATTCGAATGTCGTTAATGCAAAAGCGCGGGGTTATATGATGAAAAAAGCCCACACTCCTCACCAAGCCGTGTAGACTAACATCTTCGTTGGTGGGGAAAGCTGTTGAGGCAGTGGGTCAGGCTGGTGTTGCTCTGCACACCATGGCGGTTTTGCAGGCATATCAGGCTGATCTGCTGAGAGATCTGAGCACTGGCAGGTCTATCGACGATTCAGCGTTTGCAGAGCTATACCGAGCCATAGATTTATTTCTCCGTGCCACCAAGCAAACGGCCCAGGCTATCGAGACATCTATGGCTTAACCTCACAGGCAACAAGGACAGGGATCGTGTTTTCCTCCTTGATGCCCCCATCTCGCCTTCCGGGCTCTTGGCGACGCCGTAAACACCGCCGCCACTAGGTTTTGGAAGGTGATGCTCTATGAGCAGGCCTTGTGAGATTTGTCCCCTGCCGTGCTCAAGAGTCAGGACTGTTGGCCACCCAGTCCTGACCAGGTCTGGTCCCCACGGAGCGTGAGGCAAAAAAGGAGAGTGTGGCGAGCTAGGTACCCCCTCGTAGAGACTGGATAGGGACTCGCCGTGCTTCGTAATTTGCCTCAAAAAGACCGGACCTGAGAAGCATCATCTCCGGCAAAAAGAAGTCCTCAGGCTGACATGCCCAGGACCACAGGGGTGTCTCGCCCCAGGGAGGGGCGTGTAAAAATTCCAATAAGGGATAAAGACTCTTCCCTGGCACCCTCTGGAGGCCGTTGTCCAATCTCCGCCACCACTGGTGTTTCAGGGAGCAGCGGTCTCCAGCGTAATGTTAGGTGCTCGGTTTCTCCCTGCCATGTTTCAGGATGGCGAACACCTAACACCCTCCCCCTCCCCATCTAGCCTCAGTGTCAAAACTTGTGCCCCTTTCAGAGAGGCTGGCAGTGGGGAACCTACTGCCAGGTATGTTTCCGTAGGTACAAAGCACTTAGAGAGAAGCTACAGGATTAATTTTGCACATCGTCCTCCGCGTTTCAATGGCGTGGTCTCCACAAGCGCATCTGCTGACTTGGCAATTACAGACTTTGCTGGCAAAAGGGGCTATAGAACATGTTCCCCTGCCAGACAGAGACCCATACTACTAAAGTCAGTATTTCCTGGTTTCCAGGAGAGATGGGGGTGTAGGGTTTCAACTCTGGGTCAGAGGTGAATCAAATCTTTAACAATTCAGGTTAATTTGATTAAACTGAACAAAATTTATACAGTTATAAATTCATACACTTATTCATCTATCGGTCCAGCGTTGAGCACAATTTAGTGTATCTTACCAGTTCTGCTTATCACGTGGCCACCGATGATAACACAAAATCTAGTCTTTAGCAATTATGAGCAAGGTAACGTAAGATCTGGGAAATGTTTAAACTTTAAAATATATGACCAAGACAAAGAAGCAAGAATTTATTTGAACTAATCTACCTTACATGAAACTACGCTACTTAATCACTCACACACACACATACACACACACATACACATGAACAGTTTAGAGGGTGAAAGTTAATGGAGTTCTGTTTAGGTTTATTAGAACTGAGAAAGTCACAAGAACAGAGCCTTGGGTTTAATCTTACGGTTTAGTTATGAATCGCGCACCACTTTTAGCAAGGTATGAAGCTTTGTTTGTTTTACTTGCGTTACGTGACAGTTGTTCTCGTTGGTTCGCCTTCGACATAGGGAATCATGGCGTTGCTGATTGGTCGGTGTGCTGGGTTTAGGTGACGTCTTTCGGGAATGCCCTTGGTGGCGTGTTGGTTGACTGGTTACCGATGTTGACGCTCTGAGACTTCTCCTGCGGGGCTCTTTGTTGCACGAAGGCGATGTTCAAGCGGCATTGGAGTTCAAGCCAAAGTTTCTTTGCGTGTCGAGGAGAGCTGAGTCTTTGATCGCTGGGTGGCGCAGCTCAGAAGTCACAGTTCAGGCGTTGGTTCAGAGCGGATCAAGAGAGGCGTCCGCTTGCTTCCTTCAGACGGTGTGACGTTCAAAAAACGTGCCGAGACTGCCCAAACCTTAGATTTTTAATCTCACGGTGCAGGTCTGTCCCACAGCCGTTTGTTCCAATCAGAGATGGTTGTGGGCGTAGCCACGCCCTGCATGGTTCCTCTTTTTCATGCATACATTTAACCTGTGGTTTGGTCTGTCACATGGGAAGCCATCTCAGTGGAGTTTTAGTCATTTAGGTAAAGTCTATTAACATGAGTCTGGTTCATATGACTAAGATTTCATGCACATCAATGTTCATTGAATACACAAATCTTTCATTTGATACCAAACATCCCATATCTTGCATACCCATTCATACCTTTATCTATAGCAAGAGCTGTACAGGTTGATTACACTCCATAAGTTTATGATAAACATGTTGAACACAACAGAAAGACATTATACATTCTACATGTACACACACATATAAAATCATATCTGCCCTAGTGGCATACTTTAACTGATTAACATCGTCCGTGTCCCTAAAGCTTTGTATGTTCTCTGCTCTGGGGCCCAGAGGAAACACATTCCGGGGGGTCAGCAACTGCCAGGGGGTTGTGAAACTTCCCTATTCAAGGCACTTGTGCTGCTCTACACCGTTTTGAGTGGAGATGTATGATGCTTTTCTCTGGTGCACGGAAGTTGTTTTTGCAGATCTGCTCCAGAGTAGCCATTTCTTTCCTTATTTGCCGATGCCGTGAGCCCAGCAGCCCTCTTTGAGGGGGCCTGCCAGTCCCTACAGGGGGTTGCGTCCAATTTTGAATCTTTGTGGGCATCAGAATGTTGACAGCTCAGTCTTAGCAGCTAGCTCACCTCCATTCTTTAGGATTGAGACTCAATGCCAGGAGAGGCGTTCTCTTTCCTGCTCAGAGGACAACGTATTTGGGTGTCATATGGAATTTGATCGCAATGCAGGCACAGCTGTCTCCTGCATGTGTCGAATCCATTCTCAATACCCTAAAGGAACTCAGGCTAGACCAGAAAGTAATTGTTCATTACTTTCAGAGTGTTTTAGCTCTCATGGCAGCTGCGTCCACGGTGATACCTTTGGGCCTTCTGTACATGAGATAGTTTCAGTTGTGGCTAAGCGCCAAGGGATTTTATCCATGGGCCAATCCCCAGAGGGTCACAAAATAAGTGTCACGCGCCAGGGGCTTCGTACCCTTTCTATGTGGTTCAGACGCTGGTTTTTGACTTTGGGTCCCACTCTAGGTCCGTCTTGTCGTCGCAAGATGCTAACAACAGACGCTTCCCTCACGGGGGCATTTTAGCCCTAAAAACATAAAACTAAAAGTAAACGCTGCTCTTCTGTCCAGTCTGGTTTTCTTGTTGTTTTACTTCCATCCATTTCTCTTGGATTGTTGGCTACAGACCATCCAAAAGTGCAACTTAAATAAACTGTCCTGTGATCATGTAAACTGGTAAAAGCTGAACCATTTTGCTTCCATCAATCTGAAATGAAGTAATAAAATCAGTACGGTAAATAAATGTGAGAACTTAAATATAGTAACTACTGTGTGGAAGTTTGTTGCTTCAAAAGTCGACACATTTTTAACATTTAGCCTGTAACAGAAACTTTGCATAAAGTAGCCTGTAGTTATGATTATACAATTTCTTTATATACAAACATTATGATTTCACTGTTCTATTATCATATATTCTATTTTCACAAAGAGCACATTTTAAGACCTTTGCAGAGGTCAGAGGTTATTTTTTATCAACCAATCACAGTCCTTGAATTGCTGCATCGTCCCTAGCAACGGGGTCGACCACGCCACGCCCCCTCACTAAGATAAAGGTTTTTGTACTCAGTGTTGCTCTAAGAAGTTTTCTAAATCTCTTTTAGTGTAAGACTCCAAGCTAGGACGTTTTAGGCTAAGATATGAGCTCTCTGAGAGAATTCTAAGAAGCTTTGTGAATACAGGCCCAGAAAAACAACATAGATAGATTTATTTTCTTCATTCAAGCCCTTGTTATCCCTCAGTTCAAACAGCACAGCAATGAGCATTTACTTACATCCTAACAGAGTCATTTACATAAATCACTCATCAATATCTCATCATACATACCTTTAATAAATCTATTCATACAGATGTACCTGTTTTACATGGAAGTTTACAGGCTTGTCACTGAACGATTTACCCTGACACAGAGCCGCAGTAGAACACTGCAGCTGGCACGCCTAAAAACAGATGCAGGATTATTTTTTATAGTCTAAATGAAAATGCTTTTCTAAATGTAGACTATTGTTGTTTACTTATAATAGTGTTAATTTTCACATCTGTGACGCAAGTATACACAGAGTGTTGGTTAATTTTCTAGTTTCAGCGAAACCAATAAAGAATAGCGCACCCTGTTTGCTTTCATTATTTTGCAAAATCATAATGTTTTCTCATCATTGTGAGTGCTGTGGCTCATTTATCCTTGAGAGAATGAAGTCTATAGTCTATAGTTAGCGGTACCACTTAGAGGTAAAGCCAGCAAATGCACACCTAATGCCGTTGCCATGGGAGAGTTTTGGCAGTAAAACCATTATTCTGGTTGAGTACCATCTGTAGAATGAAAGCCTCACCCACATTGGCCCTTTTCAGGATCCAGATAGACACCCCTTCTCTATAATGTCTATAGAAAATCACAGCAAGCCGCCAGGACACCACCAAAATCAGCCAGCAAGCAATGGCAGCATCGGCAGGCAGTGGATCCAGGCCAGTGAGGGCTACCACAAGTAAGTGCATCAGGGATGATAAAACAGCTGGGTAGGTGTGTGTCATGGTGTCATGCAGTGATGATCACATAAGGTGAGTTCACTTTTCCTGAATGGGTGGGGTGAAAAAAAAAACTAAACAGATACTTAGCAGAATTCATTATGGTACTGTGAAAAATATCAATAGAACAATAACCTTTATGGAAATTTGAACAATCATTGAAAAACACTCCAATCATGGTCAACTCCAAGATGTCATCCATGAAGTTAATGCCCAATCACACCCTCTTAACGAATGTACCTGCTGGTGTATGTCCACTACTAGACAGGAAGTATTCTTAGATGTGCTCAGGGTAAATGTGCAACACTCCTTCCCAGTGACCAATCACAATAACTTTGGTCGATTCATGGAGCATTGACTTGTTTCTCAAAACATTTGAGTGTAAAGGCAGTGGTTACTGTTTTGAAATGGAATGTAAGTTCTGGCCAGTCTGTTCTAGTAGCATGTTCTTTTAAAGTAAATGGAGTGTATATAATTAGAGTTGTGGTGTATCTAATGAGAGTTATGATATAAGAGGGTGCATGACTGAATACATAATTACATGAAATTATTTTACTGCTTAGAGTCGCTTTAGAAAAAAAAAAAAGCAGCTCTCCTCAACTCTCATTTTCTGCCAATAACTCCAGGAACAACATCATATTTTTTTTATCATGCTGTTCTTGGGTTTCAGCCACTAAAAACATTATCAGAGGTAGTTTATGATGACCATGAGGCACCATTGAAGAATTTTTTTTGAGATGATGGTGGAGTGGAGCTGCTGTGAAAACTTTCAGATAACCTGGTTGTTAGCTTGTTAGCTAGGATGCTAACAGACGTCTGAAGATGCTGCGCTGTTGTTCACTCAACCTGTTCAAATTAGATGAGAATAGCTTTAACTGTATATATATATATGTGTGTGTGTGTGTGTGTGTGTATATTCAAAGGCAACAAAATGCAGTTAGTATCTAAGCAGAAACTTATGCAATAAATATATTATGTTGTTATTGTTGCAACAAACCCCTAAACGCAGATAATCTGATCTAACTAACAGCAACACTATTTCCATGAGCACACCTGAGCTCCTGCTCTGTTCTCTAATCAGAGACACACACACACACACACACACCTCTGCAGCACACACACCGGGGGAGGGGCAGCAACTCTTAAAGGCCAACATACACACGTATTGTGGTATGTGGCCGTTACAGATTCCCCCTACAGAGAAAAGGCTGTCCCCAGCCATACACAAAATAAGGACAATATTTGTAAGTTCAACTCCATACATAGAGATATCGAATTACAAAACCTGTTCTATGTCATCCCCACAAGGGCATATACAAACATACATGTCAGTGAACACCCACTCATTACTTTGTATGCTGATGAAACAAAAATATTAAATGTTCACATTAGAACATTAGGAACAACGTTATCAAAAATAGCAGAAATATACAATGAAACATAGGTCAGTATATACATTCACAACACCATCAACTCTTAAGACACAATAACCGCATAACATCAGGTCTGTCGCTATGGTGGTAGTCATTAGCCCATTTCTTTTGTGACCAACCTGTGGAGCATGTCTAGGTCTGAGGTCATAGCGATGATGTTGTCTAGTGTCATCAAAGTCATGGTCATAAAGATCGTGTGTAAAAAATCGTGTGTAAGAGTCAACAATAGGGGCAAAACTACTGCTGTCACCTGTGGACACATTGTAAACAATGTCATTCAAAGAATCACAATCAACATCATAGTATTCCTTTCTCTTTGCATGATTAACTTCCAAGCTTCCCTTAATGAAGACTGCACCTGTTCTAGGTAAGGAATGTCAGTTTCAAGTTCTTCATCTCCATTTGATTGAGTCACTAAGTCTAAAGGAGTGTTCAGCTCCCGTCGATACAACAACATGGCCGGTGATTGTCCCGTACTCTCATGAGGAGCAGCACCTGAGGCAAAACAGATCGGAGGGCATGTATCTGTTCCACAAGGTGTGTTTGTCATCAACATATGCCCTGATTGATGTTTTCAATGTTCTTTTCACCTGTTCTGTTGCATTCGTCTGCGGGTGATACGCAGTACTCAGACAGTGTTCAGTTCCAAGGAGGGTAAATAGTTTTTCAAACAGGTCACTCAAAAAAGGGGAACCCCTGTCCGAAATAAGGTAAGTTGGTGCTCCATGATGTGAGAAGACTTCACTCAAAAGTCTACTCGCTGCTACTTGTGCTATTGCTCCTCTTACTGCCACAATCACTACCCATTTCGAGAAATAGTCTAAAGGGTTAGTAAAGTCAACTCCGACTTACTCCCAAGGCTTCTGAGGACGGATTGGGACCATAAGACCAGCTGGCTTACGCTGACTCTGTTTAGTCAATTCGTAGACTTTACAAAAGAGGAGTCAAAATCGTGGCTCGCCACATAGTTTTTAAACCATGACATCAAGGGCAGCCCACGGTCCCACTGCAGGTACAATGATTCCTTCCTTTAACATTTTCACTATTTGTTCTTTAACCAACTGCTTTTTAGCAGAAGTTCTGTAAGGAGGTAAGTGAACTGGTTTTTCATTACCAGTATCAATGTGATGTTCAACTAAAATGTACGTCCTAAGTGCAAATCAAAAAGCAAGCTTCATCCATTTTTTGAGAAAGCACAGAAGATGAGACATCCAAGAGGAACAGACTATTACCCAAATCATTTATGTCACTTCCCTCCATTTCATCAGCAATCAAGGGATTGTTCCCAACAACAAGAAGGAATGTGAATAGTGACAGAAGCACGCTGCATGAAATCCATACCAAGGACCAGATGTGTAACAACAGCAAAACGCTGATAGAAGCGCTCTCCCATGAATCCAAAATTGAACGAGGTAACGCCAACAGGATCACAAGTACTGCCATCAGCCAGTAAAATTGGTGAAGTAGTCCACGGTTTAAGGCTAGCTTTCAATTTAGGGTGAGTTTTAGCAATATCAGGTTGAATAGCCAAAAGAGATGCACCAGTGTCTAAACGAGCTTCTAACACTTGATCGTTAAGATTAATTTTCTGAACGGACTGATCCAAAAAGAAGGAGATGCAGTATCTTCAGCATGACTCAGAACATGTAAGAGGGAAGATTCATCTTCATTAGAAAAAAGAGTCGAAATAATTTTGTGGAGAGAGGATTGCCTCTGCGAATCGTCCTCCCTCCTCTGAAGTTCCCAAGTGCCTGCCAGAGGAGTTTCTATCACTTGTGGCACAATGTTCAGGTAAGTTTAAACTTCCAGAAAGAGTAAGCGTCATCTGAGCATCTGTAGGTTCAACGTGACATGAGTCTGTCTCAAAAAAATTATTTTATTTTGGACAATAGTGTGAAATGAAGCCAGGAAGTAAACATTTGAAGCAGTGAATTTCGCTGTTCATCTTTGTTTTGTCTCTTACTGTGGCAGGAAGACATGCTCCTGGCAATGGGTCGCCACAGCGGTTTGTCACAAGTTTTTACACCAGATGCTGTTCTGAACACAACCCTCACATTTTTTGCTGGGATTGGGACAGGCACTTCATCCAGTGGCTGGGAATCAAACCCGGCTCTTTCACATGGCAGCGAAACACCTCCCACTGAGACACCAGTGCTCTGGTACTTTAGGGATTATAAAGATTATACTTACAGCATCATGTGCAGACATACCAATCCACCATCTTGATCAAAATAATTAAATGTGGGCAGTTTACATGTGCATTGATGCCGTCAGACACAAAATCTCTCGACTGAAAGATTCTAAGTTGGTGGAACTTTAAGGAGACAGTTACTGTGTCTTTAAAATATTAAATTTGTTCAGCTAACTTGAAAAGTGTCATTTCTACAAACTCATAAATACCAAAAAGTTCTAAATACTCAAAAAGGTCTATTAATTTGAACTAATTGTAATTGTTTAAGTTAAAAGTATTCAATTTGTTTAATTACTTTGAGCATTAGGGTTTACAGTGCAGTAATGATTGGCAGACATGTCTCAGCCTCCCTCACTCTCAGCACTGGAGCCCCCAAGGTTGTGTTCAGAGCCCCTTGCTGTACTCTTTGTATATATATATATGACTGCAATGCCACTACCAACTCGACCATCAAGTATGCTGATGACATCGTTGTGGTGGGCCTGAACACTGACAACGAAGAGACAGCCAATCTGGAGGAGATTGGAAATCTGGAGAACTGATGCCAGAGGAACAATATCCTTCTAAACATCAGCAAGACAAAGGAGTTGATAGTGGCCTTCAGTAGAGCAACTACCAGACCCCCATCATCAACAGGAGCCCAGTGGAGAGAGTGGATAACTTCAGATACCTTGGTGTTCACATCATTCAGGACATGTCATGGTCCTATTTCATCAACACCATGGTAAAAAAAAAAGGCCCGGCAGAGTCTCTACCACCTTAGACCCTTGAGAGACTTTAGACTATTATTCCTGTACCATGAGAAACATCACAACCTGCTTCGGGAACAGCACCATGCAGGACAGACGAGCTCTACAGAGGGTGGTGCTAAATCAACTAAGTGCATCATCCACACCGAGCTCCCTGACCTGCACTCAATCTCAATCAACACCAAAGCCAGGAAGATCATGAAGAACCTCAGCCACCCCAGCAATGGACTGTTCTCTCTGTTGCAGTCAGGAAAGTGATTATGCTCCTTGAAGGCCAATACTGAGAGACTGAGGAGGATCTTCTTCCCGCAGGCGAAGACCAACCAGTACACCACCCAGGACTAAACCAGTTTGCACATACACACATATGGACATTTGTCTTTTTGCACTCATTCTGGATATTCTTGGACACTTATAAACACTGAACACCTGCACATTCATGCACATTTACATATTTCTATTTAATTTCTTTGCTCGGTGCACATAAGTGACTTTCAGTAAGACACTTCCCTGCATATTGCATGCATATTATAAGATATAAAACTATTACTACTAGCTAGACAGCGAAAGACTTGGGTGTAATATTAGACAGCAACTTGTCCCTTGAAAATCATATTTCCAATATTTAAAAAAAAAAAACAGCTTTTTCTTCTCAGCTAGTGCTGCTAATATAATGAACGGCAGCTACGCCAATTCTTTTCCACCAGTTCTTTGTTTTTCTACCCACCCTGAGGCATCTGGAGATTGTGCCTGCTCTGGTAGACAAAGGCCAACCCTGCAAGTATTCTGAGGCACCCATATAAGGACTACCTTCAGCTGGATTCTGCTTCATGATGGTTTGGAGCTACACATGTTGCTCCTGAGCTCCAAGTGTTCCAAACCCCCTCTGCACCTGTCTGACTCTTCCTTGTGCCGAACTGGACTCCATGTTAACTTAGACATTTTCTTATATTGAACTTCCAGCTGCCTTACACAGTATGTCTGCATGAAATTCCTTCTATCTGTGATCACCCAAATGAGGATGGGTTTCCTGTGGAGTCTGGTTCTTCTCAAGGTTTCTTCCTATTTCCACCTGAGGGAGTTTTTCCTTGACACCGTCGCTCTCGCTCTTGGTTTGCTCATGAGGGACATGAGATAATAGCTATCTAATAGTTAAGATCTATACACATTTTTACTTGCTCATATACATTTACCTAATTTTCTTTTAATTTTGTGAAGCTGATTTGAGACAATGACCACTTTTAAAAGTTCTATATAAATAAAATGTAATTGAATTGCTGATAATTCAGCCTAAGACGAGGTTCTTTACCAGTTCGTTCTCGAGGAGTCACGCAAGGTCATCTTGCAAGTAAAAATAAATGGAGGTCGTTGGAATGCTGTGGGACAGAAAAGCTCTTATGCATGCATAAAATTTTGGAACATGTCAGGGTGTTGTGCTTTTATATTTTAACCAGTTTTGAAGAAAAAAAAAACATATGGATTGGAAAAAATCTGATTATTATGGTCACTTAAAATTGTAATAATTGAACTGAGTAATGTGTTTGAATTATTGTTTTCAAATACATGATTATATAACTACACATTTCCTTTAAAATAAATAAAGAAACTAATTTGCTCAGATTTATTGAGAACTTTGTGTTTTTTTATTAATGTGTTTTATACAAAAAAATGTATAAACGTACACTATAACGAGGTTTAATGATTCCTTAACTTCTAGATCTGTTGTTCTACTCAGAATCTTGGAGGATTCTCCAAGAGGACCAAACTAAATAAAGCCCAATGTTTTACCCCCTCACTTAATAGTACCAATATTGTTCATATTTTGGACCAGTTCAACAGTATGAAGTAAAAAAAAACAGCATGCTTTTGGCTTTATCTGACACTGAAGTGAGAATGCTGCAGAATGTTTCCTCTTCAGCTGCATGCTTGGACCTGCTGAAGGAACACCATCTGGCGAGCAACAAAATAAAATACTTCCTGTGCATTTAATGGCATTTGCACACCAGTACAGTACAGACAGTCAGTTATCTTATCTGTTTTTCATTCCTTTTCATGTTGTACGTTCTGAATGATGATCTCAGGAAACACACCACAACCAGGTTGCTTTCTGTTGTGATGGAGAGCTAATGTGTTTTAGTGACAAATGGACTAAGAGGTGGAACCTGTGAGAACTTTTATTTGTACTTCATCCTGCAAAAAATGATTATAATGGAATTCTAATCTAATCTGGCACGCTCATGCCATTTTCTTCATTACATCAGATGGATTTGTCTATTAGGATCGACACAGGCTATAATGTCCAATCACAATGTCTGTTTTATGAATATGCAAACCTAGCCATGCCCACACCTGTTCATCTATTTATACTGTAACCCAGTGTTACAGTCTACCAGTTTTGCAGCATTTATTTCAGGGAGAAGATCAAATAATCAGCGGTTTTATCAATAATCTGTTGTTTTTTTTGTTTTACACCTGTAAATCCTGTGCTCTGCTGTAGGGAGAGTGTGAGTGGAACCTTAGTTTTGTACACAATTTTCCAAAAAACCATGAAGGAGATCTTGAGTATGACAGAAAAATCCACAAGCGAGAACCATGAACCCATAACTGGTAAGGAAACCGAATTCATGGTACAACCAGACGAAACTGAGGTCAGTCCCAAGAAGTCTTTTACTGAAGGAGGGGAGGCTGAGATAAATCCTAAGGAGAAGGTCTCAAACGGGGCAGAGAAACCTGAGGTAAAAATAAACCCAGGTGAAAATGACGTAACTGAGGTGAATGAGACTGTGGTGAATGGAAATGCAGCAGAGAGTAGCTTCACCAAGGCAGAGGAACCTGAGATAAAGGTAAACCAAGAAGATAAGAGCTTTACTGATGCTGGGCAGCCTGAGGTAAAACCCTGTGAGAGGCACTTTACCGAGGTGGAGGAGGTGAGGAGGGAGAACATCAGAAGTAGTGAGAGCCAGCAGGCCTTGGTGGAGGAAGAGCTCGAGTTTGAACACCCCGAGGGCGGCTGGGGCTGGGTGGTCATGCTCGCCTCCATGTGGTGCAATGGCTCGGTGTACGGAATCCAAAGCATCTTCGGGATCTTATTCGTGTCCCTGCTGAAGGAGTTCGGCTCTGAGTCTGATGATGACCTGCGCTTCAGGGCAGGTATTACCTCAGATTTACCTCAGATTTACCTCAGGAACATTAATGTGAGATAATAAATCCTTTCGTTTATTTACTTTAGCTACATAAGGTAAGCTCTTCTGCGGTTCTGGGTGCTTGAGCCATGTCAGTGGTGTCACTGATAAATTATTACTGTGTTAAATTATTCATTAATCTATAACCAACATGTCACTGATTTTTCCACATAGCTTTTTCCTCATCCATATTCCTTACAATTACAGATCACATTTAACTCAGGAATCCAATACTGTAATTGTATTGTTATTAAACTGTTCATTGCTAAAATTGCCCTATCTCAGTGTGATTACCTGCAGTTATTCTGCACTGATGTCCTGCAGTTCTGAAGCTCTGTACTGCAGTAGCTGTTATCCTAACTAGATTATCCTACTACTACTATTATTATTATCTGTTTTTATTATTTATTTACGTTAAATGATTATTACTATACTTTAATATTACATACCTTATTGACTTATTGACTGTAGACTATCAATATAGTATATGTATAAATGCCTAATTTCATTAAAGTGATGTAATTAGTGTCTCAATTGTGCAATAGTATGACACGATGTGCACAGAAGGAATGAATAGGAAGGCAAAATAAAGTCTGAACACTGCACATGGGGCGACACCAGACAGACGTACAGACAGACGTACAGTCGGCAGACAAAGTTCAAGAGGCTACGGCCTCCTTTGAGGAGCGTTTCATCAGTATTGGAGGCGAGCTATTATTCCACCACTTTTCTGTGGCCCACCCTGTAGCATGCGATTCCGAATTCTTGGTTTATGAAAGAAAGCCAGTGTCAGCTTTATCTTACTTTCAGGCACAGGCAAACAGAAAACAGATGAAAGCACACAATATAAAAAATATCCCATAAATTTTACGGTGAAAAGGCGGCAGCTGTGGTTGCCAGAATTTTACCGTAAAAAAAATTCGGTAGCAGTGTTATTGGTTGTACGGGATTGCATTCGTTATACTGTATATTATACGGATTTTAATATTATTTTTTTTACGGTTTATAACTGTCTAATTAACATGTTTATGTTGGTATAAAAACAGTTTATATCTGTCAATTTCCAGTGTTTACATTATAATTACGGTTCATAAGCATGTTTTTTACAGCTCAGAACTGTCTAATTTAAAGGTTTTTGTTGTACTAATTACGGTTAAAACCTATAATTATTTCACAAAGCAGAAAGGAAACTATTTAAACTAAAGAAAAACCATTAAATATGTAAATGCTGTTGGACTATTTTTATTATAAAAAAAACCACAATGAATTCATTCAGCAATTCTGTGAAAGCCTCATTTGATCACCGTAAAATGAGGCTTTCAAATGAGGCTGGGAGCTAGAAGAGATAGAAGTCACATTGCTAAGCATTCGGATTTTACTGTTAAGAAACTATTAAGAGTACTTTTATACTAATTGATGAATACAAACCTAAATCAAATCACCAAAACCCTTCAAAATCTATTCAAGACTTGGAACATCAGCATGGTCCCGTGTATTTATTAATAAAGACAGCAAAACAATATTTCAATTCTCAAAATCAAATATACAAATGTCAGCCCAAGTAAAAAACTAAATAAATAAAAAAACAAGTATGCTAAGTATATTAAATCCCAGCATGCTCAAAACATATGTAAGTATACGTAAACCCAGACCCATGACTAGTATAATTAAAGTTTGCTATTTTGGAACAACTAAATTTGTACTAAGTGTATTTAAGCTGTAATTATACAAATACATGTAATTAGTTTTTAATTATACAAAAGCACAATTTTAAGTGTATTAAGTATCATTTTGTGTGCTAAAGTGGAACAACGTTAAGTATACTTCGAACACTTAAAGTATTTGGCTGTGTGTGTACTGAAGTACTGTACATACCTGACAGTAATTAATTAAATTAAAGTATATATCGATTGTATTATATGTACATTACAGCAATTTTTACTGTGTTACAAATAAATGAGTAATATACTCAGAATATATTCTTATTGCAGCAGTAGCGTGCTGTTATACTTCCAAATACTAAAAAGGTGTGTGATTAATCCAAATCTACTTTATTATATCATACAGTACACACAGTCTTCTACAATACTGTATTGCAAATGTGTTACCAGTGCACTAAAGGTGTTTAGGATCATTTACACATGCTGAATGCATTTTCTACACTATTAACGTGTAAACACATTACATCAGTAATGACGAGGCAGATTTTATTCATGAGTTCAACAGATTTAATTTGCACAAAGTTACAAAAAATAAACAGTACTATAGTTTATTTCTGCAACAAAACGTCAGGTTGTCTCAAACACACAAACTAAAATTTTAACTGTTGTGTGAACAAAGACAGACATTAGCATTAGAATATACAATACAGTATTAGAATGTACACGAGAGTGTAGTGCACTAAATATAAGCATAAATAAGTACATATGAATAAGTACATTTAAATTTAACTGAAAATATAATGAGACTACCGTATATTATCATTTGTATTCTAATGTATACTTTCTGTACATTTCTATGATGATTATTTCAAGCATATTTTAAAAAATATACCAAAAATAAATTGAAAAACAAAGTTTAAATAGTGTGCTTTGAAAATTAGACCAACTTTTCACTTAAAGTATATTTTCCTTTAATATATTTTTTGAAAAGTGTACTATAATATATATATATATATATGTAAAATACTATAATATCAAATATGTTCATGTATTTTGTAACCGATTTGGCCCATGGGCGCGTGCTCGCGGCTGTCTTTGCCGTGGTGCTCAAAGGAAATAATACCATTCATGACTTTGAAGTCCCTGGGGCGCGTTCCATTGCCCCGCTCACGTCTCACTCTTCCTGGGTTTCCCCACGTCCACCGCACAACTCTGCTCAGTGACTTCTTTTAGTTCCACACCGATAACCCAGAGTTAAACTCCCTGCTGTATTCTATAGCGCGGGGAGAAGCCCGGCACCCATTAGTGGAGATTAATCACCAGCCGGTGCCCATTCCGGCAGCCCCGCCCCTTCGCACACCTGCAGAAGGGGAGGCCGCCTACCTAGTGAGGCAGGAGCGATATAAGATTTAGACGCACGACTAACACAGGCGCACGCCGTGACAATTTGTAAGACATGTAAAGAGGGCAATTCCATGAAACAACCTTCCAATGAAAAAATGTTTTTTTTACTATACTATAATAACACAGATGTCAACAGCCGGTTCAAAAACGAATGTGATGTCTCTCTTCACGTTTTTAAAGCATTTGTTTTATTTTAAGTGCATGATTTTTCAGCCATTCTCAGGAATGTCACATCCATAACGGTACATATTCCTCATGAATGCCCACTAGAAAATTAAAATAAAGCAACTATTTTAGGTTCTGCGAAGAAGCATTGCTTTATTATTTGGGTATAGCCAATTAATGCTTCTGGTTATGCATTTTAATTCAAAGAAATCTTAAAAAATATTCTGTCACATCCATAACACGTTTATTTCGCCTTTTGTAAATGTCATGCACACTCGTAACACGACCGGCACTAGGACCCGGAAGTAATACGGTCGGGTTTCAGGCAAAATAAAAGGAAACAAGAGTTGTTTGAAACATTGAGTTCGCCCATCCCTTTGCTGACGCTACACCGACTATTCTGTGAGTACTCACCAATTCGGGTTGCTTCTTTGATTGAGTGTGTGTTGCTAGAACGCGGGTTTATTTGTGTAGATCCTAGCTCTTTGCGTAAGAGGGTACTTAAACTAATCGCATGGTTTTCATACTCCATGCCCCGACCACCAACTGTTATCCCTCACGCCCCGGTTCCTGAGATTCGTCCCTCCTTCACCACCACCGCCATGGCACCCATCGGATCTCCACCTCCCGCCGTGGTTGACACCGGTGCCGGGGAACCCATGCAACTAGAACGCACCTCCTTGACCGCTGCAGAACGGGAACGACGCTTCAGAGAAGGGCTCTGCACCTACTGTGGGTCAGCGGCGCACCACAGGGCCATCTGCCCACTTCGCCTGGGCGACTCTACATGCCAAACACGGTAAGGACCAAGGTGTTGCAATGGGGTCATTGCTCGCCCTTATCTGGACACCCCGACGCCAACCGCACCCTCCAATTTATAAAATGCACTTTCTGGTGGCCATCTATGGCAAGTGACGTCAAAGAGTACGTCCAGGCGTGCCCAGTGTGCGCCAGGGCCAAGGATACCAAGGAACCGACACCGCGGGAACTCCAACCACTTCCCGTTCCCCATCGGCCCTGGACGCATATTGCCCTCGATTTCAACGCGGGCCTGCCGGCCTCCGATGGGAAAAACACCATCTTAACCATCGTTGACCGGTTCTCCAAAGCCGTGCACCTGGTGGCCCTCGCCGGACTTCCGTCAGCCAAGAAAACAGCAGAGCTGATTTTAGAACACGTAGTCCGACTTCATGGTGGGTTCCCTAAAGACATCGTCTCGGACAGGGGGCCCCAGTTCACCGCACGGTTCTGGAAGGCCTTCTGCCATCTGATCAATTCCACCTGTAGTCTATCCTCTGGTTATCATCCCCAGACTAACGGTTAGACAACTGGAGCGCTACCTGAGATGCTTTGTTGCCAATCGCCAGCGCTCCTGGGCCCGCTACCTCCTATGGGCTGAGTTCTCTCACAATCTTCACGTCTCTTCAGCCACCAATCTCAGCCCATTTGAGGTATGCCATGGTTTCCAACCTACGATGTTCGATCATCAAGAACCGGAGGTTGAGGTGCCATCGGCCCAACAGTTGGTTCGCCGTTGTCGACGGCTGTGGAACCAAGCAAACGCCACCATCCAACAGGCCAACCACCGCTACACCATTCAAGATCGCCATCGACACCCGCCGGGACGATTGTACAATGTAGGTGACAAAGTATAGCTATCTACCAGAAATCTTCACCTTCACACGGAATCCAAGAAACTATCACCCAGGTTCATTGGCCCATACCGCCTCAATCTCCGGATCAACCCTGTCACCTACCAGCTCCAGCTGCCTGCGGCGCTCCGGATCCATCCGGTATTCCACACCTCCCAACTCAAACCCTTCATCACCTCACCCATCCTAGCTCTTCGCGTAAGAGAGTTCTTAAACTAAACGTGTGTTTATCCTGCCTACTCACGCTACTTCCGCGTTTGGGTTTACCATCCACGCTACACGGGATAACTGCTAAAGCTTCTGTGCTTATCCTCCAGGTGGCCGTGACAATTTTTCTATTTTAAAAAGTCTAGACGGATATTATTCTGATTTTTAAACTCTTTGGTAAAATATAAACTGATGGTTTAGTATATTGTTAACAAATACCTTCTCTGAGAGCTTATATGTTACATCCATAATGCATAATGTCATATCCATAATACTTGAATTGACAACAACTTCTCCAACCTGAGTGCATGCCTGCAGTAAATTCTCGGCAAGAATTATTTCCTTATAAAATCTTTGACTGACAAAATGGTACAGTGGCATCAACAAGCTAGGAGAGGAGTGTATTATGGAGGAGGCCTCCCACAGCCGAGTCTGAGCGGTGTCCCTGTCACATCATTCAGTTAAGTGGTGAGTGGGAACTTAAGTAACATTTATTATTTTACAACATGAAATATTAGGTATGATTTTTGTGTCATCTAACTAGTTAATGTATTGTATAGCTGTGCGGTGTTAAAGGTATCATCCTAAAGGTGTGTGTGTTTTCTAACATTAACTTAAGCCTTTATTTGTTAAATATACATTAGAAGACAGTGAGATTCTTTCTTTGCATATTCCAGCGTACCTGGGGTCAGAGCACTTCAGGCTTCAGACTTCAGCCTTGTTATTTGTTTACATATCTATTTTTCTTTGCTAATTTTTTTCACCTTTTTTTTTTTTTTGCAAACTGGATACTGTGACAAACTAAAAAAGAACACTCTGCCTTTGTTCGGTCGTACACTGATTGACATGCAGCATCTCCTAGCAGCAGCACAGATGAACAGTAATATTGCTGAGTGTAAAAGTGCGTTCATGGACATTTTTTGGTTGTTTTTAGTGTTTTAAGTGTGATGTTTTAATGTTTATTTATTTTATTAGTAAAATGATTGCCAATCATTTTGTTGTAATGTAGTTGTATTAACTAAATCCTGCATCCTACTACAGATTTGCACTTACAAAGCAGCACTTCAGACAGCTAGTTTCCTTGTACAGTGGAACCTTGGATTGTGAGCATAATTTGTTCCTGAAGCATGCTTGTATATCAAAACACTCGGATATCAAAGCAATTTTCCCCCATAGGAAGTAATGAAAACTCAGATTATTTGTTTCACAACCCAAATACAAATTGTCTCACTAGAAACATCTCAACACCAACAATCTTTGAGACATTAGCTCTCTTTTCTTTCTGATGTTGAGTGTTCACACTGCTTAGCTATTCACTGACAGATCTGTTCTTGTATGCTATAGTCGTGACTAGATCATAACATTGGGGTCCAGTGAGGGGTGAAGCAAGGTCATTAATCTGTCCTTACTCCTTTTACAACTGTTCTAATGACATGCTCCCAGTAACCAGCCCGCTTATGGGAGATTGCTTGTGTTATTGGCCTTTCCAACGGTTTGACCGCTGCAGGGTTGTTTTTCATTAATATACAGTATGTGATGGGGATCATCACCTATGCCTCAACAAGGTAAATTTCAAGAATTACTACCCTGTTCAACTCATGTCCACTGCTTTTGGTTTTCTGAAAGTAGTGTATAATAAAAATTAGATGTCAGGAATGCCGACAACCTTGTCCACATATAAAACTGAGATGAGTGGAAGCCTGCATTCCACACATGTAATGGTCAGATAGGTTGTACATGGAGGGAATCCACATCTGCCCTACACAGACTCTCTACTGGTGTCCCATAGGGCTCAATACTTTGTCAGTGTTGAGGTCATATCATCACATGGCTCTTCATATGCAGATGACACACAACTTATTCATTCCTTTCCTCCCTCAGACACTCAGGTTTCCATCAGGATCTCAACCTGGATGATGGCTCATAGGCTAAAGCTTAACCACAGTAAAACTGAACTGCTGTTCATCCCTGGTGAGTCATTCCTCAGTCGAGATCTTGTGATCTCCCTGGACAAAAATCAGATCGCTGCTTCAGTCACTGCCCGCAACCTTGGGGTAACTCTGGACAACTGTTATTTTCCTCACATACTGCTACCCTTACTCGCTCTTGTCGAATTCTTCTTTAAAGCATCAGAAGAATCCGATCATTTCTTTTTCACAGGCTACTCAGGTGTTTGTTCAGTCCCTTGTTATTTCAAGACTGGATTACTGCAACTCACTCCTGGCAGGTCTGCCTCCAGCCACGATTTGTCTTCTGCAGCTGATCCGAAATGAAGCTGCATGACTTGTTTTCAACATTGCTACAGTCCTTCCACACGCTTTCTGTAGCTTGCCCTATCAAATTCAAAACCCTGATGCTTGCCTACAAAGCTAAAACACAAAAATATTTCCTTAATTCGTGCTCCACTTATTGCGATTTCTGTTCGGATGTTTTTACTCTTGAGTGCTTGCTCAACCAGTTTATCGCTGCTTCTTTGTTTACTTTTATATGTGCTGGTACCCACATGAAAGTCATCCTTACACCCTTCTGGTATCATTCTGATATTATTTGTAATATGTTAACTAGAATGACCTGGCTGCATGTGTTTCCTGTTTCTAGACTGATGTTGTTGTTGATGCTGACATGTTATCTGATCCTACGATTACCTCTCTTTGGTAATTCTTCTCCAGGCATTTGAGTGCTATTTGTATTCCTATTAGTCCGACAGTGTTTCAGCTCGCTGACTGTCATGGCTGAGGCCTCTGCTCTGTGTCTTTACCTTTTCCTTCCTCACTCCAGTGTGTGTACTTGACTATTTTCATGTTTTTCCTGACTTTTGCTTGTGCTTTCTTATATTAGATTTTTTTTTTTTTCAAGTGAATGATGTTTTTTTGTTTCTTTATTTCTATTTGTTTTTCGGGATAATTTTACATGATGTTTGGTGAATAATATTGGTTATTTTATTTTCAAATAATTTTTATTTCTGTTATGCTATTTGTTGTTATTTCTTATATTTCATGTCTATATTTACTTACATTTTTTCCCCACTTAATGATTCACTCTCTTCTGTTTCTGCCCCATATTTTCCCTCTTTTTATTTGCTTTTAAATTTTAAGCATGTTTACCTGTTTCTCCTTCATTCCGTCTTACTTGAGATGGAAAAACCAGGTCGTTCAGTTCATGTGTTCATTATTTAAAAAGTTTAAGGTGCATTAAACAGGCAGTGCAAGTGCTATGAAATGATATATAAATATGAAAATACTGCTTCTATGTGCACATGCATGATGATTGTATATACAGGTGGGAATGAAAATGTACATAAGGTGCACAAGCAAGTAGTAATGGAGAGAATGAACCGGCAAGTATGTAAGCAAATATTAATAAATAAAAAAGAGGATGTAATGAATGAAGGATGTGACCATACTGCATTGCAGACAGAAAGTATATGAGCATATTTATTGTGATGTCTGAAACAGAGACGAGTTATTGTAAAGTCTAATTACAGTTGGCAGAAAAGACTTCCTGTAGCGTTCTTTGTCAGAGTGGAGCTGAAGCATCATCTCTCTCTGCACATAAAGTCCTAGACGTTTTGCTTTGGTATCCCCTATCCACCCATAGCTCTTCCCATTAATCTTACTGTTGTTGCCAGTATTCTTTGAGGATGACCATCTTTGGGTGCTCTTTGCTAGGCCCTTATAGTATGCTAACAGTAGCTTTATTCTTCTTACTCTTGTTGGCATTACTCCAGCTTATCTGTATGGCTGATACTAGGGATGTTTTGAAGACCCCACAACAGACTCTTAAAGCTTGAGCTTGCATAGTGTCTATCTGCTTTATGTTGGATTCTGCTGCTGACATGTCCTGTATGCTAGGCAGTCATAGTCTTTGGTAGCTCTGTGCACTGTATATGCTGATTAACGAGGCTCTGTTCACTACCCACACCTGGCCTGTTAGGCATCGTGTTATGTTTGTGATTAGCTTACTGTACATTATGTTTTACTTTCTTCATTTTTTTTCCCCGCCAAAGTACATTCCTAGTTTACTTGTTCTAATTCTTCGTACAGTTCGTACAGTTTTAGAGAAATATTTTAATGCCTTCTTGCAAAATAAACACTGTGTATCTTTGTTATGGATATTTGGCATTCCTTTTTATTTGCCCATTTTTCTACTTCTTTTATTGCTCTCTGACCAACAATGCTCCATCATCTGCATATAATGATTTTCAACTTCATCAAATCTGTTGTTCATCATGATGTTAAATAGCACTGGGCTGCACACACTTACCTGCAGAGTGCTGTTTTCTACTGTATATTTCCTTTAGTCTTCTATTGTTATATTTTTCAGAATAGAACAGAAAATGTAAAAAAAAAATCAGAAAATTCCTTATCCACTTATGCATTTTCCCTCTTATACCTAATTTGTCCAGCTTGAGTAAAAGACCTTCTTCCTGCTGCATATCATATGCTTTCTGAATGTTGAAAAAGACTAGGATTACTGCTTCCTTATTTACTTTGTGGTGTAATATTGCATCCATAGTACTTCTTCCTTTCCTAAACCCATTTTGGTATTGTGAGAACAGTTTGCTTATTTCCAGCTGGTGTGTCAGACTTTCTGTTGACATTCTTTCTTTAGGAATATTGTTTGTTTCCCATATCAGGTTTAAGAGTCTTAGTATCTCCTGTCATGTGCACAGGCACTTTGTAGCAGATGTCGTCTCTCCCTGAGGTGTATGCCGAGCCCTTACTGTTGTCACGAGCAACCGAGGGATGAACAGAAAAGCCTTAGCAGTTAGCCCGTGGATGGTAAACCCAAACGCGGAAGCAGCGCGAGTAGGCAGGATAACCACGCGATTAGTTTAAGAACTCTCTTACACGAAGAGCAAGGATCTACACAAATAAACCCGCGTTCTAGCAACACACACTCAATCAAAGAAGCAACCCGAATTGGTGAGGACTCACAGAATAGTCGGCGTAGCGTCAGCAAAGGCATGGGCGAACTCAATGACTGAGCAATGTGAAGCGCCATTTTGTCTCCTTTAATGCTTCCTGAAAACCTGACCGTATTACTTCCGGGTCCTAGTGCCGGTCGTGTTACGAGTGTGCATGACAGTACCCCCCTGTCCAGCACCGACTCTCAACGGTCCTGGGGTGGAGGATACCCGACGACGGTAGTCCCGGATGAGTTCGGAGTCTAGGACAAACCGAGCCGGAATCCAAGATCGCTCCTCGGGACCGTAACCTTCCCAATCCACCAGGTACTGGAGCCCGTGAGTCAAGGATCCGGCAAACGGTGTAGGCGGGACCACCCTCAATGATACGGGGAAGAGGAGCAGGGTGGGTGGGTGGAACCATTGGTGAAGTGATGAAGGGTTTGAGCTGGGAGGTGTGGAATACGCCGCAAACAGCTGGAGCCGGTAGGTCACAGGATTGATACGGAGGGTGATGCGGTATGGACCAATGAACCTGGGTGATAGCTTCTTGGATTCTGTATGGAGGTGCAGGTTTCTCGTAGACAGCCATACTTTGTCACCTACATTGTACAACTGTCCCGGTGGGTGTCGACGGCGATGTTGCGTGGTGTAGCGGTGGTTGGCATGGTGAATGGCAGTGTTGGCTTGACTCCATAGCCGTCGACACCTTCGGACCAACTGTTGGGCCGACGGTACATCGACCTCCGATTCTTGGTGTTCGAACATCGGAGGTTGGAAACCGTGGCATATCTCAAATGGGCTTAGATTGGTGGCAGAGGAGATGTGGAGATTATGTGAAAGTTCTGCCCAAATGAGATAGCGGGCCCAGGAGCACTGACGATCGGCGACGAAGCACCTCAGGTAGCATTCCAGTTGTTTGTTGGTTCGTTCCGTCTGACCATTAGTTTGAGGATGGTATCCAGATGACAAACTGCAGGTGGAATTGATCAGACGGCAGAAGGCCTTACAGAACCGTGCCATGAACTTGGGCCCCTGTCCGAGACGATGTCCTTGGGGAACCCATGCAGACGGACTACGTGTTCTAAAATCAGCTCGGCTGTTCTTTTAGCTGACGGGAGTCCGGGGAGGGCCACCAGATGCACAGCTTTGGAGAACCGATCTACGATGGTCAGAATAGTGTTTTTTCCCTCGGCGACCGCCAGGCCCGTGATGAAGTCGAGGGCAATGTGCGTCCAGGGCCGATGGGGGACGGGGAGTGGTTGGAGCTCCCCAGCTGTTGGCTGGTTGGTGTTCTTCGCCCTGGCGCACACTGGGCACGCCTGGACAAACTCTTTGATGTCCTTCGTCATTGTGGGCCACCAAAAGGCACGCTGTATGAATGTTTGGGTGCGTCCCACGCCCGGGTGGCCGGAGAATGGAGTGGAGTGGCCCCATTGGAGGACCTCGCTTCTTAGGGCGTGGGGGACGTAGAGTCGTCCAGGTGGCACACCTGCCGGTTCGGTCTCCGTGGCCTGTGCCTGGCGGACCCTCGTCTCCAAATCCCAACAGAGTGGTGCGATGATTTTGGATGGTGGGAGAACAGGCGTGGGGTCCGCCCGGGGGCCCTCTTCCTCATGTTGTCGGGAGAGGGCATCGGCCTTGGTGTTCTTCGACCCCGGACGGTAAGACAGATGGAAATTATATTGTTCAAAGAACAGTGCCCACCGCGCCTGTCTTGGATTAAGCTGTTTCAAACTCCGGATAGTGATTAGATTTTGGTGATCAGTCCAGACGATGAACGGCTCTCCGGCGCCCTGGAGCCAGTGTCGCCATTCCTCCAAAGCCCACTTTATGGCCAGCAGATCGCGGTCCCCTACTCCGTATCGCTGCTGAGTGGGATCAAATTTTTTGTAGAAGAAGCTTCAAGGGTGTAGCTTCTGATCTGGACCTCGCTGGGAGAGAACCGCCCCGGTGCCCACGTCCGAAGCGTCCACCTCCACAACGAACGGTTTGGTGGCGTCGGGGTGAAGGAGAATCGGAGCAGTGGTGAATCGGTGGCAGAGTTCATGAAATGCAGAGGTGGCAGCAGAGTTAAGGTGAAAGTGATGTGAAGATGGTCGGGTCAGGGCGGTTAAGGGAGCTGCAACTGTACTGTAGTCCCGGATAAAGCGACGATAGAAATTCGCAAACCCGAGAAACCTTTGAAGTTGCTTAAGTGTCATGGGTAGGAGCCAATGACGCACAACTTCTAGCTTCTGCGGGTCCATGGCCACACCCTGGGGCAAGATGACAAAACCCAGGAACGTGGTGGAGCGCTTGTGAAAAGCGCACTTCTCCAACTTATAGTACAATTGATGGGCGAGCAATCTCTTAAGTACCGCTCTGACATGCTGGATGTGTTCGTTGACGGAGCGGGAGTAGATGAGAATATCATCCAGGTAGACGAAGACCCATCTACCTAGCATGTCTCTCAGGACGTCGTTAATGAACTGTTGAAAAACTGCAGGTGCATTGCAAAGTCCAAATGGAATGACCAGGCTCTCATAATGTCCAGTAGGTGTGATGAAGGCCGTCTTCCACTCATCACCCTCTCTGATGCGCACCGAGTTGTAGGCGCTCCGGAGGTCCAACTTTGTGAAAATGGTGGCACCAGGGAGGGCGTCCAGGGCAGAGTTGGTAAGAGGCAGAGGATGACGATTCTTGACTGTGATGTTGTTAAGCCCCGGATAGTCGACACAGGGGCGTAAATCACCATCCCCCTTCTTCACAAAGAAGAACCCCGCGGCGGCAGGCGAAGAGGAGGGCCGGATGGTACTTTGGCGGAGGGCGTTGGAAACATATTCCTCCATCGCCTGCATCTCGGTGGTGGAGAGTGAGTAGAGATGGCCGCGAGGAGGGATGGAACCAGGCTGAAGGTCGATCGCCAGGTCGTAAGGGCGATGAGGAGGCAGGTGGGTGGCGCGTCGCTTACAGAATACTTCAGCCAGGTCCCGATATGTGGCCGGGATGGCATTGGTGTCGACATTGGGGGCTCGGACTCCCTAGAACACGTCCCAGCCGGAGCCTGTAGGCAAAGCTCGGTACAAGCCGGCCCCCATTGAAGAATCCGATTCTGTGTCCAGGAGATGAGCGGGTCGTGCTGAAGGAGCCAAGGATGTCCAAGGATGATGGGAGGGGAGGAAATGGAGGTGAGGTAGAATCGGATCTGCTCCTGATGTTTGTTGATTGTGATTGTGGGTCTGGGAGGTGATGGGACTGGAGGAGAGGGGCCGACCATCTACAGAGGTGATCCGAACCGGCTGGGATAACGCCTCGACTTCCACCCCCAGTTCCTTAGCGTAAGAAGAGTCAATGAAGTTACCTGCAGCACCAGAATCGATGAATGCGGTACTTCTGACCCGTGTGTGGCCAAACTGGAGGTGTACCTGAACCATGAGGCGAGAGACGCTGGGTGTGGTGGCGGAGAGATGGAGGGAGCCCGGTGAACCCTGGGAACAGTTCACTGGGCCGTTTCCCGGGCGAAGATGGCATATGGCTCTATGATGCGCCTCCGACCCACAATAGGCGCAGAGTCCCTCCCTGAAGCATCGTTCTCGCTCTGCAGCGTTCAAGGAGGCACGTCCTAATTGCATGGGTTCCCTGGCTCCTGTGTCAACCACGGCGGGAGGTGGAGATCCGACGGGTGCCATGGCGGTGGTGTTGAAAGCTGGTGATCGGGGCGTGGAGTGAGAGAAAGATGGCGCGATGGGTGGCAGGGTCCGGGGGGCTGCCTTCGGATGGGAGAGCAGGTGCTGGTCAATCCGGAGGGCGAGTTGGATTAGTCCCTCCAGCGTGGTCGAAAGCTCCCGTCCGGCGAGTTGGATTAGTCCCTCCAGCGTGGTCGGAAGCTCCCGTCCGGCGAGTTCATCCTTAATACGTGAAGCCAGTCCCTCGTAGTAGGCCGTCCGGAGGGCGGCGTCTCCCCAGGTGGTCTGTACGGCGAGAGTGCGGAAATCCGCTGTGTATCGGCTCACGGACGACCCTCCCTTTCGCAGATGATACAATTTCATGTCGGTCTACACCTCAGCAGCAGGATGTTCGAATGTGAGCTTTAGTTGACGGGTGAATTCTCCATATGAATAAGCAGTATCTGAATCTGATCGGAGAACCGCCGTGGCCCACTCAGCTGCCTGCCCGGATAGCAACGAAACGAGAAGCGCAATGCGCAGTCGGTCTGTGGAGTATCTGGTGGAATTGAACTCAAACACAAGATCCAACGCGGTTAGAAAAACACTGCATTTCCCATCTGTGCCATCCCACTTATCCGGTAGAGCTATAAACACATCAGAAGGGGGGGAGGGCGGCGCCGCAGCCGCTGCGACGAACGTGGCAACAGCCGACTGAGCAGCCACCCCGCGGAGGGTCGCCTTCTCCTGCCATAGCTCCGCCACCTCGCGGCGCAAGGCCGCAACGTCTTGGAGGTCCTTTTGGAGAGACGCGACTTCACCACAGAGCTTATTGATCAGTTCGGCATGCTGGTCAACCACATCACAGAGGCGAGCAAACTCCGCTGGGTTTACTGCTTTTGGCTCAGTCATTCTGTCATGAGCAACCGAGGGATGAACAGAAAAGCCTTAGCAGTTAGCCCGTGTAGCGTGGATGGTAAACGCAAACGCAGAAGCAGCGCGAGTAGGCAGGATAACCACGCGATTAGTTTAAGAACTCTCTTACACGAAGAGCAAGGATCTACACAAATAAACCTGCGTTCTAGCAACACACACTCAATCAAAGAAGCAACCAGAATCGGTGAGTACTCACAGAATAGTCGGCGTAGCGTCAGCAAAGGCATGGGCGAACTCAATGACTGAGCAATGTGAAGCGCCATTTTGTCTCCTTTTATGCTTCCTGAAAACCCGACCATATTACTTCCGGGTCCTAGTGCCGGTCGTGTTACGAGTGTGCATAACTGTTGCCTTTTTAACTCATGTATTGAAATCGAGAGGTCTAGCTCACCTATAACGTTTTGCTTTCTTGCTTTCTTGTATTGATTTACTGTGTTTTTCATACTCTTTCTCAAATCACTGACTGTTTCCTGCACTGTGTATGTTGAGGATGTTTTCTACTGTATTTTCTTGACCAGTCTCTTGCATGGTTTCGCTGAGATTCTGTCTTTCCTCGTTATATCTTTTACAATTTGTCAGTATATGTGTTACTGTCTACATTTGTTCAAAGAATATACATTCTCCAGTTGGGGGTTTGTCTATTATCTGTAAACTCTGGTTCAACCCTGTTCACCCTGTTCGCGTGTTAATTTTCTGTGTGTTATTAAATTATTTTCTTAATTTCTGCTCTAATTATTGTGATTTCTGTTTGGATGTTTCACTCTTGAGTGCTTGTTCGACCAGTTTATTGCTGCTTCTTTGTTTACTTTTACTATTATGTGTGCTGGTACCCACAGGAAAGTCATCCACACACCCTTCTGGGGTAATTCTGATATTATTTGTTATAAGTTAACTTGAATGTTCTGGCTGATGTTGTTGTTTGTGCCGACATGTGATCTGATCCCACTATGCTTTTTGTTATTCTTCCTTATATCGCATGTCTATTTGCTTTTAATTTCTCCCACTTGGCTTTTTTCCAAGATCTTTGTATTTTATTTTGCCAGTTTCTTGCTCCTGTTTTCGTTATTATTGGGTAATGGTCACTTCCCATTGAGTAGTGTTTTACAATCTCCCATGTGCTCATTCCTTCTTTGGACACTAATGTTAAGTCTATTGCGCTCTCTATCTGTGTTATGTTTGCTGTTGGATCTGGGTCCCTGATTTATGGTGCCGTTATTTATACATATAAAATCTCTGTTCATGCTAAATTCCTGTACTGCCTCCTTATTTATATTTATATATCTACGGTACAAACAACTGACACTGGCTCAGCTCTGAGCCTGTTTGTTGAAGTTGCTCTGACCTCATTTGACTAGGGCTAGCAAACCAGCTGCACTCATTTGTGCTGCTGTCGCACAGTTATATGTCTCAGATAAGAAAAAAACAGCTCAATAACCTTGTGCAATCTGTAACGGACATTAGACACTGAATGCTCATTAACTTACTTCTGCTTTATCCTGATAAGACAGAAGTACTGATACTAGGACCACATGCAGCTAAAATTAATATTTCTCATCACACTGTAACTTTAGATGGCCTTTCTGTTCCATCAAGTGCAACAGTAAAAGACCTCGGTGTGATTATAGATTCCAGCCTTTCGTTTGAAGCTCATGTAGATAATATCACCAGGATAGCTTTCTTTCACCTCAGAAATATTGCCAAGATAAGAAACATATTGTCACTAAATGATGCAGAAAAACTAGTTCATGCTTTTATCACCTCTAGGTTGGACTATTGTAACGCCTTACTGTCTGGTTGTTCAACTAGGTGTATAAACAAGCTTCATCTTGCTGAAAAATCCAGCATAGATCAGCATGATTTATAACACCGGCTGGGTGTTCTGCTCAAGCTCCCTCTCCTGTTCACCGAGCACCGAATCATAATCTTTTCAAAAAGAGAGAAATATGAGGGTGTGTCCCCCTCTTTGTTTAAATAAAAGTGCATCTGTCTTCACTGCATTCGTGCCCACTACGAAGGTTCTACAATGTTTATAAGTAAGAAAAATTCACAAATGTCAGGACACGTCAGAACTACTTCAGGACCCATAAACCTGCAGAGCCCTAAATAAAGAGTGAGGGCCAAGCTCACTCATTTACACTCCTGTGGTGTGAAAGTAACTGTGTGAAAGTGTCCCTGAGAGGTTGGTCTCATGTTTTGTTTTTGTTATTATTTTTTTTAATCAAAACTTATTTGCCATTCGTTGTTAAATTATCATATTGTTACAAATGTGCATATTGTATATATTGTTTATTTTTATTAGTTATTGATGGTATTTATTATTGTTATTGTATACAATGTTAATATTGTTTGTGTTGGCCAATAAAGCTGATTTTATACTGATTCTGTTTTATATTTTACAGTGTTATTGGATGACTATCCTGCATGTATAATGCCTTTTATACCATACCAACATTTGATGGGGTGTTGAACAGCTGGGATGCATGAGCTGCATATGTTGTGTTTTGGTGCTGCTATGCTGGTGACCCTGCTTATGCTAGTGCTGGTGGAAAAAACCAGCACAGACCAGCATAACTGGCCACCAGCTTGACCAGTAATAATACCAGCATATGTTGTGTTTTGGTGTTTTGGAGACCAGCATACCAGCATCAGCATCATGGTGCTATAATTTGACGGTCTCGCCGCCCTGCCGCCGATGCCTGCCGCCACCTGCCGCCGCTCTGACGTAGACCAAATGCCTTTCTTGTATTTAAAGGGGCCGCAAAGCAATCAAGCTTGTTGATCTTGTGGAGACCAAAACGTGTAAGAAATCAAGAAATTGATTGATAGAAAGAACTGTATTGTAGAAATAAACATATTACAAGCCGTTTGTATGGTGTGGCTTCTGTTCATTGTGAATTGTTAGTCTAATTTAATATATTTTTATTATATCATATTTCGTATTATTATAACATTATTAGAATCACTTACTAGACTTTGTCTTTAATTAAAATAACATTAATTTTAATTACAAACTCTCAAGGTTAATGCAACGAGCATTTCGCTTGGGAACTAACGTAGCCGGAACAAAAGTTACAGGACTGCTTTCCGCCGAATCCTCTCAAGCAGAGGACCTCTACTTTTTTATTTGTTGCCCTTCAACCGCTTCTTCCCATAAAGTTGAGCTGATTTGAACTCCCTTCGCCGCTCTCGTCGCACCGCGCCGCCCTTCGCCGCCGGCACCCATTGAAAATGAATGACTTCCGGCCGATTTGATGCTCTCACCGCGGTCGGTGTGAACGCATCATTACTTTCACACCACAGGAGTGTAAATGAATGAGCTTGGCCGTCACTCTTTATTTATGGGAAGTAGTTCTGACATGTCCTGACATTTGTGTATTTTTCTTACTTATAAACATATAAATGTCACCTCTTTCACCTAGTGCAAAGTAAATGTCCAGGATTGAGGGAAGAGGGACACAGATGATCTTATACACAGAAGGCACATTTCCGGCATACTGTAAATATGGCCGTGCAAACAGACATTCAGGGTAAAACAGTGGGAACAGGAACAGTGCACTATGAAGAAAGGGTGTTAGGTTTGTAAAAGCCCACTTTTACACCCTATACACAGTCATACATCTTTGTGCCTCTCGAAAAGAAGTTCTTGTTTAACTCAAGACACAAGTTCCATTTCCAAGACACACACATTTCCATGGTGTTTATGGCTGCTTACCATAAACTGATTTGCAATTCACACAGACCCTGTGACCAGCAGTGGTAACATTCCTGGCATCTGAGGTCAGTCCATGTGCTGGTTGTGTGCAGTCACAGGTGAAGCCTTATCGTGTGGTCAACCACTTAAAAATACAAGAGATCCGTCCCGAATCCAGACCCTTAATCTTGGTCGAGGTTCCCATGACATAGTGATGGTCCGTCTGTATCTTGCCTGCTTGTTTGCATTTGGTCTCTATAAAACAGGTGGCTGATCATTTTCATGGTCACAATGGTTTATAAAAAAGGGGGAAAAAACATAAGCATGATTACTGTCAATAATCATCAATAACTCTTGATCATGCATAAAGACAACACAGACTTTTGCAATGTTTAGGCAACAGGAGCTAAAGTGTTTGTGCTAAATTACATTATAGATAGCAGTGTAATAAGCAAACCAAAAACTGAACAAAAAGCTACCAGAACATGAAGCTATCCAAAACTGGGTGAATATATTATAAACATTTACACCACAGCTGATACTGACAACCATCTGTAATCTACATACTGTAAGGCATTAGCTTAGCCACCTGTGAGCTAACCTGTTTGTGCTAAGCTACATAAGGCGGTATGTTAACATGATTTAGCTGTGTTATCTACATGCTAACCAAACCATGCAAGCAACATTAATGTTTTAAATAAAATAAATAATGACAGTGTTTCACATAAACTGGTAAAAGCTTGTGAGAAAATGAGGAAAAATACATTAATATTAGTTTTATATTATCAGAATAAGGATTATATAAGATTTAAAAACTTACCCATGCTAACAGCTTGCTGGATTCTCCTCCTTCATTGTCTGTTGGAGTCTCAGTGTTGTTCTGAGGTAAATCTAAACTCCTCCCACTGTCCAGAACATTCTGTAGAGCTTCAGAAACCTGTACAGTGCCTAAAATCTTCCACACGCGCAGGAAAATTATCGGATCTACTGTGTGTGTGTGTGTGTGTGTGTCTGTGTGTTTGGGGGCGGGCCCTTATATGTAGATTACCCTGACTGTTTCCCTGTGAACAGCGTGTGGGCGTGTCCTGTCTCAGGTCATTATCAGTGAATGAAGTGTGGCAGAAAGACTGTATCTCTCCTTAGATTCATATGGATTACATAAACCGAGGACATTTATTTTTGATTAAGCTTGCTACATTTAAAAGTAGACACTTTAAGCCTTCTATAAAAATATATATGTATAGATATGTGTGTGTGTTCAATTTAGTGACACGTTTCAAAAAGATTTTCGGGGAGACTGAGACGGCAGAAAGTGCACCCTGTTTATTTTCTTTATTTTACAAAAGCACAATGTTTTATTGATATGTGCGTGTACATTAACAAATAAAGACATAAATCGATGCATTACATGTATGTGTATGGTTAAAAATTATGGAACATTTTAAGTCATTTTGACGATTACCAAAAAAAATGCAAGTGGTCCCACTGCCAAAACAGCTGACCCCAGGGTGCTGGTGCTGGTATACTGGTAACCCTGCTGGTATAATTGCTGGTCAGGCTGGTAACCAGCTATGATGGTCTATGCTGTTTTGTTATTTTTTAAAGTGATTTCCATTGATTACTTTTTTTTAAGTGCATTTATATAAAAGGTTTGTGTTGTGTTTTTAGACAACCCACAGATATTTAATAAATGTAAAATAATGTATTTATATGTTTTTGGTAAATGGATTATTTTTGTCTCTTGTATGTAAATCCATTTAAAGATAACACTACACAGTCCATGTATTTACACCACACATTATTTTCAGTACTAGCTATTAAAAAACAAGATAATGAGCTGAAATGGTAACCAATTTTAACTACTATAACCTTGCTGGTGGCCGAGCATATAAATCATGCTTTTTCAGCAGGCATGCTGGTTTTCCATCAGTTATGCTGGTTCACCGGCTAAACCAGCACCAGACCAGCAGTAACTAGCAAGACCAATGCTGGTGGTAAGGTTTCATCAGCGTAGATCTGCTGGTCTTCCATCAGTTATGCTGGTTCACCAGCTAAACCAGCACTAACCAGTATTAACCAGCATAGACCAGCATATAAATCATGCTGGTCTATGCTGGATTTTTCAGCAGGGAATTTTGCATTTCATTTCATTCAATCAAGGTCACAGAGTGTGGAGGAATAGAGGAGAGGCACAGAATCTAGTTTGCTTAAGGTCCAGTGTAAAGTTTGCACAGTCAGATTACGGGAACCCTGTCATCTGCAAGTGTTGGTCCGTTGTGTTTTATCAGGTCCAAGGACAGTGCAGCGTCTACCAGGAGGTTTTAGAGCACTTCATGCTTTCCTTCTGCTGACTAGCTTTATGGAGATGCTGATTTCATTTTACAGCAGGACTTGGCATCTGCCTACACTGCCAAAAGTACTAATATCTGGTTTAAGGACCATGGTAACCCTGTGCTTGATTGGCCAGCAAATGAGAGGAATCACCTTACCTGAACCCCACAGAAAATCTCTGGAGTATTGTGATAAGGAAGATGTGAGACACCAGACCCATGCAGAAGAGCTGAAGGCTGCTATTAGAGCAACCTGGGCTTCCATAACACCTCAGCAGTGCCACAGACTGACCGCCTCCATGCCACGCCACATTGCTGCAGTAATTCATGCAAAAGGAGCCCTGACCAAGTACTGAGTGCTGAAAATGATCATACTTTTCAGTAGTCCAACATTTGTGTTTAAAATCTTTTTTTTATTATTGGTCTTAAGTAATATTCTCATTTTCTGAGATGCCGAATTTTGGATTTTCATTAACTGTAAGCCATAATCATAAAAATTGAAAGAAATAAACACTTAATAAACTTTTTGATGATATTCTAATTTGTTGAGATGCATTTGTACTTCTGACATATAACGCATTAAATGGCCTTTTGTCATGATGTTATTGTTGGTCCTGCCAGAGTCCCTGCTTCCACTCAACACTAAATACAGTAAAGTCGTGGCCAAAAGTTTTGAGAATGACACAAATATTAGTTTTCACAAAGTTTGCTGCTAAACTGCTTTTAGATCTTTGTTTCAGTTGTTTCTGTGATGTACTGAAATATAATTACAAGCACTTCATACGTTTCAAAGGCTTTTATCGACAATTACATGACATTTATGCAAAGAGTCAGTATTTGCAGTGTTGGCGCTTCTTTTCTGCAATTCGACTGGGCTGCTCTCAATCAACTTCTGGGCCAAATCCTGACTGATAGCAACCCATTCTTTCATAATAATTTCTTGGAGTTTGTCAGAATTAGTGGGTTTTTGTTTGTCCACCCGCCTCTTGAGGATTGGCCACAAGTTCTCAATGGCATTAAGATCTGGGGAGTTTCCAGGCCATGGACCCAAAATTTCAACGTTTTGGTCCCCGAGCCACTTAGTTATCACTTTTGCCTTATGGCACGGTGCTCCATCATGCTGCAAAATGCATTGTTCTTCACCAAACTGTTGTTGGATTGTTGGAAGAAGTTGCTGTTGGAGGGTGTTTTGGTACCATTCTTTATTCATGGCTGTGTTTTGGGGCAAAATTGTGAGTGAGCCCACTCCCTTGGATGAGAAGCAACCCCACACATGAATGGTCTCAGGATGCTTTACTGTTGGCATGACACAGGACTGATGGTAGCGCTCACCTTTTCTTCTCCGGACAAGCCTTTTTCCAGATGCCCCAAACAATTGGAAAGAGGCTTCATCCGAGAATATGACTTTGCCCCAGTCCTCAGCAGTCCATTCGCCATACTTTTTGCAGAAGATCAATCTGTCTCTGATGTTTTTTTTGGAGAGAAGTGGCTTCTTTGCTGCCCTTCTTGACACCAGGCCATCTTCCAAAAGTCTTGGCATGTTTTACTGTGCGTGCAGATGCGCTCACACATGCCTGCTGCCATTCCTGAGCAGCTCTGCACTGGTGGCACTCCAATCCCGCAGCTGAATCCTCTTTAGGAGACGATCCTGGCGCTTGCTGGACTTTCTTGGACGCCCTGAAGCCTTCTTAACAAGAATTGAACCTCTTTGCTTGACGTTCTTGATGATCCTATAAATTGTTGATTTAGGTGCAATCTTAGTAGCCACAATATCCTTGCCTGTGAAGCCATTTTTATGCAACGCAATGATGGCTGCACATGTTTCTTTGCAGGTCACCATGGTTAACAATGAAAGAACAATGATTTCAAGCATCACCCTCCTTTTAACATGTCAAGTCTGCCATTCTAACTCAATCAGCCTGACATAATGATCTCCAGCCTTGTGCTCGTCAACATTCTCACCTGAGGTAACAAGACGATTACTGAAATGATCTCAGCAGCTCCTTTAATGACAGCAATGAAATGCAGTGGAAAGTTTTTTTTCTGTTAATTTTCATGGCAAAGAAGGACTATGCAATTCATCTGATCACTCTTCATAACATTCTGGAGTATATGCAAATTGCTATTATAAAAACTTAAGCAGCAACTTTTCCAATTTCCAATATTTATGTAATTCTCAAAACTTTTGGCCACGACTGTACATTCACTTTATACATTGTGTGACTGTGACCATACCTAACCGTTATTTCTCTCTCTTCTCTTCTCTCTTTCGAGCTGAACACGGTCCCACTTTACCATGAAGATGGTCCTGGCCTCGGCTGATGCAGACAGCTGTTCTCTGACTGCAGTCTGGAATTTCCTATAGTTTTGTACCTGAGCCTCCAATAACAACACTGGACTTAAACTTAAACACATCTCCTGTTATACTGAACTTCCAGCCTCCTAACACACAGTATGAGTGCAGATCAATCCCTGCTCTCCGTTATCACCCAGATGAGGATGGGTTCCCTGTTGAGTCTGGTTCCTCTCAAGGTTTCTTCCTGTTACCATCTCAGGGAGTTTTTCCCTCAGCACCGTCGCCCTCGACTCGTTTATCAGGGACCATCTGATCATTCTGATTCACACACATTTTCTCGTACCTTTCATACCTAGCTCCCTAACTTTCGTTTGATTGTGTAAAGCTGCTTTGCAACAATGACCGTTGTTAAAAGCGCTATACAAATAAAATTTAATTTCATTGTGTGCTAATGAACTTTATAAATGAAAGAAAAAAAAAGCCTACGAACCATCACACAGTGTCTAGATGGAAATTGAATAATAATGATGTGATGTAGAATCTGGTGATTATTTAATCGCCCCACAAATTGTGTAATGGATCTGATGTAATGTAAACCACAATGCCATACAGTTGTTGCCATGGTAACATATTATTGTTTTGTCTAATTCAACGCTGCCCCACTCTCAGCGTGGGTGGGTTCTCTGTCTACAGGGATGGTAGATTTCTGCTGTCCGATCGTCAGTGTGTTTACAGATGTGTTCGGCTGCAGGATCACAGCGGTGGGCGGGGCTATAGTTGGGCTTATTGGCCTCCTTGCCAGTTCATTCGTACAGTAAGACACACACACACATACACACACACATGTGTTTATTGTAGACACTATGTGCGACTGGATTAAAATATGTTTCTTAGCTGTGACTGATTTACTTAGGCAGATTGTTAAAGACTAAGTGTGTGTGTGTGTGTGTGTGTGTGTGCAGGTCTCTGGACCTTATGTACTTCACATATGGTGTGGTGTTTGCATGCGGCTGTTCATTTGCATATCAACCAAGTCTGGTCATCCTCGGACATTACTTTAAGGTTTACTTCGTTATTAATAAGCAATGTTTCTGTGTTTCTGTTAATAATGTGTGATGAATAATATAATGAATTCTCTAATCTCAGAAGCGTTTGGGTTTGGTGAATGGTGTGGTGGCAGCAGGGAGCAGCGTGTTCACTGGATCTTTGTCCCTGCTGCTCCCATTTCTGCTGGACCGTCTCAGCCTCCACAACACTCTGCGTGTCCTCTGCATTCTGATGTTTGTGCTAGTGCTGGCTGGATTCACTTACAAACCCCGCCTCCCTCAGAGGGTGGAGTCAAAGAGGGCCTTGTTAAAGAGAATCTGTAATGTCCAGATCTGGAGGAGTCTGAGTTACAGGATCTGGGCCTTCGGAATGCTGACCTCACTGTTTGGCTATTTCGTCCCCTACGTCCACCTGGTCAGTGTGTGTGTGTGTGTGTGTGTGTGTGTGTGTGTGTGTGTGTGTGTGTGTGTGTGTGTGTGTGTGTGTCTGTCTGTCTGTCAGTCTGTCTGTCTGTGTTACACAGTCTGCTTATTTGGCCTGAACGCTTTGGTTCATTTTTCCAGATAGCAGAAGGATTGCAAAAGGAGAAAGAATCCACAATGCTGGTGTCTTTGCAAGTGCAGCATGTGGTGTGAATGTCTGTGATGGAGGGAATTCAGACTCAGATTCAGATTATCTTTTCAGCTGTAAGACCTTGCGATCTGAGACAGTGCATTTCCCAAATCTGTCAGTGATGCAGATACTCAGAATGTTCTGTCTCATCCCTCCGTAGAAAGTGGTGAGGGTGGGTGGGAGGAAATGGGATTATCTCAGCCTAAACAGAAGCTAGAGATGCTGCTCAGCTTTCTTGGCTATGGAGCTGTACATTCAGTTGTACATTCTAAAGTTCACTTGTATCCTAATTTGAACATACAGTAGGGGTGGACTGGCGACAAATAGGAGTCCAGAAATCTGACACAGGTTCATCTGTTTGTTAAAAAAAAAAACTAAATACCCTTGTGGTAGGCACGTAAAAAAAATATATATTGGCATTAGAATCTTTAGCTTTGTCCATCCGTTGGAGGGGTACATGATCAGTTACCAATGTCAAGTGTCAGTAGTAACAGAGCTCCTAGACGGCTCATGTGACTTACAGCATTCTTCCATTCTGTGAAGGTAAGCTTGGTGGCCTCAGTCCAACATACTAATGGCTACTTAACTACTTTATTTGTCATGTTGAAGAGTGGGGGAGGAACAAAGTGGTGATGATACCCTTTCAGCACCCTTTCATTTACATGGTGATCGATGGTGGGATGAAAGTACACCTTCAGCAGATGTGCTATCCCAGATGTGGTAAATTATTTTACAATCATTTTAAAGGCAAATGCTGCCATTATGCTCACATATAAAATATCTGTGCAGCGGGAAATGACGCTGTCCTTCTGGGACCTATAGGATGCTGGCAGACTACCACACCAGATGAGGTTTTAATTTCTTAAAGTATTGGATCAGGTAAGGACATCTCTGCCTAAAAGAGAACATATCTGTGAACTGGTTTATGAGCTCTCCAATCTTCTGGTGTTGGTTGTGGGTTATCTCTCCTCCCATTTGGACCAAAGGATCTCTTGGAAAAAAATGTATAAAGTTTGAGACAGCAAGCATAGGATATGTGTCATATAGTGCGCCTGTAATGGACGTGCACCCAAATCTAATATTGCTCCTCTCTTACTCCGAAGCTCACTAGCTAGGCGGCCTCCCCTTCTGCAGGTGTGCAAAGTGGCGGAGCTGCAGAAATAGGCATGGCTGGTGAGCTATCTCCATTAATGATTCTGGGCTTCTCCCCGCGCTATAAAACGGTGTACACAGGGAGTGTAGCTCGGGGTCTGTCGGGTTACTGGACTTTCAAAGCGGAGAGTGCGACGTGAGCGATAAAATGTGCATGCACATGGGGCAATGGAACGAGCCCCAGGAACTTCAAAGAGGCGAGTGGAATGTGCCTTTTATCTGCACGACAAGGACAGCCACATGCTCACTGTTGGAGAACTCCCATCTGAGGCCACACCCACAGAGAGAGCTGGATGGGGCTGGTCTCGCGATCCCCAGAGAGAAGAGCCAGCACGAGCAAACTGCTCACCTTTAACCCTTTCCTTCCCCTTTTTTTTGATAAATAAATAACCCTTTTTTCTGTAAGACCTCGCCTCGTCGTATCTGTGCTTTATACTGCCACCCATGCACAAAGGGTCGAACCAGTTACATTATGGTACGGTGGAACCTCGGAATACGAGCCCGCTTCTGGAACGAATTATGTTTGTAATCCAAGGTTCCACTGTACTTGACTTCTCCCACAATGCATGGTGCAAATGGAGGTCTGCGGTGTCACCTGAATGTTAAACAATGTGCAGCAGGAGAAAGGCCCAATTTCACCCTTATTCCGTGATGACTTTGCTGTCTGGGGGTGAGATACAGGTCGTGAGCTCATTCACCTGCAAGAGCTGGCACATAAAACACATTAGCCTAAAAATTGGTAGTGCCCCAGTTAGTATGGATGTCCTTGGGAATGAGGACTCATCTGCATAGGTGGACCAGCTTCCGGGTGATGTTCTGGGATGTTGCCATGTTAAGGGAGACCACCTTGGAGTAACACATGGCACATTCAATGACTACTAGTATGCACTTCTACACCCAAGGATACTTAGGAAGCGGTCTGCCCAATTCCATGTCTATGTGCTTGAAGGGCACCCCAACAATGAGCATATGGGGCAGACATTTAGGATGAGGAGCAGCTGCAGTGGGGGAAGTATTGGCAGAAATTCATCATCTTGGCTATTATTCCTGGGATTGGAGGTATCCAGTCTATCCATTATAGATTACCCTAATGGTGCTTGTGTTCGACTTTTATGCGCCATGAGGCGTTAGCAACAGATCCTTTAAATCAACTCAAGTGTCTCTTCAACCACATACAGCAGGGACAGTACATTGTGATATAGAGAGTGAGACTTAATAAAAAACTATTGAGACAGATTTCACTGCTAATCTGTGTTTCATGTTAGAATTAAAAAAGGAAAATTTACTTCTTGTCCTGTGTGTGTCTGTTTGTGTATGCAGATGAAGTATGTAAATGAGCGTTTCCCCGATGCCCATCAGCAGGTATTACTGGTGTGTCTAGCTGCTTCATCTGGTGTGGGACGTCTCATCTTTGGCCATGTGGCTGACTATGTCCCTGGAGGGTACAAAGTCTTACTGCAGGTAACACACACAGATATGAACAATGGAAGGCTTCTTGCCTGCCATGTAGAAACCCTCAATTCAATGGCCACTGGTTGCAGGGTATTCTTAGTGCTGGTTGTAAGCTTGGATAGAATGGGAGGGTTGCAACGAGAAGGACATCCGGCATAAAACTTACGCTATGGTGATACCTCGATGGGAGCAGGCCAAAGACCCACTATGGTTTAAGCAGCAGTATGATCTTGCTTATTAAGCCATCTAATTATAAAATACATGAACCTGCATAGTGATCACAGTATGGGGTTGACCCAGTATGAGGCTCATGAGGCAGAGATGCTTTGTTCAACTGTCCCTTAAATTTCAACCAAAGGTCCTTGCAGAACTACTTAGTGTTACTCTTCAGATCGCTCAATAGTTTAGGGCATTCATTGAACTTTGTAACAGGACCTAGATAAGTATGAGCATTAATGTCAATTTCAACGGTCTGAATCTTTCCATGATTGCTAGGCAGAAAGTTTGTAACCCTACCAAGATGCCACATGACATGAAAAATTTTGTTCAACAGTAACCCATTCGGGGGCATGATTCTGGGGTTTGTGGCATAGTTGAAGATTGGAAAGATAAGTCTTATAATATCCAGGAATGGGGTGTCATCACCTGACTATGGCAATAACAACATGCTCTTAGATTTTAATACATGCATACAAGGCTTATGGAAGAAAGGTGACATGCTGCCCCACCAAAAGTCAAAACTCAATTTCAATCAAAACTGTCACAAGCACTTCATCAGCAGCAAAATTTACCTTTTTAACCGCTTGTAAAGCATTTTTGACAGATTTTAAGAAAATGCTTTGTTTGGCAAATCTTTTCTGATATCAACCTGAAACTCAGCTAATGCCTCTTGGAGTTTTTGGTCACCTCTTCAGAATGTAGTTCTGTGGTTTAGCAGCACCTGGAAGTTTCAAGTGATGTAGCAGTATCTGGAATTTGTAATTTTATTGACATTGTATTACTTATAGTTCTGTTCACAGGTCTGCACCGTACTATAAGTTTCCGTACTATAAATTTCATTATCATTTGGGACATGCACATGGGTCACGCCTCTACAGTGGAACCTCGGATTGCGAATAACGCAGTTTACGAGTGTTCTGCACGACGAGCAAGGATTTTTAATACATTTTTAATTGGAAACCGAGCGAAAGTATTGGTTTACAAGTACCGAGTATCATGTATCACGTATGCGCCTCTTAATTTGACACCGAGCGGCAAGTGATCACAACTGAGCCAATGATTTTTCTCTCTCTTGCTCTGCGGAATTGTGGGTAATCGTCTCCCCTTGGTCTTAGTGCTCGTATCTTACTGGTATAATCAACGTCTCCCTCTCTGTTTCATTGTGTGTCATATATGTGTATGCGCGAGCGTAATTTGACACCGACACACACACACCGACACACACACACTCTCTCGCCTGTGCGCGTGCGTAATTTGACACCGACACACACACACAGCTCTGTCGTGATTCTTTTCAAAAAGTAAGGTGCTTGTTCATTTGTTTTTTTTGTTTTTTTACTTTACAGCAGTGATTCCGTTAGTATGCGCTCACGCGAGTGACATTAGACATTAGGTGCTGGTTCGTTTGTTTTTTCTTTTTTTCCCCATTAAAACAGTGCTTTCGTTGTGTGTGTGTTTGTTGTGAAACTTAAAAAGCGAGGTGGGGGGAGGGAGGAGTAGTTTTACTGTGTAGGGCGAGGCGAGGGAAGGGGCTAATTCTACACACACACACACAAATACACGGCGCCTGCGCGCACAAACGGAAACACTTATCTGTTGGGATTTTTTTTAAAGGTAAAGTGCAGGTTAATTTTTTTTTATTTTTGCTTTTTATATTGTATCAATTATTTTTATGTATTTATTTTTTTGGGCTGTGGAACGAATAATATGAGTTCTCATTATTTCTTGTGGGAAAATTAGATTTGGTTTACGAGTTTTTTGGAATACGAGCCTGCTTCCAGAACGAATTATGCTCGTAATCCAAGGTTCCACTGTATTTCTTTTTTTACTTAAAGCTGCTTTTTCTTGCTCTTGTCATTTTTATTGGTTGATTGGTCCTTTCTAACGTAACATGCCAGTGTGAGATGTGAGAGGTGAGGAGAGATAAGGAGAAGTTTGTACACTGTAAGTGTGTGCTAGTTTACAGGATGAGGACAGGGCCATTATAGTGATGTTATACAGCAGCAGTCAGCTTCTTTCCCATTGGCAATAAAAGAGTGATAGTAATGATGATTAAAACGACCACATGCCCCTGTGCTCCTGCAGGCCATATCCATCATGGTGTTTGGAGTGATGACGATGCTGATCCCGTTGTGTAACGTGTTTGGAGGTCTGATTGCTGTGTGTTTAGTGATGGGACTGTGTGATGGCTGTTTCCTCACTATCTTCGCCCCCATTGCCTTCGAGCTCTTCAGTTCTGAGAACGTCTCTCAGGCCCTTGGCTTCATACTGGGCATGATGTCTCTGCCCATGGCTATAGGTCCTCCTATTGCAGGTATTCACACACACACACACACACACACACACACACACACACACACACACACACACACCTATGATGGCCCCATTGTACGTGCACAGCTAATTTATCTAATACTAATACACTTTCTGTATGGCTCAGGTTCTGTATATTTTAGCTTTGGAGTGTAAAAGTGAAACAACAGATGCATGTGACTGTATTAATTCCAGTTGACACAACTGACATTAAAATATTGCCCCAAGTAAAATAATGAAATATGGCCTGCCTCACTCACCAGCCAAACCCCCTACAGTACAGTACAGTACAGTACAGTACAGTACATGCTCCCCAGCAGCTCCTGTACATAAACAGTCTCATTGGGACCCTGCCTTTTTTATCCATATGTCAAAAGTAAATTCCCAAGGAAGATAAAAAAGGGTGACATTTAATCATCAGTAGCTCCAGCATGTGAGAGGTACAGTGCTCGCGCTGTTGCATCAGCTGTGGGTCGCCATGAGATACATTCCACCTTCCCTGATTCCATTGATCTGTCCATGCAATGCACCAAGAAGAACTCAGTTCAGGTTGGATGGCGTAGTCTGGCACCGCCGGGTTCAGTCTCGGTCTCGGTGACGCGATTGAGGAGACTGCAGTCCTGAATGTCTGGAACTTTACCCTGGACCAGAGTTCATCAAGATTATTTTCCGGTGACTGGACATTGGCGAGCAGGATGCTAGGCAGAGACGTACCGTGTGTATCAGTATCTCAGTCTGTTCCTGATGACTGACGTGTTTCCCCTCGAGGAGGCAGCTTTGGATCGCGTCCTTTGCTCTTTCTTAGGACCTCCCTCAGTATGGATTTGGTTCTAAAATCATGGGATGATAAGTGTATGTATCACCAGATTGGATGGTGAAAGTGTCTCTGTCATACCTAATGGAAGCTATTGTAAAGAATTTTAAAGTTACCCAGTGTTACCTTAAAAAAATTTTTTAAAAAGCAAGTTTTTTAGTCAGGATGGCAGCCGATCTCATCGACACTGTCTGTATGCCATCTCTCATATTTCATCCCAGAGTTACAATGGCCCTACAACCACTGGGGCCCTGAATACTCAACTCGTCAGTCTCTTTGTGTAATATTAATATATCTCAATCATATATGTGTAACAAATGTGCAAAAATCAGGAAGGGGCAAATACTTTTGTATTAATCTGCACTATGTCACTGTTCCTTACACACTACCTATTGCTCCAGCTGGTGTGTAACTTTGCTGCAGTCTGTGAAGGCATTTAAATGTTGATTAATTTAATTAGGTTGTTGATCTCTTCAGCACTGTTATGGCTGTTCCACTTATTATTATTGTGTGAATTTCAACCGGATTACGTGAATATTTTTCCTTCTTGCTCGGAGAGATGAAAGGGACGGACGCTTTGGGTCTCTGTGCTCCGGCTGCAATGCGCCTGTGTAGCGATGTACTGTAGATTTGACTTCTACGAGTCACCAGTTACGTCTGACTCACCAGAAAGAGGCTGGAGCTCAGTGATTCTGCTCATGTATTCAGAAAACTGTTGTGAATATGAAAGCATGAGAAAGTGAAAGTGTGGCGTGATAGTGTGTGATAATGACTGACTGGAGACAGCGAAGAAGAGCGTTTTATCTAAGCGCAAACATTTACCATTAACATTGAAACAAAACAACAGCAGTAGGTAATGCAGTGAGGAAGAAAGTAGTGTGTGTTTTCATTGCTGTCAGACATTATAAGGAACAAAAACTAAGCACATTTTAATATCTTCATTAAAACTCCAATATTATCATATCTGAGTGAGACGATGGTGTGTCGGGAAAAAAAACATCATTCAGCAGCACGTGTGTGTGTGTGTGTGTGTGTGTGTGTGTGTGTGTGTGTGTGTGTGTGTGTGTGTGTGTGTGTGTTAGGGATCCTCCATGATCGCCTGGGCAGTTATGACTTGGCATTCTACCTGGCGGGAATCCCAGCTCTTATTGGTGGATCTGTACTGTGTGTGATCCCATGGTTGGAGTGGAGGAAGAGGAGGAATGAGAGGAAGAATGAAACCGACAACAGAACAGCACAGGAGTAAAGGGCTGAAAGACCTCCTTATATACACAATGCATCTAAAAAAGAATTATTTTTTTCATAATTGAGCCTAGTTTAATTCAAAAAGTGAAACTAATATATTCTAAAATTATTATATGTAATGTCAAGGCTTTTCTGTTTTACTTTTCATTTCTGCTCATGAAAATCAAAAATATATTCTCAACAAACATTTATATATGCTTTTATTTCAAGATATTAGAACTTTTAAAAAAATTACTAAAACGTACTTCACTGTGTTGGCACTTTCTGTATGACTAGTACGTAAAACTACTAATGACACACCAAAGATTGTAGTGTGTTTTTAATACAGTTTAATATCTCTATTAAAACACACACATGCTCAAACAAGTTTAAGAATTTGCAAGTAGCAGCAGAACGTTTGATATGAAATGATATGTTGATATGCTGATGGAAATATAGATTACACTGTTTGTTGATAAATATGAGATATTACAAAAAAAAGTAAATAAAGCAAATATATTGCAAACCGTTTTGAATCTTTAATCACAATAATGCAGCCTAGAGGGCCGATAGACACAACCTCAGGACACTGGATCACCACATCACCATATCACACTCATACATAATTATAATTAATCCATGTCAATTACTTTCATACTCAAATCAGATAAAGTCTTTCAGAATCAGAACGTCAGAGGTGGTAAAGGGGAGGTCAAGGGGAAGGTCAGGGGGAAGGTCAAGGGGAAGGGACAGGGGGGAAGGTCAAGGGGAAGGGACAAGGGGAAGGTCAGGGGGAAGTTCAGGGGGAGGTCAGGGGAGGATGTGAACCAGGCAGTGGTCAGAAAGACCTAAATGCATTCTTTATTGTGGTGTAGCAGTGGTCCAAAATATTTTGTCCCTGGTGGGGCATGTAATGTGTTGTTTGAATTTAGGCAGTTCATGTGAGTTTTGCTTTGTTAAAATCAACAAAAATAATTAGATATTCAGCAGATGAATGCTACAGAGCACGGTTCAAAAATCTCTGCTTCTTTTGATTGTGTAAAGCTGCTTTGCGACAATGTCAACTGTTAAAAGCGCTATATAAATAAAAAATTGACTTGAGATACTTTATCATGAATTAGCGCATCAGTGCAGTATGACATGGAGGCGATCTGTCCGTAGAACCGCTGAGGTTTTACTGAAGCCAATGATAGCAGCCTTCAGCTCATCTGTCTCGTTGGGACAGGTGTTTCTCATCTTCCTCTTGACAATAGTCCAGAGATTCTCTGTAGGCTTCATATCAGGCGAGTCAGCTGGCCAATCAAGCAGAAGTATTATGAAGGTCAGCAGTCCAGTTAGTTCTAGTTTTGGCAGTGTGGCCACGTGCACATAGTGCTCTAAAATTTCCTGGTAGAAGCTAAATTTATTTTATTCACAGTAGACCAACATCAGCAGATGGCATGGCACCTCATATCATCACCAACTGTGGAGACTGTGGAACTTGTGGAACCTGAGGAGCCTGTGGAGCCTGTGGAGCCCGTGTCCTGTGTGTGGTGGCTCCTGATGCTTTGATTCCAGCCGCACTCCACTCCTTCTGAAGTTCTTGAATCAGCTTGGCTATATATTCAGAGCACTAGCAATGTTTTCCCTGCATTTGGAAGCCATGATGCACTTCATAGTCATCGTAAACTCTGAACTCAAGTTAATGTTTCTTATGACCTTTAATCTTTCTAGGTAAAAAGGTTTGCTGTGCAACAGCATTTTTGTTCCGGTTTACAGCAAGTCACTCACTAGAAAATCAGAACATGAAATCACAGCATGAATTTGTATTACATTGCATTATTTTGCAATACATTTTTTAAAAATATTGCTAAGTTGCATAGTTACATTTCTACATCCACAAGTGCAGACTGATCTCTCCATTGTGACACAAACTGAGTGAGTTTAAACAGTGAGTTTACACAGAAATAAAAAATATTAGATATAAACATTTTATTATTTGTGCTTTTAAACGCCACTGAGAATCAAGACACAAATTATTTCTTATCTTTCATTTTTTCCCCATTGTTTTCTTCAGATTTTCTCTGGTAGCGATGGGCAGTGGCACTAATTTTCTTTTCAATCCAATAGCAAGTAATATTAAAGCAACTATTTTATTTACTGATATTTAGAAAATGCTTGGTTGCATGAAAACAGGAAAACTCTGATTTCTGTAGTGAAAATCTGCAAATGTAGGATCAAAAATTTGTACTTGTCAGGTTTTTGCACTAGTATGCAGAACTATTCAATTTCTCTATTTTGTTTTAATTTTTAATATGAGCAACTTGCATAAGAAGCAGCAAAGACATTTTAGATACTATGACTTGTTATGGTGATAGAAGAAAATATAGATGACTGTTTGTTGGTAAAGTTTGTTTGAAAATACAAAATTATATACACACAGTACAGACCAAAAGCAGCTAAGTAAAGAAAAACGAGTGGCCATCATTACTTTAAGATACACAGGTGGACAAAATTGTTGGTAGCCTTCAGTCAATGAAAGAAAAACTCACAATGGTCACAGAAATAACTTTAATCTGACAAAAGTAATAATAAATAAGAATTCTATGAATGTTAACCAATGAAAGTCAAACATTGCTTTTCAACCATGCTTCAACAGAATTATAAAAAAAAATAAACTCATGGAACAGGCCTGGACAAAAATGATGGTACCCCTAACTTAATAGTTTGTTGCACAACCTTTTGAGGCAATCAGTGCAATCAAACGATTCCTGTAACTGTCAATGAGACTTCTGCACCTCTCTGCAGGTATTTTGGCCCACTCCTCATGAGCAAGCTGCTCCAGTTGTTTCCGGTTTGAAGGGTGCCTTTTCCAGACGGCATGTTTCAGCTCCTTCCAAAGATGCTCAATAGGATTGAGGTCAGGGCTCATAGAAGGCCACTTTAGAATAGTCCAATGTTTTCCTCTTAGACATTCTTGGGTGTTTTTAGCTGTGTGTTTTGGGTCATTGTCCTGTTGCAAGACCCATGACCTGCGACTGAGACCCAGCTTTCTGACACTGGCCAGCAAATTTCTCTCTAGAATCCCTTGATAGTCTTGAGATTTCATTGTACCCTGCACAGATTCAAGACACCCTGTGCCAGATGCAGCAAAGCAGCCCCAGAACATAACAGAGCCTCCTCCATGTTTCACAGTAGGGACAGTGTTCTTTTCTTCATATGCTTCATTTTTCCGTCTGTGAACATAGAGCTGATGTGCCTTGGCAAAAAGTTCCATTTTTGTCTCATCTGTCCATAGGACATTCTCCCAGAAGCTTTGTGGCTTGTCAACATGTAGTTTGGCATATTCCAGTCTGGCTTTTTTATGATTTGTTTTCTCAATGGTGTCCTCCTTGGTCGTCTCCCATGTAGTCCACTTTGGCTCAAACAACGACGGATGTTGCGATCTGACACTGATGTTCCTTGAGCATGAAGTTCACCTTGGATCTCTTTAGAAGTCTTTCTGGGCTCCTTTGTTATCATTCGGATTATCCGTCTCTTTGATTTGTCATCAATTTTCCTCCTGCGGCCACGTCCAGGGAGGTTGACTACAGTCCCATGGATCTTAAATTTCTGAATAATATGTGCAACTGTAGTCACAGGAACATCTAGCTGCTTGGAAATGGTCTTATAGCCTTTACCTTTAACATGCTTGTCTATAATTTTCTTTCGAATCTCCTGAGACAACTCTTTCCTTCGCTTCCTCTGGTCCATGTTGAGTGTGGTACATACCATGTCACCAAACAACACAGTGGCTACCTGGAGCCCTATATATAGGCCCACTGACTGATTACAAGATTGTAGACACCTGTGATGCTAATTAGTGGACACACCTTGAATTAACATGTCCCTTTGGTCACATTATTTTCAGTATTTTCTAGGGGTACCATCATTTTTGTCCAGGCCTGTTCCATGAGTTTATTTTTTTAAATAATTCTGTTGAAGCATGGTTGAAAAGCAATGTCTGACTTTCATTGGTTAACATTCATAGAATTTTTTTAAATTATTACTTTTGTCAGATTAAAGTTATTTATGTGACCATTGTGAGTTTTTCTTTCATTGACCGAAGGGTACCAACACTTTTGTCCACGTGTGTATGAAGGTCAGTCAGTCCGAAAAATTGGGAAAACTTTGAAAGTGTCCCCAAGTGCAGTCACAAAAACCATCAAGCGCTACAAAGAAACTGGCTGACATGCGGACCGCCCCAGGAAAGGAAGACCAAGAGTCACCTCTGCTGCGGAGGATAAGTTCATCCGAGTCACCAGCCTCAGAAATCGCAGGTTAACAGCAGCTCAGATCAGACAGCAGGTCAATGCCACAATGTTTGTCTTCTGATTGAGTAGCAGTTTCACTTTAAGTCATCTCTGGTGCAGGACAATATCTCATCTCAGACAGCAGGTGGCACTCTTGTTGCATGTTTCCCATTTTTTGTTTTAAAACAGACAAATTAAAATTATGAATATGCTTCTGTTTTAGATGTTTAGTAAAACTCCCCTTAGGATAACGGGAGTAAACACAGTGTTAAGATGCGTAATGTTTGTGAGTAACAACAAATCACTGAATATTTTCCCTTTTCCTGTCTGTGTAGAGTGCCTCAGTATTCTAACCACTAAATGGCGTATGAACAAAGCAGACTTCTTGCATTTCCATGCACACTGCACAGTTCATCATACCCACATGGTGCTTTAATAATCTGATGTGCTTTAAAATCACGAGTTAGTAGTGGAAGGAAGTGATTTGAAGTGAATTTAGGTGGAGTGTTGGGAGAAAATGTCAAGTCAAGTCAATTTTATTTATATAGCGCTTTTAACATTTGACATTGTCGCAAAGCAGATTTACACAATAAAAGAAGTAAGTTTGTATGCAATGTGTATGAATCAAAATGATAAGATTGTCCCTGATGAGCGAGCCGAGGGCGACGGTGGCAAGGAAAAACTCCCTGAGATGGTAATAGGAAGAAACCTTGAGAGGAACCAGACTCAACAGGGAACCCATCCTCATCTGGGTGATAACGGAGAGCAGGGATTGATCAGCATAATAATGTGTAAGACTGGAAGTTCAGTATAACAGGAGATGTGTTTAAAATTAAAAGGAGTCCAGTTTGTTCCTGGAGGTTCAGGGAGACTGTAGGGGATTCCAGTCCTGAGTTATCGAACAACTGAAGTCACAGGTCCCCAGAGCATCAATCGATGACAGGATAGTCTTCATGGAAACCATCCCCAGCCACCACACGAATCCAGGCAGACCACACGGGGCATCCATGCGACGAGATCTCCAACCAGGAGCAGGACTCCAGGACGGGTTAGACGGCTCCAGAGGGCAGAGGGGTCTGGATCACTGGCAGCTCAGGAGTGACATGTATAGCTCGACAGAGAGACAGAGAGAGGGAAAGGAGAGAGGGAGAGAGAGAGAGGAGAGAGCAGAAAATAAGGAGAGATGGCAGTTACGTCTGGTCACAGTCAACATGTATAAGGTGAATGTATATTGGTGCAAAGTGCAAGCAGGGACTCCGGCAGGACTAACTATAACAGCATAACTAAAAGGGAGAGCCACAAGGAAACACAGACATGAGGGGGAACTGAGATGTAAAGCAACCAATCACCTCACCGTCAACAAACCTGAGTGATCAATGAGAGTGGGGAGGACAGCATCTAAACATACCAGTTCACCAGAATACTCTACGTCTATGAGTCCCCCAGATCTGCTCCTTTACCTAAGGCTAATCTATTTACAAACATGCTGCGCTAAATAAATAGGTTTTTAGTCTAGACTTAAACACTGAGACTGTGTCTGAGTCCCGAACATTACTAGGAAGACTATTCCATAACTTTGAGGCTTTGTGGGAAAAAGCTCCGCCCACTGCTGTAGTTTTAATAATACGTGGTACTGACAGGCAGCCTGCATTCTTTGATGGAAGTAGGCGTGGCGGATCGTAAGACACTAGCAGTTCACTCAGATACTGCGGCGCGAGACCATTTAGTGCTTTAAATGTCAAAAGTAGTATCTTAAAATCAATGTGAAATTTCACTGGGAGCCAATGCAGTGTAGATAAGATAGGGGTGATGTGCTCGTATCTTCTGGTTCTAGTGAGGACTCTCGCTGCTGCATTCTGTACTAACTGAAGCTTGTTTATACACCTAGTTGAACAACCAGACAGTAAGGCGTTACAATAGTCCAACCTAGAGGTGATAAAGGCATGAACTAGTTTTTCTGCATCATTTAGTGACAATATGTTTCTAATCTTGGCAATATTTCTAAGGTGAAAGAAAGCTATCCTGGTGATATTATCTACATGAGCTTCAAACGAAAGTCTGGAATCTATAATCACACCAAGGTCTTTTACTGTTGCACTTGATGGAACAGAAAGGCCATCTAAAGTTACAGTGTGATCAGAAAGCTTACTTCTAGCTACGTGTGGTCCTATGACCAGAACTTCTGTCTTATCAGGATAAGCAGAAGAAAATGAATTAACATCCAATCTCTTATGTCCTGCACACACTGCTCAATTTTAGCAAACTGTTTTTTCTCATCTGGTTTTGCTGAGACATATAATTGTGTGTCATCAGCATAACAATGAAAACTAATACCATGTTTATGAATTATGTTGCCCAGAGGAAGCATGTAAAGGGGAAAAATCAGTGGGCCTAAAACTGAGCCCTGTGGAACACCAAACTCCACTTGAGAACATGAGGAATGGTCACCATCTAAATCTACAAACTGATAACGATCAGTCAAATAGGATCTGAGCCACAAGAGGGCAGTTCCCTTAATTCCTACTACCTTTTCTAATCTGTGAAGGAGAATACTATGATCAATGGTGTCAAAAGCTGCACTGAGGTCCAGTAACACAAGTATAGTGACGCAACCCTGATCAGAGGCCCATAGGAGGTCGTTTACTACTTTAACAAGTGCTGTCTCTGTGCTGTGATGAGGCCTAAATCCTGACTGATACAGTTCATTTATGCTATTTCTGTGTAGATGTGAACATAGCTGCTGTGATACTACCTTTTCCAGAATCTTGGAGATAAAGGGAAGGTTTGATATCGGCCTGTAATTAGAAAGCTGACTGGGGTCAAGGTCAGGTTTCTTGATTAGCGGTTTAATAACGGCTAATTTAAAGGATTTGGGGACATACCCACTACTGAGTGAACAGTTAATTACTTTCAACAGGGGTTCTATTATTGCTGGTACTATCTGTTTGAGAAAATGTGTCGGTACAGGATTTAATATACAGGTTGATGATTTTGAAGAAGAGATGAGTGAAATTAGTTCCCTCGCTTCAAGGGGAGTAAAGTGTTCTAAGTTCTGATGTGATGTGGTTAGATCATCTGAATTATTTAAATTGTCTGGTTTCAAAGCCTGATTTTTTTGCCTAATATTTATGATTTTATTATTGAAAAAGTTCATGAAATCCTCACTACTGCATGATGTTGTTGTGGAGATTTCTGCAGTGGTCTTGTTTTTAGTTAATTTAGCTACGGTATTAAATAAAAATCTCAGGTTGTTTTTGTTATTTTCTATAAGAGTGGAGAGATACGTTGATCTAGCATCACTGAGAGCTTTTTTATAGTTCAGGATGCTCTCCTTCCAAGCTATTTTGAATACTAACAATTTAGTTTGGCGCCATTTACGTTCGAATTTTTGAGCGGTTTGTTTTAAAGCACGTGTGTGGTCATTATACCAAGGAGCGAGTTTCTTATCTCTAATCATTTTCCTTTTAACTGGAGATACATTATCTAAAGTATAACGAAATGTTGACTCTAAATGTTCAATCGCCTGTTCGAGTTCTGTGAAGTCAGATGGCGATCCAATCAAAGTTGATAATTCTGGGAGATTATTGATAAAGCTCTGTGCGGTATTTGATGTAAATGTACGTTTAAGGTGGAAGCGCGGTGCTGTGCTGCATACATTATTACTATAACACGCTTTAATCGAGACAAGGTAGTGATCTGAGATAACTTCAGACTGTGGAATTGTGGTTATATTTCCTATACTTAATCCGAAGGATAATATTAAATCTAAAGTGTGACCTGCTTTATGAGTGGGTCCTACTACACACTGATTTACTCCTACTGAGTCCAGTATGGACAAGAATGCTGTTCTCAGAGGGTCTTCTGGATTCTCAAAATGAATATTAAAGTCTCCAGCAATTAACGCTTTGTCTACAGAAACAAGGTTTGAGAGGAAATCTGCAAATTCACAGAGAAACTCCGAGTACGGCCCTGGGGGTCTGTAAATGATGAGTAGCGGGATCGACTGAGCTGACTTTATGTTACTATAGAGAACTTCAAATGCAGTAGATTTAAAACTGTGTTTTTGTACGAGACAGATTATGGTTATAAATAACTGCGACTCCTCCTCCTCTACCAGTTAGCCGAGGCTGGTGTATGTAGCTGTATCCAGGAGGACTCGCTTCATTTAGAGCTACATACTCATCCTGTTTAATCCAGGTTTCTGTTAAACATAATATATCAAACTCCTGATCTGTGATAGTTTCATTAACAATAACTGCTTTAGATGCGAGAGATCTAATATTTAACAGTCCTAGCTTCAGATCAGAGTTGCCGGCTGCGAATTCAGTGTGATCTGAGTTTGTGGTATCTATGTTAATTAAATTACTAAAACAGACTTTCTGAGTCTTACTAAATTTATGTTTATGTTTAGCTCTGGGAACAGGCACAGTCTCAATATGATGAACCCTGAGTGACGACTCTCTGCAGCTAGCAGACGGTTGGTTTAGCCTGTCTGTCTGCTCCCTGGCCTGGGCTCTGGATTGTCACCGATTAACTAGGCCTCTTCTGAGACTATGTGCTATACTGCAAGAAATGAGAGCAGCACCTTCCCGAGTGGGATGGACACCGTCCCGCCCTAACAGGCCAGTTTTGCCCTCAAAGGTCTTCCAGTTGTCTATGTAGCCCACGTTGTTTTCGGAGCACCACCTGGACATCCAGCGGTTCAGCGACCATAACCTGCTGTAAGCTATGTCGCCACGTCTCATTGGGATGGGACCAGAGCAAACTACTTCATCTGACACCGTCTTCGCTATTTTAAACACCTCTGTAAAGTTACTCTTACTAACCTCTGACTGACGGAGGCGTATATCATTAGCTCCAGCATGTACCACTATCTTGGAGAACCTATGCTGTCCTAGAGCCCTAAGATTACCTGCTATGTCCAGTGCTCTGGCTCCCGGGATACACCTGACCACTGCCGCCCCTAAAGGCCGAGCTAATTTCACATGCCTCAGTATAGAGTCTCCTATAACCAGAGCTCTTTCAGGTTTCTCAGCGGGTGCATCACTGAGGAGAGCGAACCTGTTGGACACGTGAAGTGCAGAAGAAGTGTGCTCCGGTGGGCTAGCCTTAGCGTTAGCTTTGGCTGAACGAGTATCCCGCCGAGTCGTCACCCACTCGCCCCGCTGTGAGGGCTCTACTGCCGGAGTCGGAGGCTGGTTATCTCCGCCTGTGGCACCCAGACTTTCCGCTACGGGAATAACGCTGCTCTCGCACTCTCTAACCCTCTCTAAAGTCTGGATGCGCTCCTCTAATGCTACTATCTTCTCCGTCAGGGTGCTAACTAACACACACCTATCACAAATAAAATCATCTCTAATGACGGAGGAAGAATGTCTAAACATCCTGCACTCCACACACTGAGCGAGCTGAATGGTAGACATAATAACGTACTTTTGTGCCGGAGTTGTGATTATTTGCTGATGGATTCGCTTGTTGTTGGTCAGACGATTCGCGCATTCTCCCAAAAAGCAAAAAAAAACGGATAACGTCCAGTAGTATTAAAGCGTAAAACTAGTTTGTTATTTAGTAAAAACGGGAAAATATCATTATAAAAACTAAATATAATCTAAAACACTGTTACAAACAGACGAGGAACTTTCGCGGGAACAATATGAAAAACAGGAAGCTATGTGCAAACAGCAACCCTACGGAGACCCCAAAATGGTCATGCTAACAGATCGGTGAAGATGTACACACGTGGACAAAATTGTTGGTACCTTTCGGTCAATGAAAGAAAAACTCACAATGGTCACATAAATAACTTTAATCTGACAAAAGTAATAATTTTTAAAAATTCTATGAATGTTAACCAATGAAAGTCAGACATTGCTTTTCAACCATGCTTCAACAGAATTATTTAAAAAAAATAAACTCATGGAACAGGCCTGGACAAAAATGATTGTACCCCCAGAAAATACTGAAAATAATGTGACCAAAGGGACATGTTAATTCAAGGTGTGTCCACTAATTAGCATCACAGGTGTCTACAATCTTGTAATCAGTCAGTGGGCCTATATATAGGGCTCCAGGTAGTCACTGTGTTGTTTGGTAACATGGTATGTACCACACTCAACATGGACCAGAGGAAGCGAAGGAAAGAGTTGTCTCAGGAGATTCGAAAGAAAATTATAGACAAGCATGTTAAAGGTAAAGGCTATAAGACCATTTCCAAGCAGCTAGATGTTCCTGTGACTACAGTTGCACATATTATTCAGAAATTTAAGATCCATGGGACTGTAGCCAACCTCCCTGGACGTGGCCGCAGGAGGAAAATCGATGACAAATCAAAGAGACGGATAATCCGAATGGTAACAAAAGAGCCCAGAAAGACTTCTAAAGAGATCCAAGGTGAACTTCATTCTCAAGGAACATCAGTGTCGGATCGCACCATCCGTCGTTGTTTGAGCCAAAGTGGACTACATGGGAGACGACCAAGGAGGACACCATTGTTGAAAACAAATCATAAAAAAGCCAGACTGGAATATGCCAAACTACATGTTGACAAGCCACAAAGCTTCTGGGAGAATGTCCTATGGACAGATGAGACAAAAATGGAACTTTTTGCCAAGGCACATCAGCTCTATGTTCACAGACGGAAAAATGAAGCATATGAAGAAAAGAACACTGTCCCTACTATGAAACATGGAGGAGGCTCTGTTATGTTCTGGGGCTGCTTTGCTGCATCTGGCACAGGGTGTCTTGAATCTGTGCAGGGTACAATGAAATCTCAAGACTATCAAGGGATTCTAGAGAGAAATGTGCTGGCCAGTGTCAGAAAGCTGGGTCTCAGTCGCAGGTCATGGGTCTTGCAACAGGACAATGACCCAAAACACACAGCTAAAAACACCCAAGAATGGCTAAGAGGAAAACATTGGACTATTCTAAAGTGGCCTTCTATGAGCCCTGACCTCAATCCTATTGAGCATCTTTGGAAGGAGCTGAAACATGCTGTCTGGAAAAGGCCCCCTTCAAACCGGAAACAACTGGAGCAGCTTGCTCATGAGGAGTGGGCCAAAATACCTGCAGAGAGGTGCAGAAGTCTCATTGACAGTTACAGGAATCGTTTGATTGCAGTGATTGCCTCAAAAGGTTGTGCAACAAACTATTAAGTTAGGGATACCATAATTTTTGTCCAGGCCTGTTCCATGAGTTCATTTTTTTTTTATAATTCCGTTGAAGCATGGTTGAAAAGCAATGTCTGACTTTCATTGGTTAACATTCGTAGAATTCTTATTTATTATTACTTTTGTCAGATTAAAGTTATTTCTGTGACCATTGTGAGTTTTTCTTTCATTGACCGAAGGGTACCAACAATTTTGTCCATGTGTGTAGAGTGCTGATGTTCACTCAGCCTGTGTATGTAGTTGATAATGCCTCACCGTCAGCAAAGGATGAGGTTCTGTATGACTGTGGACATCACCAGCATGACTGTAGTGTGTTAGGAATCCTCACGCTGGAATATACAGGGGAAAACGCTTTTCTCAGGCCTCAGAATGGTTTTGGAGGTGCTGTACGTTTAATCCAAGGATGTTTGGTTAACCTCCATGAGTCTATTTGTAGACAGATGTAACTCCATCCAGTCACACACTTGGCCTATTTCCTAAAGGCTGGGTTCCACCATGAATAGGTGGGTGAAAAGTAACTAGGCATTAAAATTGGCAATAAAGTCCATATTTCTAATACAAATTTATTGAAACAAATTGTATATGTATTTTATTACATACCGTAGGAAAATTAAAGCAAATCTTTAAATTTCAATGTAGGCCACACGTATGGCTTGAATCACTCTTAGACCCAGCCTTCATCCACCTCACCAAGTTTTGCTGAATAGTACGAGACTGCTCTGTGTATCTCTCCATCTTCATAGATATACACCGAGGTCATGTACAGTAAGCTCACACTCTTGAACATGAAGGACTGGTGCTCTCACAGGGGTTTCTCTGAGATTACAATGGAGTGCCGTATGATACACTGTGTTGAAGTATTCTGGTCCATGTGTACTGTTCTCCATTCACCATTAATGGCAGCCACGGACTAACTTTCACAGACTGATAAGAGAGCACTGGCCAAGTTATTCACACTAAACCACTGATGTTCAGGTCTGAGAGCGCTGATGAAGTGTGGGGTTTTGTTTTGTCACTGCGTTGATTGGTGACAGGGTAATCTATCGTTAGCTTCAAGTCACCTGAAGGTCCACGCTGATACAGTTATCTCATGGATACAGCAGTTGTTAGTCTGTAAAGTAATCTTTTTGTTTTCTTCTCAATAAAGATGAAGCAGGCAGAAAGTTGGTGTTAAAGGGTTTTACTGATGCTTCCGGCAAACCTTCCGAGGTTGAGGTTCACCTGCCGTTAACATCAGCCATGTTCTCACAACATCTTCACATCAGCCTGTAGATCCAACCTGATGCACTCGATAAGACTTGTCTACACCTGGTGAATACAATAAAGAAAGAAAAAAACGCAGGGACATCCCCTCAACATTCTACATGTTTATCACACCAGCCTTCATCATCATCATCATCATTAGCTTTATAACTCTACTTAAATGATTTGGATGTACAAGTCAATGAAGCTGCTTTATTTTATCAGTTTATCAAAGTGATTTCATAGACTTTCATACGATCAGATAGGCCATGGGAGCATCACCAACCACACACAGACACAACTCTAAGCTCAAATCAATTTTATTTTTAATGATTATTTTTTGTTAATACCTGTTTTATCTTCCTACTTGTACCTTAACCAAAACTAGGCTGATGAATCCTTGATGGGTTTGAACCAGTGTTTGTAATGTCACAGGTTAATGTTTCAGCTAGCGTAGCTTTTAGACAGACAGTGTAAAGACACAGTGCGAGTGGAAATGTGACGAGAACATCCGAAACAATGATATTTCCCTCAGATGTGCCCCTAAATTATCAATTGTACAATCCATACGTGTGAAACTATATGTTAGCACAGACGGCTAATGTTTCAGTAGCCTTTGGATTGGAAATCCTAAAACATTACATATGATGCACCCGTGTACAGACGTATACATTATACATACTAGAGGTTTTGTTCTGGTAAATATACCTTAGAATTTGGGAAGGTCACATGATGTTACAGAGGCGCAATGTTTAATGTTCAATAAACAGCTGAAAATTTTCCACTTTTTTAGACTGTGCGGTTCATTGTTGAAACATGACACGATGAAACATTTTGGTTTCCGTGCACACATCACAGTTCAACATGGAGCTTGTTAGGTAATCTGGTGTGCTGCAAACAGTCATGGATTATTTCATTATCAAATAGTTGTATAGTTAATAGACTGACATTGTAATTAATTATTAAGCAAAAGAAAAATGTAAATAAAGAAATTAAACCTTTTGAATAAAAACACCATTAACAGCAATATGTACAATTCACAAAGAGTGATTACGAGAAACACAACATATGTCAACTTTACAGTTTTCCAGTCAGTGCATCAGTTAAATTAGTGACATTAATCCTTTATTAGTCACATGTGTCACGAGCAACCGAGGGATGAACAGAAAAGCCTTAGCAGTTAGCCCGTGAAGCGTGGATGGTAAACCCAAACGCAGAAGCAGCGCGAGTAGGCAGGATAACCACGCGATTAGTTTAAGAACTCTCTTACACGAAGAGCAAGGATCTACACAAATAAACCCGCGTTCTAGCAACACACTCTCAATCAAAGAAGCAACCCGAATTGGTGAGGACTCACAGAATAGTCGGCGTAGCGTCAGCAAAGGCATGGGCTAACTCAATGGCTGAGCAATGTGAAGCGCCATCTTGTTTCCTTTTATGCTTCCTGAAATCTGACCGTATTACTTCCGGGTCCTAGTGCCGGTCGTGTTACGAGTGTGCATGACAGTACCCCCCTGTCCAGGATCCATTGGTGAAGTGATGAAGGGTTTGAGCTGGGAGGTGTGGAATACCGGATGGATCCGGAGCGCCGCAGGCAGCTGGAGCCGGTAGGTGACAGGATTGATACGGAGGGTGATTCGGTATGAACCAATGAACCTGGGTGATACTTTGCCATACTTTGTCACCTACATTGTACAACCATCCCAGTGGGTGTCGACGGCGATGTTGCGTGGTGTAGCGGTGGATGGCACGGTGAATGGCAGTGTTGGCTTGACTCCATACCCGTCGACACCTTCGGACCAACTGTTGGGCCGAAGGTACATCGACCTCCGGTTCTTGGTGTTCGAACATCAGAGGCTGGAAACCGTGCCATATCTCAAATGGGCTTAGGTTGGTGGCAGAGGAGAGGTGGAGATTATGTGAAAGTTCTGCCCAAATGAGATAGCGGGCCCAGGAGCGCTGGCGATCGGCGACGAAGCACCTTGGTGTTCTTCGACCCCGGACGGTAAGACAGATGGAAATTATACTGTTCAAAGAACAGTGCCCACCGCGCCTGTCTTGGATTAAGCTGTTTCAAACTCCGGATAGTGATTAGATTTTGGTGATCAGTCCAGACGATGAACGGCTCTCCGGCGCCCTGAAGCCAGTGTCACCATTCCTCCAAAGCCCACTTTATGGCCAGCAGCTCGCGGTCCCCTACTCCGTATCGCTGCTGAGTGGAATCAAAATTTTTGGAGAAGAAGCTACAAGGGTGTAGCTTCTGATCTAGACCTCGCTGGGAGAGAACCGCCCCGGCGCCCATGTCCGAAACGTCCACCTCCACAATGAACAGTTTGGTGGCGTCGGGGTGAAGGAGAATCGGAGCAGTGGTGAATCGGTGGCAGAGTTCATGAAATGCAGAGATGGCAGCAGAGTTAAGGTGAAAGTAATGAGAAGATGGTCGGGTCAGGGCGGTTAAGGGAGCTGCAACTGTACTGTAGTCCCGGATAAAGCGACGATAGAAATTCGCAAACCTGAGAAACCTTTGAAGTTTCTTAAGTGTCTTGGGTAGGGGCCAATGACGCACAACTTCTAGCTTCTGCAGATCCATGGCCACACCCTGGGGCGAGATGACAAAACCCAGGAACGTGGTGGAGCGCTTGTGAAAAGTGCACTTCTCCAACTTACAGTACAATTGATGGGCGAGCAAGCTCTTAAGTACCGCTCTGACATGCTGGATGTGTTTGTTGACGGAGCGGGAGTAGATGAGAATATCGTCCAGGTAGACGAAGACCCATCTACCTAGCATGTCTCTCAGGACGTCGTTAATGAACTGTTGAAAAACTGCAGGTGCATTGCAAAATCCAAATGGAATGACCAGGCTCTCATAATGTCCAGTAGGTGTGATGAAGGCCGTCTTCCCCTCATCACTCTCTCTGATGCGTACCAAGTTGTAGGCGCTCCGGAGGTCCAACTTTGTGAAAATGGTGGCACAAGAGAGGGCGTCCAGGGCAGAGTTGGTAAGAGGCAGTGGGTGACGATTCTTGACTGTGATGTTGTTAAACCCCCGATAGTCGACACAGGGGCGTAAATCACCATCCCCCTTCTTCACAAAGAAGAACCCCGCGGCGGCAGGCAAAGAGGAGGGCCAGATGGTACCTTGGCGGAGGGCGTTGGAAACATATTCCTCCATCGCCTGCATCTCGGTGGTGGAGAGTGAGTAGAGATGGCCACGAGGAGGGTTGGAACCAGGCTGAAGGTCGATCGCAAGATCGTAAGGGCAGAAAAGCCTTAGCAGTTAGCCCGTGTAGCGTGGATGGTAAACCCAAACGCGGAAGCAGCGCGATTAGGCAGGATAACCACACGATTAGTTTAAGAACTCTCTTACACGAAGAGCTAAGATCTACACAAATATACCCGCATTCTAGCAACACACACTCAATCAAAGAAGCAACCCGAATTGGTAAGTATTCACAGAATAGTCGGCGTAGCGTCAGCAAAGGCATGGGCGAACTCAATGACTGAGCAATGTGAAGCGCCATCTTGTTTCCTTTTATTACTTCCGGGTCCTAGTGCCGGTCGAGTTACGAGTGTGCATGACAACATGTACGTTACTGCAGAGTGAAATTGCTTTTTTGCATTTCTCAGCATTGCTATGGTCAGCTCAAGGTCAGCCACGATACCGCACCTGGAGCAGACAGGGTTAAGGGCCTTACTCAAGGGCCCAACAGTGGACGCCTGGTGGAACTGGGGCTTGAATCGGTAACCTTTTGTTGTCTATATCTTTATATTGTGTATATATATATATATATATAAATGTCTATCTGTGTTTGCAGTGCAAACTATAGTATATATAATATAAGAAACTAACAATGTACTTGATTCAGATTACTGAAACCAGACATCAGTTTCTGTTCTCATGGCCGAGTGGGTTACGATAATAAACTGTCGACAGGAATATCCACCTTCCAGCACTATTGCGCCCCCTGCTGATGGATATGTGTCAAGTAAAACCCAAACTTCATTATGGATATATGTAAATATTATCCTAATAAGATGGAAACCGTTATCCACACTTATTACTAAACAAGCCAGCTGTGTGTGCGAGCCTGTAACTGGAAGTCGAGTCCAGTGACTGGTGGCTCATTCGTATGTTGTCTTTCTGCTGAGCAGCTCAATCCTCATCTGTGTGCAGCTCAGCACACGCTCCAGGACCTCTTCGTTCCTCTTCCTGATTCCTGGTTACATCGATTCATTAATCATTAACAATCATGAATACTTTTTATCATTTTTCAACACCTGTGATCATTCATTCTGTCTTCCATCGACTGCACCTTGCTCTGGAACTCCGCAGTAGATTTCTTCAGAGCTTTCCTCCTTTGGTAACTCAGACATGTCTTTGTAAATGAATGAGAGGGATCCTTTAATATTTGTAATACCATTAACTTACCCACATGTTTGGCTGAAGCAGCTCTCTTACAGCACCTGAGTGATGCTTTCCTGCGTCTCACTCACTGTAGGATCAAACACTTGACTAACAGAAGGGTGACCTTTTAAATATACAGACTGTACACAGGGCTGACTTTTACATGGTGTGTTATTTGAAGAAGATTAATGCATATATGAATGCTTCTTGTTAATGTTTCACACAGAAGGAGCTTTGTGATAAAATTGGAGAACAGTTTCGGCAGTATAAGGTCTGTATATAGTATCAGTCTGTATCAGTGTATATATGATCGATTAGGCTAGATAATACATAATATCAAAATAATAATACATTCTGTCTAGGATAGCATGTATTATTTTATTAAAAGTAATATAGTGGCCCTGATATTCATCCGTGATCAGCTTCGAGACATTTATCATACAGTGTTTGGTATAAAATGAAGAACCGTCCCTTTACTCCATCAGCACATTGCAATATAGAGCTCTGACTTTCCAGCCTAAAAAAGGCAGTTTTTATTCCTAACTTATTCCTTCTAGATCTAAGGAAGCCCTTTGCAGATTATGTTTCATGTCATCTGGCTCGTAATTTATTTGTCTCACCATTATTATGATTTATGTCTGCAGTACACCTTTCAGTCACACTGGTTAGTTTTAGTTAGTTTTCTACCAGTGTCACTGTTTCTCTCATAATTTTTCCTGCTGTCAGTGTAGTGTGTGAATTGTATTTATAGTATAAATAAATAAATAAATAAATCTATCTCAGAAATCACTGGTTTAACCATTTGTCAAGAACTGGTATGACATGCAGTTCGGGCGATAGTTATTGCCATGGGCAGAAAGGGCAGGCATAGGCGCAGATGGGTTGTTTTTTTAAACATAAAAGTCTTTAATGAACAAAAAAGGAACAAACAAAATACACACAGGGGCTCTGAACAAACAGACAAACACTCAGTCTCTTGAACCTTTACAGTCTCTTTTAACATCAAAACACAGAACCTGCTTGAGCATTTCCGACCATAGTAAGCATTTCAGACCCATATTAAGCATTTCAGACCCTATAGGACTGACACAAGAGCTTAGGACTGACATGAAGACTAGCGACTGAACGGGACTAGAGACTGGACGGGACTGGGAGACTAGAGAATAGAGATGGACGGGACTGGGAGGCTAGAGACTGGACGGGACAGGAAGACTAGAGACGGGACGGGACAGGAAGACTAGAGACGGGATGGGACAGGAAGACTAGAGACGGGACAGGAAGACTAGAGACGGGACAGGAAGACTAGAGACTGGACGGGACTGAGAGACTAGAGACGGGACGGGACAGGGAGACTAGAGACGGGACGGGACAGGGAGACTAGAGACGGGACGGGACAGGGAGACTAGAGACGGGACGGGACGGGAAGACTAGAGACTGAACGGGACTGGGAGACTAGAGACTGAACGGGACTCGTGCTAGAGGCTAGGGGACCGTGCGAGAGGCTAGGGGAGAACACAGGAAGCTAAGGGAGCACACAGGAGGCTAAGGGAGCACAAAGGAGGCTAAAGGTGCACACATGAAGCTAGGGGGACACACTGGAGGCTATGGAGACACACCAGGAATACACAGCACAACTCACACAAATGAACTGAATAAACCAAAAATTACACTTACACATCTTATAAATCACAACAAACATCAGAGCCCAAATAAACAAACATAAGTCAAAATAAAACATAATCAAATCAAAACAAAACCAGACCAAACAAAATACATGCCTACTGACAGGCTAAATGCTCGACCCAGTTTCCCAGAACAACCAGCTATTTATAACAATACTAATGACGAGCTGCCTTGGTTCAGGTGAGCACCCGCATCACCTGACCGAGGCTGCCTTCTGAGTCGACTAACAAAAACTACAAAACAAAAACAAACATGTGCACACAGCGACCTCTGGTGGTAGTCCCTTACACCATTCAAGGCAATAAAGTAGTGTGTAAATGGCAATAAAAATTATCAGTAACATTTATTTATGCACATATAAACTTTTCTGATGATCCATATATATTAGTGAGGCCTCAAAAAACACGCTGTAACACGCTGGTCTAGCTCGCACTATATAATTTGATCATCAGACTGGTTTATTGTGGAATACGTAATCCAGCAGTGAACAGTGAAGCTCCCAGTTACAGCTCTGGTCATTCTGATCTCGTGCTCCAGCCGAATTCTCATCAGTAATCCACTCATCCATACTGTACGTTTTTGTTTAAGGAGAGAGCTGTTTCGTTTCCTAAGAGAAGCTCTTTCCAAATGTAAATGGTTTGCTGGAGTGAGGGAGGCAGTGAGATGATCAGCTCTGTGGGCCATGAATATCAACTTGCAGGTCATTAGGAACCAGTGACACCAATATAAACCAATAATCTCTCCTACACTCTCCTACACAGCAATATTCACTACACCAGGTCGGTGATCTCTCTTCAAATACCTATTAAATCAAAATCAAACCATGCAATAGTTCAGAATTATGTTTCATTTACTCTGGTCATATTCTCACCAAGAATAATAAATTAAATAAAAAACAGTAAGATGTTTCAGGTTCCTGTAGAGACATTTCTCAAAACAAAACCAATTATGAGTTATGAGTTATAAATGTATGTCTTAACTATCAACACTACAGCTTTGTTGACTGATGCGAGCATTAAGGATAAGCTGTGTAATAGCTGAATAATCAGGACGTCATTATCCTGCTGTCACTCCAAAAAGCTAACCCAAGTTCCCTTTCAAAAGCTACACTCGATGCTGCGTGAAAATGCTATGGGAACATCTCTTTGTTCTCCGTTTGTGAAGCATGTGTGTATCAAACACGCCAAATATTTTTGGCTTATAACCTCGGTCAGGTGACGTCATCTGATAAGGTGCACCTGCAGGTTATAAATAGGAGTGAACCGGAAACATCCTCAGATCTTTTTGTCTTCAGGACTGCTTTGTTTTTTCGTGTGTGTGTGCAAGCAAAATTACGAAAGGAAAAGGAAAAGTGTTAACTCACCGATATTTTTAAGAGATGCATGCCTCCATGTGATAGATCTCTTTCAGAGGGCGATCTCCACGAATTTTGTTTTTAGTGTTTGAGGGAAGAACACGCTCGCCTCATGCTTCAGGGAGATGGTGAGTATTGTGATCTCCTCCCTATCAAAGTGCTTCCTGGGGTTCGCGTGCCGATCTGGCAGACGCGCATGAGACAAAATTCCCCCTTTCTCTTGCGCTCTCCACGGATCAGGAAGTTTTAGAGTCCACTTCTCAAGCACACTCCGGCGCTTCTTGTGAATGGGCAGAAAAGACTTCACAAGAAGAGAAAAAGAAACCCCCTATTAACATCGATTAATTCAAATGTCGTTAATGCAAAAGCGCGGGGTTATATGATGAAAAAAGCCCACACTCCTCACCAAGCCGTGTAGACTAACATCTTCGTTGGTGGGGAAAGCTGTTGAGGCAGTGGGTCAGGCTGGTGTTGCTCTGCACACCATGGCGGTTTTGCAGGCATATCAGGCTGATCTGCTGAGAGATCTGAGCACTGGCAGGTCTATCGACGATGCAGCGTTTGCAGAGCTATACCGAGCCATAGATTTATTTCTCCGTGCCACCAAGCAAACGGCCCGGGCTATCGAGACATCTATGGCTTAACCTCACAGGCAACAAGGACAGGGATCGTGTTTTCCTCCTTGATGCCCCCATCTCGCCTTCCGGGCTCTTGGCGACGCCGTAAACACCGCCGCCACTAGGTTTTGGAAGGTGATGCTCTACGAGCAGGCCTTGTGAGATTTGTCCCCTGCCGTGCTCAAGAGTCAGGACTGTTGGCCACCCAGTCCTGACCAGGTCTGGTCCCCACGGAGCGTGAGGCAAAAAAGGAGAGTGTGGCGAGCTAGGTACCCCCTCGTAGAGACTGGATAGGGACTCGCCGTGCTTCATAATTTGCCTCAAAAAGACCGGACCTGAGAAGCATCATCTCCGGCAAAAAGAAGTCCTCAGGCTGACATGCCCAGGACCACAGGGGTGTCTCGCCCCAGGGAGGGGCGTGTAAAAATTCCAATAAGGGATAAAGACTCTTCCCTGGCACCCTCTGGAGGCCGTTGTCCAATCTCCGCCACCACTGGTGTTTCAGGGAGCAGCGGTCTCCAGCGTAATGTTAGGTGCTCGGTTTCTCCCTGCCATGTTTCAGGATGGCGAACACCTAACACCCCCCCCCTCCCCATCTAGCCTCATTGTCAAAACTTGTGCCCCTTTCAGAGAGGCTGGCAGTGGGGAACCTACTGCCAGGTATGTTTCCGTAGGTACAAAGCACTTAGAGAGAAGCTACAGGATTAATTTTGCACATCGTCCTCCGCGTTTCAATGGCGTGGTCTCCACAAGCGCATCTGCTGACTTGGCAATTCAAATTCAAATTCAAATTCAATTACAGACTTTGCTGGCAAAAGGGGCTATAGAACATGTTCCCCTGCCAGACAGAGACCCATACTACTAAAGTCAGTATTTCCTGGTTTCCAGGAGAGATGGGGGTGTAGGGTTTCAACTCTGGGTCAGAGGTGAATCAAATCTTTAACAATTCAGGTTAATTTGATTAAACTGAACAAAATTTATACAGTTATAAATTCATACACTTATTCATCTATCGGTCCAGCGTTGAGCACAATTTAGTGTATCTTACCAGTTCTGCTTATCACGTGGCCACCGATGATAACACAAAATCTAGTCTTTAGCAATTATGAGCAAGGTAACGTAAGATCTGGGAAATGTTTAAACTTTAAAATATATGACCAAGACAAAGAAGCAAGAATTTATTTGAACTAATCTACCTTACATGAAACTACGCTACTTAATCACTCACACACACACATACACACACACATACACATGAACAGTTTAGAGGGTGAAAGTTAATGGAGTTCTGTTTAGGTTTATTAGAACTGAGAAAGTCACAAGAACAGAGCCTTGGGTTTAATCTTACGGTTTAGTTATGAATCGCGCACCACTTTTAGCAAGGTATGAAGCTTTGTTTGTTTTACTTGCGTTACGTGACAGTTGTTCTCGTTGGTTCGCCTTCGACATAGGGAATCATGGCGTTGCTGATTGGTCGGTGTGCTGGGTTTAGGTGACGTCTTTCGGGAATGCCCTTGGTGGCGTGTTGGTTGACTGGTTACCGATGTTGACGCTCTGAGACTTCTCCTGCGGGGCTCTTTGTTGCACGAAGGCGATGTTCAAGCGGCATTGGAGTTCAAGCCAAAGTTTCTTTGCGTGTCGAGGAGAGCTGAGTCTTTGATCGCTGGGTGGCGCAGCTCAGAAGTCACAGTTCAGGCGTTGGTTCAGAGCGGATCAAGAGAGGCGTCCGCTTGCTTCCTTCAGACGGTGTGACGTTCAAAAAACGTGCCGAGACTGCCCAAACCTTAGATTTTTAATCTCACGGTGCAGGTCTGTCCCACAGCCGTTTGTTCCAATCAGAGATGGTTGTGGGCGTAGCCACGCCCTGCATGGTTCCTCTTTTTCATGCATACATTTAACCTGTGGTTTGGTCTGTCACATGGGAAGCCATCTCAGTGGAGTTTTAGTCATTTAGGTAAAGTCTATTAACATGAGTCTGGTTCATATGACTAAGATTTCATGCACATCAATGTTCATTGAATACACAAATCTTTCATTTGATACCAAACATCCCATATCTTGCATACCCATTCATACCTTTATCTATAGCAAGAGCTGTACAGGTTGATTACACTCCATAAGTTTATGATAAACATGTTGAACACAACAGAAAGACATTATACATTCTACATGTACACACACATATAAAATCATATCTGCCCTAGTGGCATACTTTAACTGATTAACATCGTCCGTGTCCCTAAAGCTTTGTATGTTCTCTGCTCTGGGGCCCAGAGGAAACACATTCCGGGGGGTCAGCAACTGCCAGGGGGTTGTGAAACTTCCCTATTCAAGGCACTTGTGCTGCTCTACACCGTTTTGAGTGGAGATGTATGATGCTTTTCTCTGGTGCATGGAAGTTGTTTTTGCAGATCTGCTCCAGAGTAGCCATTTCTTTCCTTATTTGCTGATGCCGTGAACCCAGCAGCCCTCTTTGAGGGGGCCTGCCAGTCCCTACAGGGGGTTGCGTCCAATTTTGAATCTTTGTGGGCATCAGAATGTTGACAGCTCAGTCTTAGCAGCTAGCTCACCTCCATTCTTTAGGATTGAGACTCAATGCCAGGAGAGGCGTTCTCTTTCCTGCTCAGAGGACAACGTATTTGGGTGTCATATGGAATTTGATCGCAATGCAGGCACAGCTGTCTCCTGCATGTGTCGAATCCATTCTCAATACCCTAAAGGAACTCAGGCTAGACCAGAAAGTAATTGTTCATTACTTTCAGAGTGTTTTAGCTCTCATGGCAGCTGCGTCCACGGTGATACCTTTGGGCCTTCTGTACATGAGATAGTTTCAGTTGTGGCTAAGCGCCAAGGGATTTTATCCATGGGCCAATCCCCAGAGGGTCACAAAATAAGTGTCACGCGCCAGGGGCTTCGTACCCTTTCTATGTGGTTCAGACGCCGGTTTTTGACTTTGGGTCCCACTCTAGGTCCGTCTTGTCGTCGCAAGATGCTAACAACAGAGGCTTCCCTCACGGGGGCATTTTAGCCCTAAAAACATAAAACTAAAAGTAAACGCTGCTCTTCTGTCCAGTCTGGTTTTCTTGTTGTTTTACTTCCATCCATTTCTCTTGTATTGTTGGCTACAGACCATCCAAAAGTGCAACTTTAATAAACTGTCCTGTGATCATGTAAACTGGTAAAAGCTGAACCATTTTGCTTCCATCAATCTGAAATGAAGTAATAAAATCAGTACGGTAAATAAATGTGAGAACTTAAATATAGTAACTACTGTGTGGAAGTTTGTTGCTTCAAAAGTCGACACATTTTTAACATTTAGCCTGTAACAGAAACTTTGCATAAAGTAGCCTGTAGTTATGATTATACAATTTCTTTATATACAAACATTATGATTTCACTGTTCTATTATCATGTGTTCTATTTTCACAAAGAGCACATTTTAAGACCTTTGCAGAGGTCAGAGGTTATTTTTTATCAACCAATCACAGTCCTTGAATTGCTGCATCGTCCCTAGCAACGGGGTCGACCACGCCACGCCCCCTCACTAAGATAAAGGTTTTTGTACTCAGTGTTGCTCTAAGAAGTTTTCTAAATCTCTTTTAGTGTAAGACTCCAAGCTAGGACGTTTTAGGCTAAGATATGAGCTCTCTGAGAGAATTCTAAGAAGCTTTGTGAATACAGGCCCAGAAAAACAACATAGATAGATTTATTTTCTTCATTCAAGCCCTTGTTATCCCTCAGTTCAAACAGCACAGCAATGAGCATTTACTTACATCCTAACAGAGTCATTTACATAAATCACTCATCAATAGCTCATCATACATACCTTTAATAAATCTATTCATACAGATGTACCTGTTTTACATGGAAGTTTACAGGCTTGTCACTGAACGATTTACCCTGACACAGAGCCGCAGTAGAACACTGCAGCTGGCACGCCTAAAAACAGATGCAGGATTATTTTTTATAGTCTAAATGAAAATGCTTTTCTAAATGTAGACTATTGTTGTTTACTTATAATAGTGTTAATTTTCACATCTGTGACGCAAGTATACACAGAGTGTTGGTTAATTTTCTAGTTTCAGCGGAACCAATAAAGAATAGCGCACCCTGTTTGCTTTCATTATTTTGCAAAATCATAATGTTTTCTCGTCATTGTGAGTGCTGTGGCTCATTTATCCTTGAGAGAATAAAGTCTATAGTCTATAGTTAGCGGTACCACTTAGAGGTAAAGCCAGCAAATGCACACCTAATGCCGTTGCCATGGGAGAGTTTTGGCAGTAAAACCATTATTCTGGTTGAGTACCATCTGTAGAATGAAAGCCTCACCCACATTGGCCCTTTTCAGGATCCAGATTGACACCCCTTCTCTATAATGTCTATAGAAAATCACAGCAAGCCGCCAGGACACCACCAAAATCAGCCAGCAAGCAATGGCAGCATCGGCAGGCAGTGGATCCAGGCCAGTGAGGGCTACCACAAGTAAGTGCATCAGGGATGATAAAACAGCTGGGTAGGTGTGTGTCATGGTGTCATGCAGTGATGATCACATAAGGTGAGTTCACTTTTCCTGAATAGGTGTGGTGAAAAAAAAAACTAAACAGATACTTCGCAGAATTCATTATGGTACTGTGAAAAATATCAATAGAACAATAACCTTCATGGAAATTTGAACAATCATTGAAAAACACTCCAATCATGGTCAACTCCAAGATGTCATCCATGAAGTTAATGCCCAATCACACCCTCTTAACGAATGTACCTGCTGGTGTATGTCCACTACTAGACAGGAAGTATTCTTAGATGTGCTCAGGGTAAATGTGCAACACTCCTTCCCAGTGACCAATCACAATAACTTTGGTCGATTCATGGAGCATTGACTTGTTTCTCAAAACATTTGAGTGTAAAGGCAGTGGTTACTGTTTTGAAATGGAATGTAAGTTCTGGCCAGTCTGTTCTAGTAGCATGTTCTTTTAAAGTAAATGGAGTGTATATAATTAGAGTTGTGGTGTATCTAATGAGAGTTATGATATAAGAGGGTGCATGACTGAATACATAATTACATGAAATTATTTTACTGCTTAGAGTCGCTTTAGAAAAAAAAAAAAGCAGCTCTCCTCAACTCTCATTTTCTGCCAATAACTCCAGGAACAACATCATATTTTTTTTATCATGCTGTTCTTGGGTTTCAGCCACTAAAAACATTATCAGAGGTAGTTTATGATGACCATGAGGCACCATTGAAGATTTTTTTTGAGATGATGGTGGAGTGGAGCTGCTGTGAAAACTTTCAGATAACCTGGTTGTTAGCTTGTTAGCTAGGATGCTAACAGACGTCTGAAGATGCTGCGCTGTTGTTCACTCAACCTGTTCAAATTAGATGAGAATAGCTTTAACTGTATATATGTGTGTGTGTGTGTGTGTGTGTGTGTGTGTGTGTGTGTGTGTGTGTGTGTGTGTGTGTGTGTGTGTATATTCAAAGGCAACAAAATGCAGTTAGTATCTAAGCAGAAACTTATGCAATAAATATATTATGTTGTTATTGTTGCAACAAACCCCTAAACGCAGATAATCTGATCTAACTAACAGCAACACTATTTCCATGAGCACACCTGAGCTGCTGCTCTGTTCTCTAATCAGAGACACACACACACACACCTCTGCAGCACACACACCGGGGGAGGGGCAGCAACTCTTAAAGGCCAACATACACACGTATTGTGGTATGTGGCCGTTACAGATTCCCCCTACAGAGAAAAGGCTGTCCCCAGCCATACACAAAATAAGGACAATATTTGTAAGTTCAACTCCATACATAGAGATATCGAATTACAAAACCTGTTCTATGTCATCCCCACAAGGGCATATACAAACATACATGTCAGTGAACACCCACTCATTACTTTGTATGCTGATGAAACAAAAATATTAAATGTTCACATTAGAACATTAGGAACAACGTTATCAAAAATAGCAGAAATATACAATGAAACATAGGTCAGTATATACATTCACAACACCATCAACTCTTAAGTCACAATAACCGCATAACATCAGGTCTGTCGCTATGGTGGTAGTCATTAGCCCATTTCTTTTGTGACCAACCTGTGGAGCATGTCTAGGTCTGAGGTCATAGCGATGATGTTGTCTAGTGTCATCAAAGTCATGGTCATAAAGATCGTGTGTAAAAAATCGTGTGTAAGAGTCAACAATAGGGGCAAAACTACTGCTGTCACCTGTGGACACATTGTAAACAATGTCATTCAAAGAATCACAATCAACATCATAGTATTCCTTTCTCTTTGCATGATTAACTTCCAAGCTTCCCTTAATGAAGACTGCACCTGTTCTAGGTAAGGAATGTCAGTTTCAAGTTCTTCATCTCCATTTGATTGAGTCACTAAGTCTAAAGGAGTGTTCAACTCCCGTCGATACAACAACATGGCCGGTGATTGTCCCGTACTCTCATGAGGAGCAGCACCTGAGGCAAAACAGATCGGAGGGCATGTATCTGTTCCACAAGGTGTGTTTGTCATCAACATATGCCCTGATTGATGTTTTCAATGTTCTTTTCACCTGTTCTGTTGCATTCGTCTGCGGGTGATACGCAGTACTCAGACAGTGTTCAGTTCCAAGGAGGGTAAATAGTTTTTCAAACAGGTCACTCAAAAAAGGGGAACCCCTGTCCGAAATAAGGTAAGTTGGTGCTCCATGATGTGAGAAGACTTCACTCAACAGTCTACTCGCTGCTACTTGTGCTATTGCTCCTCTTACTGCCACAATCACTACCCATTTCGAGAAATAGTCTAAAGGGTTAGTAAAGTCAACTCCGACTTACTCCCAAGGCTTCTGAGGACGGATTGGGACCATAAGACCAGCTGGCTTACGCTGACTCTGTTTAGTCAATTCGTAGACTTTACAAAAGAGGAGTCAAAATCGTGGCTCGCCACATAGTTTTTAAACCATGACATCAAGGGCAGCCCACGGTCCCACTGCAGGTACAATGATTCCTTCCTTTAACATTTTCACTATTTGTTCTTTAACCAACTGCTTTTTAGCAGAAGTTCTGTAAGGAGGTAAGTGAACTGGTTTTTCATTACCAGTATCAATGTGATGTTCAACTAAAATGTACGTCCTAAGTGCAAATCAAAAAGCAAGCTTCATCCATTTTTTGAGAAAGCACAGAAGATGAGACATCCAAGAGGAACAGACTATTACCCAAATCATTTATGTCACTTCCCTCCATTTCATCAGCAATCAAGGGATTGTTCCCAACAACAAGAAGGAATGTGAATAGTGACAGAAGCACGCTGCATGAAATCCATACCAAGGACCAGATGTGTAACAACAGCAAAACGCTGATAGAAGCGCTCTCCCATGAATCCAAAATTGAACGAGGTAACGCCAACAGGATCACAAGTACTGCCATCAGCCAGTAAAATTGGTGAAGTAGTCCACGGTTTAAGGCTAGCTTTCAATTTAGGGTGAGTTTTAGCAATATCAGGTTGAATAGCCAAAAGAGATGCACCAGTGTCTAAACGAGCTTCTAACACTTGATCGTTAAGATTAATTTTCTGAACGGACTGATCCAAAAAGAAGGAGATGCGGTATCTTCAGCATGACTCAGAACATGTAAGAGGGAAGATTCATCTTCATTAGAAAAAAGAGTCGAAATAATTTTGTGGAGAGAGAATTGCCTCTGCGAATCGTCCTCCCTCCTCTGAAGTTCCCAAGTGCCTGCCAGAGGAGTTTCTATCACTTGTGGCACAATGTTCAGGTAAGTTTAAACTTCCAGAAAGAGTAAGCGTCATCTGAGCATCTGTAGGTTCAACGTGACATGAGTCTGTCTCAAAAAATTTATTTTATTTTGGACAATAGTGTGAAATGAAGCCAGGGAGTAAACATTTGAAGCAGTGAATTTCGCTGTTCATCTTTGTTTTGTCTCTTACTGTGGCAGGAAGACATGCTCCTGGCAATGGGTCGCCACAGCGGTTTGTCACAAGTTTTTACACCAGATGCTGTTCTGAACACAACCCTCACATTTTTTGCTGGGATTGGGACAGGCACTTCATCCAGTGGCTGGGAATCAAACCCGGCTCTTTCACATGGCAGCGAAACACCTCCCACTGAGACACCAGTGCTCTGGTACTTTAGGGATTATAAAGATTATACTTACAGCATCATGTGCAGACATACCAATCCACCATCTTGATCAAAATAATTAAATGTGGGCAGTTTACATGTGCATTGATGCCGTCAGACACAAAATCTCTCGACTGAAAGATTCTAAGTTGGTGGAACTTTAAGGAGACAGTTACTGTGTCTTTAAAATATTAAATTTGTTCAGCTAACTTGAAAAGTGTCATTTCTACAAACTCATAAATACCAAAAAGTTCTAAATACTCAAAAAGGTCTATTAATTTGAACTAATTGTAATTGTTTAAGTTAAAAGTATTCAATTTGTTTAATTACTTTGAGCATTAGGGTTTACAGTGCAGTAATGATTGGCAGACATGTCTCAGCCTCCCTCACTCTCAGCACTGGAGCCCCCAAGGTTGTGTTCAGAGCCCCTTGCTGTACTCTTTGTATATATATATGACTGCAATGCCACTACCAACTCGACCATCAAGTATGCTGATGACATCGTTGTGGTGGGCCTGAACACTGACAACGAAGAGACAGCCAATCTGGAGGAGATTGGAAATCTGGAGAACTGATGCCAGAGGAACAATCTCCTTCTAAACATCAGCAAGACAAAGGAGTTGATAGTGGCCTTCAGTAGAGCAACTACCAGACCCCCATCATCAACAGGAGCCCAGTGGAGAGAGTGGATAACTTCAGATACCTTGGTGTTCACATCATTCAGGACATGTCATGGTCCTATTTCATCAACACCATGGTAAAAAAAAAAGGCCCGGCAGAGTCTCTACCACCTTAGACCCTTGAGAGACTTTAGACTATTATTCCTGTACCATGAGAAACATCACAACCTGCTTCGGGAACAGCACCATGCAGGACAGACGAGCTCTACAGAGGGTGGTGCTAAATCAACTAAGTGCATCATCCACACCGAGCTCCCTGACCTGCACTCAATCTCAATCAACACCAAAGCCAGGAAGATCATGAAGAACCTCAGCCACCCCAGCAATGGACTGTTCTCTCTGTTGCAGTCAGGAAAGTGATTATGCTCCTTGAAGGCCAATACTGAGAGACTGAGGAGGATCTTCTTCCCGCAGGCGAAGACGAACCAGTACACCACCCAGGACTAAACCAGTTTGCACATACACACATATGGACATTTGTCTTTTTGCACTCATTCTGGATATTCTTGGACACTTATAAACACTGAACACCTGCACATTCATGCACATTTACATATTTCTATTTAATTTCTTTGCTCGGTGCACATAAGTGACTTTCAGTAAGACACTTCCCTGCATATTGCATGCATATTATAAGATATAAAACTATTACTACTAGCTAGACAGCGAAAGACTTGGGTGTAATATTAGACAGCAACTTGTCCCTTGAAAATCATATTTCCAATATTTAAAAAAAAAAAACAGCTTTTTCTTCTCAGCTAGTGCTGCTAATATAATGAACGGCAGCTACGCCAATTCTTTTCCACCAGTTCTTTGTTTTTCTACCTACCCTGAGGCATCTGGAGATTGTGCCTGCTCTGGTAGACAAAGGCCAACCCTGCAAGTATTCTGAGGCACCCATATAAGGACTACCTTCAGCTGAATTCTGCTTCATGATGGTTTGGAGCTACACATGTTGCTCCTGAGCTCCAAGTGTTCCAAACCCCCTCTGCACCTGTCTGACTCTTCCTTGTGCCGAACTGGACTCCATGTTAACTTAGACATTTTCTTATATTGAACTTCCAGCTGCCTTACACAGTATGTCTGCATGAAATTCCTTCTATCTGTGATCACCCAAATGAGGATGGGTTTCCTGTGGAGTCTGGTTCTTCTCAAGGTTTCTTCCTATTTCCACCTGAGGGAGTTTTTCCTTGACACCGTCGCTCTCGCTCTTGGTTTGCTCATGAGGGACATGAGATAATAGCTATCTAATAGTTAAGATCTATACACATTTTTACTTGCTCATATACATTTACCTAATTTTCTTTTAATTTTGTGAAGCTGATTTGAGACAATGACCACTTTTAAAAGTTCTATATAAATAAAATGTAATTGAATTGCTGATAATTCAGCCTAAGACGAGGTTCTTTACCAGTTCGTTCTCGAGGAGTCACGCAAGGTCATCTTGCAAGTAAAAATAAATGGAGGTCTTTGGAATGCTGTGGGACAGAAAAGCTCTTATGCATGCATAAAATATTGGAACATGTCAGGGTGTTGTGCTTTTATATTTTAACCAGTTTTGAAGAAAAAAAAAACATATGGATTGGAAAAAATCTGATTATTATGGTCACTTAAAATTGTAATAATTGAACTGAGTAATGTGTTTGAATTATTGTTTTCAAATACATGATTATATAACTACACATTTCCTTTAAAATAAATAAAGAAACTAATTTGCTCAGATTTATTGAGAACTTTGTGTTTTTTTATTAATGTGTTTTATACAAAAAAATGTATAAACGTACACTATAACGAGGTTTAATGATTCCTTAACTTCTAGATCTGTTGTTCTACTCAGAATCTTGGAGGATTCTCCAAGAGGACCAAACTAAATAAAGCCCAATGTTTTACCCCCTCACTTAATAGTACCAATATTGTTCATATTTTGGACCAGTTCAACAGTATGAAGTAAAAAAAAAAAAACAGCATGCTTTTGGCTTTATCTGACAGTGAAGTGAGAATGCTGCAGAATGTTTCCTCTTCAGCTGCATGCTTGGACCTGCTGAAGGAACACCATCTGGCGAGCAACAAAATAAAATACTTCCTGTGCATTTAATGACATTTGCACACCAGTACAGTACAGACAGTCAGTTATCTTATCTGTTTTTCATTCCTTTTCATGTTGTACGTTCTGAATGATGATCTCAGGAAACACACCACAACCAGGTTGCTTTCTGTTGTGATGGAGAGCTAATGTGTTTTAGTGACAAATGGACTAAGAGGTGGAACCTGTGAGAACTTTTATTTGTACTTCATCCTGCAAAAAATGATTATAATGGAATTCTAATCTAATCTGGCACGCTCATGCCATTTTCTTCATTACATCAGATGGATTTGTCTATTAGGATCGACACAGGCTATAATGTCCAATCACAATGTCTGTTTTATGAATATGCAAACCTAGCCATGCCCACACCTGTTCATCTATTTATACTGTAACCCAGTGTTACAGTCTACCAGTTTTGCAGCATTTATTTCAGGGAGAAGATCAAATAATCAGCGGTTTTATCAATAATCTGTTGTTTTTTTTGTTTTACACCTGTAAATCCTGTGCTCTGCTGTAGGGAGAGTGTGAGTGGAACCTTAGTTTTGTACACAATTTTCCAAAAAACCATGAAGGAGATCTTGAGTATGACAGAAAAATCCACAAGCGAGAACCATGAACCCATAACTGGTAAGGAAACCGAATTCATGGTACAACCAGACGAAACTGAGGTCAGTCCCAAGAAGTCTTTTACTGAAGGAGGGGAGGCTGAGATAAATCCTAAGGAGAAGGTCTCAAACGGGGCAGAGAAACCTGAGGTAAAAATAAACCCAGGTGAAAATGACGTAACTGAGGTGAATGAGACTGTGGTGAATGGAAATGCAGCAGAGAGTAGCTTCACCAAGGCAGAGGAGCCTGAGATAAAGGTAAACCAAGAAGATAAGAGCTTTACTGATGCTGGGCAGCCTGAGGTAAAACCCTGTGAGAGGCACTTTACCGAGGTGGAGGAGGTGAGGAGGGAGAACATCAGAGGTAGTGAGAGCCAGCAGGCCTTGGTGGAGGAAGAGCTCGAGTTTGAACACCCCGAGGGCGGCTGGGGCTGGGTGGTCATGCTCGCCTCCATGTGGTGCAATGGCTCGGTGTACGGAATCCAAAGCATCTTCGGGATCTTATTCGTGTCCCTGCTGAAGGAGTTCGGCTCTGAGTCTGATGATGACCTGCGCTTCAGGGCAGGTATTACCTCAGATTTACCTCAGATTTACCTCAGGAACATTAATGTGAGATAATAAATCCTTTCGTTTATTTACTTTAGCTACATAAGGTAAGCTCTTCTGCGGTTCTGGGTGCTTGAGCCATGTGAGTGGTGTCACTGATAAATTATTACTGTGTTAAATTATTCATTAATCTATAACCAACATGTCACTGATTTTTCCAAATAGCTTTTTCCTCACCCATATTCCTTACAATTACAGATCACATTTAACTCAGGAATCCAATACTGTAATTGTATTGTTATTAAACTGTTCATTGCTAAAATGGCCCTATCTCAGTGTGATTACCTGCAGTTATTCTGCACTGATGTCCTGCAGTTCTGAAGCTCTGTACTGCAGTAGCTGTTATCCTAACTAGATTATCCTACTACTACTATTATTATTATCTGTTTTTATTATTTATTTACGTTAAATGATTATTACTATACTTTAATATTACATACCTTATTGACTTATTGACTGTAGACTATCAATATAGTATATGTATAAATGCCTAATTTCATTAAAGTGATGTAATTAGTGTCTCAATTGTGCAATAGTATGACACGATGTGCACAGAAGGAATGAATAGGAAGGCAAAATAAAGTCTGAACACTGCACACGGGGCGACACCAGACAGACGTACAGACAGACGTACAGTCGGCAGACAAAGTTCAAGAGGCTACGGCCTCCTTTGAGGAGCGTTTCATCAGTATTGGAGGCGAGCTATTATTCCACCACTTTTCTGTGGCCCACCCTGTAGCATGCGATTCCGAATTCTTGGTTTATGAAAGAAAGCCAGTGTCAGCTTTATCTTACTTTCAGGCACAGGCAAACAGAAAACAGATGAAAGCACACAATATAAAAAATATCCCATAAATTTTACGGTGAAAAGGCGGCAGCTGTGGTTGCCAGAATTTTACCGTAAAAAAAATTCGGTAGCAGTGTTATTGGTTGTACGGGATTGCATTCGTTATACTGTATATTATACGGATTTTAATATTATTTTTTTTACGGTTTATAACTGTCTAATTAACATGTTTATGTTGGTATAAAAACAGTTTATATCTGTCAATTTCCAGTGTTTACATTATAATTACGGTTCATAACCATGTTTTTTACAGCTCAGAACTGTCTAATTTAAAGGTTTTTGTTGTACTAATTACGGTTAAAACCTATAATTATTTCACAAAGCAGAAAGGAAACTATTTAAACTAAAGAAAAAACATTAAATATGTAAATGCTGTTGGAATATTTTTATTATAAAAAAAACCACAATGAATTCATTCAGCAATTCTGTGAAAGCCTCATTTGATCACCGTAAAATGAGGCTTTCAAATGAGGCTGGGAGCTAGAAGAGATAGAAGTCACATTGCTAAGCATTCGGATTTTACTGTTAAGAAACTATTAAGAGTACTTTTATACTAATTGATGAATACAAACCTAAATCAAATCACCAAAACCCTTCAAAATCTATTCAAGACTTGGAACATCAGCATGGTCCCGTGTATTTATTAATAAAGACAGCAAAACAATATTTCAATTCTCAAAATCAAATATACAAATGTCAGCCCAAGTAAAAAACTAAATAAATAAAAAAACAAGTATGCTAAGTATATTAAATCCCAGCATGCTCAAAACATATGTAAGTATACGTAAACCCAGACCCATGACTAGTATAATTAAAGTTTGCTATTTTGGAACAACTAAATTTGTACTAAGTGTATTTAAGCTGTAATTATACAAATACATGTAATTAGTTTTTAATTATACAAAAGCACAATTTTAAGTGTATTAAGTATCATTTTGTGTGCTAAAGTGGAACAACGTTAAGTATACTTCGAACACTTAAAGTATTTGGCTGTGTGTGTACTGAAGTACTGTACATACCTGACAGTAATTAATTAAATTAAAGTATATATCGATTGTATTATATGTACATTACAGCAATTTTTACTGTGTTACAAATAAATGAGTAATATACTCAGAATATATTCTTATTGCAGCAGTAGCGTGCTGTTATACTTCCAAATACTAAAAAGGTGTGTGATTAATCCAAATCTACTTTATTATATCATACAGTACACACAGTCTTCTACAATACTGTATTGCAAATGTGTTACCAGTGCACTAAAGGTGTTTAGGATCATTTACACATGCTGAATGCATTTTCTACACTATTAACGTGTAAACACATTACATCAGTAATGACGAGGCAGATTTTATTCATGAGTTCAACAGATTTAATTTGCACAAAGTTACAAAAAATAAACAGTACTATAGTTTATTTCTGCAACAAAACGTCAGGTTGTCTCAAACACACAAACTAAAATTTTAACTGTTGTGTGAACAAAGACAGACATTAGCATTAGAATATACAATACAGTATTAGAATGTACACGAGAGTGTAGTGCACTAAATATAAGCATAAATAAGTACATATGAATAAGTACATTTAAATTTAACTGAAAATATAATGAGACTACCGTATATTATCATTTGTATTCTAATGTATACTTTCTGTACATTTCTATGATGATTATTTCAAGCATATTTTAAAAAATATACCAAAAATAAATTGAAAAACAAAGTTTAAATAGTGTGCTTTGAAAATTAGACCAACTTTTCACTTAAAGTATATTTTCCTTTAATATATTTTTTGAAAAGTGTACTATAATATATATATATATATATGTAAAATACTATAATATCAAATATGTTCATGTATTTTGTAACCGATTTGGCCCATGGGCGCGTGCTCGCGGCTGTCTTTGCCGTGGTGCTCAAAGGAAATAATACCATTCATGACTTTGAAGTCCCTGGGGCGCGTTCCATTGCCCCGCTCACGTCTCACTCTTCCTGGGTTTCCCCACGTCCACCGCACAACTCTGCTCAGTGACTTCTTTTAGTTCCACACCGATAACCCAGAGTTAAACTCCCTGCTGTATTCTATAGCGCGGGGAGAAGCCCGGCACCCATTAGTGGAGATTAATCACCAGCCGGTGCCCATTCCGGCAGCCCCGCCCCTTCGCACACCTGCAGAAGGGGAGGCCGCCTACCTAGTGAGGCAGGAGCGATATAAGATTTAGACGCACGACTAACACAGGCGCACGCCGTGACAATTTGTAAGACATGTAAAGAGGGCAATTCCATGAAACAACCTTCCAATGAAAAAATGTTTTTTTTACTATACTATAATAACACAGATGTCAACAGCCGGTTCAAAAACGAATGTGATGTCTCTCTTCACGTTTTTAAAGCATTTGTTTTATTTTAAGTGCATGATTTTTCAGCCATTCTCAGGAATGTCACATCCATAACGGTACATATTCCTCATGAATGCCCACTAGAAAATTAAAATAAAGCAACTATTTTAGGTTCTGCGAAGAAGCATTGCTTTATTATTTGGGTATAGCCAATTAATGCTTCTGGTTATGCATTTTAATTCAAAGAAATCTTAAAAAATATTCTGTCACATCCATAACACGTTTATTTCGCCTTTTGTAAATGTCATGCACACTCGTAACACGACCGGCACTAGGACCCGGAAGTAATACGGTCGGGTTTCAGGCAAAATAAAAGGAAACAAGAGTTGTTTGAAACATTGAGTTCGCCCATCCCTTTGCTGACGCTACACCGACTATTCTGTGAGTACTCACCAATTCGGGTTGCTTCTTTGATTGAGTGTGTGTTGCTAGAACGCGGGTTTATTTGTGTAGATCCTAGCTCTTTGCGTAAGAGGGTACTTAAACTAATCGCATGGTTTTCATACTCCATGCCCCGACCACCAACTGTTATCCCTCACGCCCCGGTTCCTGAGATTCGTCCCTCCTTCACCACCACCGCCATGGCACCCATCGGATCTCCACCTCCCGCCGTGGTTGACACCGGTGCCGGGGAACCCATGCAACTAGAACGCACCTCCTTGACCGCTGCAGAACGGGAACGACGCTTCAGAGAAGGGCTCTGCACCTACTGTGGGTCAGCGGCGCACCACAGGGCCATCTGCCCACTTCGCCTGGGCGACTCTACATGCCAAACACGGTAAGGACCAAGGTGTTGCAATGGGGTCATTGCTCGCCCTTATCTGGACACCCCGACGCCAACCGCACCCTCCAATTTATAAAATGCACTTTCTGGTGGCCATCTATGGCAAGTGACGTCAAAGAGTACGTCCAGGCGTGCCCAGTGTGCGCCAGGGCCAAGGATACCAAGGAACCGACACCGCGGGAACTCCAACCACTTCCCGTTCCCCATCGGCCCTGGACGCATATTGCCCTCGATTTCAACGCGGGCCTGCCGGCCTCCGATGGGAAAAACACCATCTTAACCATCGTTGACCGGTTCTCCAAAGCCGTGCACCTGGTGGCCCTCGCCGGACTTCCGTCAGCCAAGAAAACAGCAGAGCTGATTTTAGAACACGTAGTCCGACTTCATGGTGGGTTCCCTAAAGACATCGTCTCGGACAGGGGGCCCCAGTTCACCGCACGGTTCTGGAAGGCCTTCTGCCATCTGATCAATTCCACCTGTAGTCTATCCTCTGGTTATCATCCCCAGACTAACGGTTAGACAACTGGAGCGCTACCTGAGATGCTTTGTTGCCAATCGCCAGCGCTCCTGGGCCCGCTACCTCCTATGGGCTGAGTTCTCTCACAATCTTCACGTCTCTTCAGCCACCAATCTCAGCCCATTTGAGGTATGCCATGGTTTCCAACCTACGATGTTCGATCATCAAGAACCGGAGGTTGAGGTGCCATCGGCCCAACAGTTGGTTCGCCGTTGTCGACGGCTGTGGAACCAAGCAAACGCCACCATCCAACAGGCCAACCACCGCTACACCATTCAAGATCGCCATCGACACCCGCCGGGACGATTGTACAATGTAGGTGACAAAGTATAGCTATCTACCAGAAATCTTCACCTTCACACGGAATCCAAGAAACTATCACCCAGGTTCATTGGCCCATACCGCCTCAATCTCCGGATCAACCCTGTCACCTACCAGCTCCAGCTGCCTGCGGCGCTCCGGATCCATCCGGTATTCCACACCTCCCAACTCAAACCCTTCATCACCTCACCCATCCTAGCTCTTCGCGTAAGAGAGTTCTTAAACTAAACGTGTGTTTATCCTGCCTACTCACGCTACTTCCGCGTTTGGGTTTACCATCCACGCTACACGGGATAACTGCTAAAGCTTCTGTGCTTATCCTCCAGGTGGCCGTGACAATTTTTCTATTTTAAAAAGTCTAGACGGATATTATTCTGATTTTTAAACTCTTTGGTAAAATATAAACTGATGGTTTAGTATATTGTTAACAAATACCTTCTCTGAGAGCTTATATGTTACATCCATAATGCATAATGTCATATCCATAATACTTGAATTGACAACAACTTCTCCAACCTGAGTGCATGCCTGCAGTAAATTCTCGGCAAGAATTATTTCCTTATAAAATCTTTGACTGACAAAATGGTACAGTGGCATCAACAAGCTAGGAGAGGAGTGTATTATGGAGGAGGCCTCCCACAGCCGAGTCTGAGCGGTGTCCCTGTCACATCATTCAGTTAAGTGGTGAGTGGGAACTTAAGTAACATTTATTATTTTACAACATGAAATATTAGGTATGATTTTTGTGTCATCTAACTAGTTAATGTATTGTATAGCTGTGCGGTGTTAAAGGTATCATCCTAAAGGTGTGTGTGTTTTCTAACATTAACTTAAGCCTTTATTTGTTAAATATACATTAGAAGACAGTGAGATTCTTTCTTTGCATATTCCAGCGTACCTGGGGTCAGAGCACTTCAGGCTTCAGACTTCAGCCTTGTTATTTGTTTACATATCTATTTTTCTTTGCTAATTTTTTTCACCTTTTTTTTTTTTTTGCAAACTGGATACTGTGACAAACTAAAAAAGAACACTCTGCCTTTGTTCGGTCGTACACTGATTGACATGCAGCATCTCCTAGCAGCAGCACAGATGAACAGTAATATTGCTGAGTGTAAAAGTGCGTTCATGGACATTTTTTGGTTGTTTTTAGTGTTTTAAGTGTGATGTTTTAATGTTTATTTATTTTATTAGTAAAATGATTGCCAATCATTTTGTTGTAATGTAGTTGTATTAACTAAATCCTGCATCCTACTACAGATTTGCACTTACAAAGCAGCACTTCAGACAGCTAGTTTCCTTGTACAGTGGAACCTTGGATTGTGAGCATAATTTGTTCCTGAAGCATGCTTGTATATCAAAACACTCGGATATCAAAGCAATTTTCCCCCATAGGAAGTAATGAAAACTCAGATTATTTGTTTCACAACCCAAATACAAATTGTCTCACTAGAAACATCTCAACACCAACAATCTTTGAGACATTAGCTCTCTTTTCTTTCTGATGTTGAGTGTTCACACTGCTTAGCTATTCACTGACAGATCTGTTCTTGTATGCTATAGTCGTGACTAGATCATAACATTGGGGTCCAGTGAGGGGTGAAGCAAGGTCATTAATCTGTCCTTACTCCTTTTACAACTGTTCTAATGACATGCTCCCAGTAACCAGCCCGCTTATGGGAGATTGCTTGTGTTATTGGCCTTTCCAACGGTTTGACCGCTGCAGGGTTGTTTTTCATTAATATACAGTATGTGATGGGGATCATCACCTATGCCTCAACAAGGTAAATTTCAAGAATTACTACCCTGTTCAACTCATGTCCACTGCTTTTGGTTTTCTGAAAGTAGTGTATAATAAAAATTAGATGTCAGGAATGCCGACAACCTTGTCCACATATAAAACTGAGATGAGTGGAAGCCTGCATTCCACACATGTAATGGTCAGATAGGTTGTACATGGAGGGAATCCACATCTGCCCTACACAGACTCTCTACTGGTGTCCCATAGGGCTCAATACTTTGTCAGTGTTGAGGTCATATCATCACATGGCTCTTCATATGCAGATGACACACAACTTATTCATTCCTTTCCTCCCTCAGACACTCAGGTTTCCATCAGGATCTCAACCTGGATGATGGCTCATAGGCTAAAGCTTAACCACAGTAAAACTGAACTGCTGTTCATCCCTGGTGAGTCATTCCTCAGTCGAGATCTTGTGATCTCCCTGGACAAAAATCAGATCGCTGCTTCAGTCACTGCCCGCAACCTTGGGGTAACTCTGGACAACTGTTATTTTCCTCACATACTGCTACCCTTACTCGCTCTTGTCGAATTCTTCTTTAAAGCATCAGAAGAATCCGATCATTTCTTTTTCACAGGCTACTCAGGTGTTTGTTCAGTCCCTTGTTATTTCAAGACTGGATTACTGCAACTCACTCCTGGCAGGTCTGCCTCCAGCCACGATTTGTCTTCTGCAGCTGATCCGAAATGAAGCTGCATGACTTGTTTTCAACATTGCTACAGTCCTTCCACACGCTTTCTGTAGCTTGCCCTATCAAATTCAAAACCCTGATGCTTGCCTACAAAGCTAAAACACAAAAATATTTCCTTAATTCGTGCTCCACTTATTGCGATTTCTGTTTGGATGTTTTTACTCTTGAGTGCTTGCTCAACCAGTTTATCGCTGCTTCTTTGTTTACTTTTACATGTGCTGGTACCCACATGAAAGTCATCCTTACACCCTTCTGGTATCATTCTGATATTATTTGTAATATGTTAACTAGAATGACCTGGCTGCATGTGTTTCCTGTTTCTAGACTGATGTTGTTGTTGATGCTGACATGTTATCTGATTCTACGATTACCTCTCTTTGGTAATTCTTCTCCAGGCATTTGAGTGCTATTTGTATTCCTATTAGTCCGACAGTGTTTCAGCTCGCTGACTGTCATGGCTGAGGCCTCTGCTCTGTGTCTTTACCTTTTCCTTCCTCACTCCAGTGTGTGTACTTGACTATTTTCATGTTTTTCCTGACTTTTGCTTGTGCTTTCTTATATTAGATTTTTTTTTTTTCAAGTGAATGATGTTTTTTTGTTGAAGTTGTTTCTTTATTTCTATTTGTTTTTCGGGATAATTTTACATGATATTGGTTATTTTATTTTCAAATGATTTTTATTTCTGTTATGCTATTTGTTGTTATTTCTTATATTTCATGTCTATATTTACTTACATTTTTTCCCCACTTAATGATTCACTCTCTTCTGTTTCTGCCCCATATTTTCCCTCTTTTTATTTGCTTTTAAATTTTAAGCATGTTTACCTGTTTCTCCTTCATTCCGTCTTACTTGAGATGGAAAAACCAGGTCGTTCAGTTCATGTGTTCATTATTTAAAAAGTTTAAGGTGCATTAAACAGGCAGTGCAAGTGCTATGAAATGATATATAAATATGAAAATACTGCTTCTATGTGCACATGCATGATGATTGTATATACAGGTGGGAATGAAAATGTACATAAGGTGCACAAGCAAGTAGTAATGGAGAGAATGAACCGGCAAGGATGTAAGCAAATATTAATAAATAAAAAAGAGGATGTAATGAATGAAGGATGTGACCATACTGCATTGCAGACAGAAAGTATATGAGCATATTTATTGTGATGTCAGCGTGGGAGATCCTATCCTGAAACAGAGGCGAGTTATTGTAAAGTCTAATTACAGTTGGCAGAAAAGACTTCCTGTAGCGTTCTTTGTCAGAGTGGAGCTGAAGCATCATCTCTCTCTGCACATAAAGTCCTAGACGTTTTGCTTTGGTATCCCCTATCCACCCATAGCTCTTCCCATTAATCTTACTGTTGTTGCCAGTATTCTTTGAGGATGACCATCTTTGGGTGCTCTTTGCTAGGCCCTTATAGTATGCTAACAGTAGCTTTATTCTTCTTACTCTTGTTGGCATTACTCCAGCTTATCTGTATGGCTGATACTAGGGATGTTTTGAAGACCCCACAACAGACTCTTAAAGCTTGAGCTTGCATAGTGTCTATCTGCTTTATGTTGGATTCTGCTGCTGACATGTCCTGTATGCTAGGCAGTCATAGTCTTTGGTAGCTCTGTGCACTGTATATGCTGATTAACGAGGCTCTGTTCACTACCCACACCTGGCCTGTTAGGCATCGTGTTATGTTTGTGATTAGCTTACTGTACATTATCTTTTACTTTCATTTTTTTTTCTTTTTTTCCCCCGCCAAAGTACATTCCTAGGTACTGTGTGTACTTGTTCTAATTCTTCGTACAGTTTTAGAGAAATATTTTTATGCCTTCTTGCAAAATAAACACTGTGTATCTTTGTTATGGATATTTGGAATTCTTTTTTATTTGCCCATTTTTCTACTTCTTTTATTGCTCTCTGACCAACAATGCTCCATCATCTGCATATAATGATTTTCCTATTGTTTCTTCAACTTCATCAAATCTCAAATTCAAATTCAAATTCAAATTTTATTTGTCACATACACAATCCTACACAGTACGATATGCAGTGAAATGCTTAGGCAACTGCCCTGACCTAAGAGAATAAAATAAAGAAATAAATAATATAGAATATAAAATGTAAAATGTAAGAATATAAAATATAAAATGTAAGTAAGTAAAAAATTGTAATTGTACAAATGGACAAGTGGAAATATTTCAAAAATTCCAATTTTGAAATATTGAAATTTTTATTTTAATATGCAAATATGCAGTAAAGTGACATGTTAAATGTTAAAGTGGCTTGTGTGCATATTTAAAGTGACTTGTGTGCATACTACCCATGAGTGAGCAGGTGTGCAGTGAGGACAAGTGAGCAAATGTCCTGAATGTCCAGAGTGTCCAGAGTGAGTGCAGAAGCATGTGTGGGTGTGCAAAATGGATCAGTACTGTGTGTTGTACTGATTAAGAGACCGTATCGCCTGCGGGAAGAAGCTCCTCCTCAGTCTCTCTGTGTTGGCCTTCAGGGAGCGGAATCGCTTTCCTGACCTCAACAGAGAGAACAGTCCATTGCTGGGGTGACTGAGGTCCTTCATGATCTTCCTGGCCTTGGTCCAGCACCGCTTGCTGTAGATCGAGTGCAGGTCAGGGAGCTCGGTGTGGATGATGCGCTCAGCTGATCGCACCACCCTCTGAAGAGTTCGTCTGTCCTGCATGGTGCTGTTCCCGAACCAGGTCGTGATGTTTCCTGTCAGGATGCTCTCTATGGTGCAGGAGTAGAAGTTCCTAAGCACCTTGGAGGGCAGTCTGAAGTCTCTCAGGCGTCTGAGGTGGTAGAGACGCTGTCGGGCCTTCTTCACCACGGTGTTGATGTGACAGGACCAAGACAGGTCCTGCGTGATGTGTACACCGAGGTAACGGAAGCTGTCCACTCTCTCCACTGGGCTCTTGTTGATGACGGGGGTCTGGTAGTTCCTCTTCTGCTTTGTGCTGAAGTCCACTATCAACTCCTTTGTCTTGCTGACGTTGAGAAGGAGGTTGTTCGTCCGACACCAGTTCTCCAGATTTCCAATCTCCTTCAGGTTGGCCGTCTCATCGTTGTCAGAGATCAGGCCCACCACGACGGTGTCATCAGCAAACTTGATGATGGTGGTGGAGTTGGTAGTGGCTACGCAGTCGTGAGTGTACAAAGAGTACAGTAGAGGGCTCAGAACACAACCCTGTGGGGCTCCAGTGCTGAGGGTGATGGAGGCTGAGACATGTCCACCCATCCTTACTGCCTGTGGTCTCCCCGTTAGGAAATTGGAGATCCACTGACACAAGGATGAGCTGAGTCCCAGGTGCTCCAGCTTGGTGGTGAGTGTAGAGGGAATTATGGTGTTAAATGCTGAGCTGTAGTCGATGAAAAGCATTTTCACATAATTCCCCCTTCTAGTGTCCAGATGAGTGAGAGCAGTATGGAGTAGATGAGCGATGGCGTCATCTGTAGAGCGGTTTGAACGGTTTGAACTGTTGTTTATCATGATGTTAAATAGCACTGGGCTGCACACACTTACCTGCAGAGTGCTGTTTTCTACTGTATATTTCCTTTAGTCTTCTATTGTTATATTTTTCAGAATAGAACAGAAAATGTAAAAAAAAAAAAAAAAATCTGAAAATTCCTTATCCAGTTATGCATTTTCCCTCTTATACCTAATTTGTCCAGCTTGAGTAAAAGACCTTCTTCCTGCTGCATATCATATGCTTTCTGAATGTTGAAAAAGACTAGGATTACTGCTTCCTTATTTACTTTGTGGTGTAATATTGCATCCATAGTACTTCTTCCTTTCCTAAACCCATTTTGGTATTGTGAGAACAGTTTGCTTATTTCCAGCTGGTGTGTCAGACTTTCTGTTTAGGAATATTGTTTGTTTCCCATATCAGGTTTAAGAGTCTTAGTATCTCCTGTCATGTGCACAGGCACTTTGTAGCAGATGTCGTCTCTCCACACATTGCAAAATTGCGGTCAGTCGCGATAATGTCTTAAACGCCCGCAGAAACACACACACCCACACATTAACAAGTCACATGTCTCACACACACATCACTCATGTTAACACACAGACTCACACTGACAAGTCACACACTTCTCTCACACACACACACACACACACACACACATGACACACATACTAACACACATCACTCATGTTAACACACAGACTCACATCTACACGTCACACATCTCTCTCCCTCACTCTCACACACACTAACCCTCTCTCACACACACACACACACACACACACACACACACACACAGTCAACAAATATTTAGGGCCCAAACTGACATTAGCCCTGCATAGTGTGTGATGTGCAACTTTAATAACACACAGGTTGTGCGGTGCCCAGGGTGGCGATAGCGCAGGGTGCTTGGGCCCGTCATCGTTGCTTGCAACTACATTTGTATTTGTTGATTTAAAATGTTATTAAGGTTCATGTTAGGGCTGCAACTAACGATTATTTTGATAATCGATTAGTTAGGCAATTATTTTTTCGATTAATCGGATAAAAAACTAAACGTTGTTGTTTGTGCCGACATGTGATCTGATCCCACTATGCTTTTTGTTTTTCTTCCTTATATCGCATGTCTATTTGCTTTTAATTTCTCCCACTTGGCTTTTTTCCAAGATCTTTGTATTTTATTTTGCCAGTTTTTTGCTCCTGTTTTCGTTATTATTGGGTAATGGTCACTTCCCATTGAGTAGTGTTTTACAATCTCCCATGTGCTCATTCCTTCTTTGGACACTAATGTTAAGTCTATTGCGCTGTCTATCTCTGTTATGTTTGCTGTTCGATTGTCATGGGTCTAGCTGGTGGTGCTGGCTAGACCCGGCTGATGTAGTTGCCGTGGGCATATATGGGTAGGCATAAAGGCAGAGGGGTTGTTGAAACAGAGTCCTTTTATTAACAAACTAATAAACAGACAAACGAACAAAGAAACAACAAACTCAAACTAAAACTAGGGCTCAGGAAAAACACAGGGGACGGCGCGCTAACACAGGGGACCAGGAGCTGACACGGGAACCAGGAGCTGACACGGGAACTAGGAGCTGACACAAGGAACCGACAGAGAACTGGGGATGAGGAAACATGGAGCTGAAGCTAACTAAGACACATGGGGGAACTAGAGACTGGAGAGACAGGACTGGAGACTGGAGAGACAGGACTGGAGAGACGAGACAGGACTGGAGAGACAGGACTGGACTGGACAAGAGACAGGGCTGGCGAGACAGGGCTAGACAGGAGACAGGGCTGGAGACTAGCGACAAGACATGAGACGGAACACAGACTAGAGACAGGGGACTAGAGACAGGGGACTAGAGACAGGGGACTAGACTGGCTGGGTTAGTGGTTAGTTGGGTTAGTAGCTACATGGAATGCTGGGGGGCACTGGATGCTGACTTAACCAGGTTAGTATCTAACGGGGTTAGTGGCTAACCGGGTTAGTACTGACCTAATGGTGGGGAACTGAACACAAAAGGCAAGGCACACATGAGGCTACTCCAAACTAGCGGCTAACCTACTAGCGACCAGAACCACTAGCAGTCAATCCCCCTAGAGGCTAGCCTACAGGAGGCTAACCCTACTAAGGGCTAACCCTACTAGCAATTAAGGCCTACTAGCGGCTAACCCTGCTAGCGGCTAGACCCTCATGTGGCTACACAAAACTAAACAAAAAGGAATGCCCACATGACGGTAGTTACAAAAACAAACCGACAAACATACCAAACAAACAGACAAACAATGCTCGACCCAGTTTCCCAGAAAAAACTGCTATTTATAGAAATTTTAATGAGGCACCTCAGTCCAGGTGAGCACTCATCACCTGACTGAGGTGCCTTCTGGGAAACTGAGTCAACCAACAAGAACTACACCAGACAGACAGACATAAACAGTGACCTCTAGTGGAGGTTCCTAACATCGATCTGGGTCCCTGATTTATGGTGCCGTTATTTATACATATAAAATCTCTGTTCATGCTAAATTCCTGTACTGCCTCCTTATTTGTGTCTGTTTTCCTGGTGCCCCAGTATGTATTTTTCATGCTGAAGTCTCCACACCATACAATGTGTCCTTCCGTATCTCCTGTTATTTACTTCAGTGTGCTAATGTTTTCTGTGGGTTGTAGTAATTTGCTTTCATTGACTTCTTCCCAGCTTAGTCCATCTATACCCAGATATTTTTTGGCTGCTTTTACTATGATCTTTATCTTTTCTGTTTGTTTTTTTTTTAGTTTGTTTGTTTGTTTGTTTGTTTGTTTGTTTGTTTATCTCTGCAGAGCTCTTGATTATATCCACTATGAACAGCACAAAGTTGTTTTGGTTTACTTTCAGAGTGTCTTCTTTAATTTTGTTATATTTAGTGTGTATCTCTTCTCTCTTTTCTTTCTTTTCTTTTTCCTTGTCTGTAGCTTTTAATCCCTTTGCATATGTTACTCCTTGCTCTATTCTAGTCTTGTTCTTGCTGCTCTCGTTCGTATTAGTACCTCCACTGAGTTCCACATGACACGCCTTTCTGGGTAAGGTGCTGGAGACTACTCCTCCTGCCTTCTCTTGGATTTTTTCAGTGCTTTTCATATCCTAGGACCTGAACCTGTACAGCCTTGGTAATCTGCAATTAAATGTTTATATCGGACGTAATGATAACCTGCATGCTCAATATATCTACAAACAACTGACACTGGCTCAGCTCTGAGCCTGTTTGTTGAAGTTGCTCTGACCTCATTTGACTAGGGCTAGCAAACCAGCTGCACTCATTTGTGCTGCTGTCGCACAGTTATATGTCTCAGATAAGAAAAAACAGCTCAATAACCTTGTGCAATCTGTAAAGGACATTAGACACTGAATGCTAATTAACTTCTCTTACATCAAGTAAAAGACCTCGGTGTGATTATAGATTCCAGCCTTTCGTTTGAAGCTCATGTAGATAATATCACCAGGATAGCTTTCTTTCACCTTAGAAATATTGCCAAGATAAGAAACATATTGTCACTAAATGATGCAGAAAAACTAGTTCATGTTTTTATCACCTCTAGGTTGGACTATTGTAACGCCTTACTGTCTGGTTGTTCAACTAGGTGTATAAACAAGCTTCAGTTAGTACAGAATGCAGCAGCGAGAGTCCTCACTAAAACCAGAAGATACGAGCACATCACCCCTATCTTATCTACACTGCATTGGCTCCCTGTGAAATTTCACATCCATTTAAATATAATATTAGAATATCATTGAAATGTTGATTTATTTCAGTAATTCAATTCAAAAAGTGAAACTTATAGTGTAATTATATAGATTAATTACATACAGACTGATGTATTTCAATTGTTTATTTCTTTTTTTTTTTTTTATGATTACGGCTTTACAGCTAATGAAAACCCAAAGTTCAGTATCTCAGAAAATTTGAAAACATGGTGTCACACACTAATCAGCTAATTAACTCGAAACACCTGAAAGGGTTTTCTGAGGCTTTAAATAGTCTCTCGGTCTGGATCAGTAGGCTACACAATTATGATGAAGACTGCTGACTTGACAGTTATCCAGAAGATGATCGTGATGATCTTACCCTGCACATGGAGGGTAAGACACAAAAGGTCATTATAGTGAGAAAGGTGCACAGGCAACAGGGATAATCGCAGCCTTGAGAGGATTCTGAAAAAAAAACATTGAAGAATTTGTGGAGATTCACAGGGAGATTCACAGGGAGTGGACTGCAGCTGGAGTCAGTGCTTCAAGAGCCACCACACACAGACGTGTCCAGGACATGGCTACAACTGTCGCAACTGTCCTTGTGTCAAGCCACTCTTGTACCAGAGACAACGTCAGAGGTGTCTTACCTGTGCTAAGGACAAAAAGGATTTGACTGTAGTTCAGGGGGCCAAAGTCCTCTTTTCAGATTAATGTTTGGAAAATCAAGGTCACAGAGTGTGGAGGAAGAGAGGAGAGGCACAGAATCTAGTTTGCTTAAGGTCCATTGCACAAGTCAGGTTACGCGAACCCTGCCATCTGCTAGTGTTGGTCCGTTGTGTTTTATCAGGTCCAAGCACAGTGCAGCGTCCACCAGGAGGCTTTAGAGCACTTCATGCTTTCCTTCTGCTGACCAGCTTTATGGAGATGCTGATTTCATTTTCCAGCAGGACTTGGCACCTGCCCACACTGCCAAAAGTACTAACTAGTTTTACTAACTTTAAGGACCACGGTACCCCTGTGCTGGATTGGCCAGCAAATGAGAGGAATCACCTTACCTGAACCCCATAGAGAATCTCTGGAGTATTGTGATGAGGAAGATGTGAGACACCAGACCCAACAATGCAGAAGAGCTGAAGGCTGCTATTAGAGCAACCTGGGCTTCCATAACACCTCAGCAGTGCCACAGACTGACCGCCTCCATGCCACGCCCCATTGCTGCAGTAATCATAAAAATATAAAGAAATAAACACATGAAATATATCAGTCAGTGTGTAATGAATCGGTCTAAAATCACCTTTTTAATTGAAATATGGAATGAAATCAAGTTTTTGATGATATTCTAATTTATTGAGATGCACTTGTACTTTTGACATATAACGCATTAAATGGCCTTATACAGTATATATTATATACTGTACATTCACTTTATACATTGTGTGACTGTGACCATACCTAACCGTTATTTCTCTCTCTTCTCTTCTCTCTTTCGAGCTGAACACGGTCCCACTTTACCATGAAGATGGTCCTGGCCTCGGCTGATGCAGACAGCTGTTCTCTGACTGCAGTCTGGAATTTCCTATAGTTTTGTACCTGAGCCTCCAATAACAACACTGGACTTAAACTTAAACACATCTCCTGTTATACTGAACTTCCAGCCTCCTAACACACAGTATGAGTGCAGATCAATCCCTGCTCTCCGTTATCACCCAGATGAGGATGGGTTCCCTGTTGAGTCTGGTTCCTCTCAAGGTTTCTTCCTGTTACCATCTCATAGAGTTTTTCCCTCAGCACCGTCGCCCTCGACTCGTTCATCAGGGACCATCTGATCATTCTGATTCACACACATTTTCTCGTACCTTTCATACCTAGCTCCCTAACTTTCGTTTGATTGTGTAAAGCTGCTTTGCAACAATGACCGTTGTTAAAAGCGCTATACAAATAAAATTTAATTTAATTGTGTGCTAATGAACTTTATAAATGAAAGCAAAAAAAAGTCTACGAACCATCACACAGTGTCTAGATGGAAATTGAATAATAATGATGTGATGTAGAATCTGGTGATTATTTAATCGCCCCACAAATTGTGTAATGGATCTGATGTAATGTAAACCACAATGCCATACAGTTGTTGCCATGGTAACATATTATTGTTTTGTCTAATTCAACGCTGCCCCACTCTCAGCGTGGGTGGGTTCTCTGTCTTCAGGGATGGTAGATTTCTGCTGTCCGATCGTCAGTGTGTTTACAGATGTGTTCGGCTGCAGGATCACAGCGGTGGGCGGGGCTATAGTTGGGCTTATTGGCCTCCTTGCCAGTTCATTCGTACAGTAAGACACACACACACATACACACACACACACACACACACACACACACACATAATTTTCAACCCTAAAACATTTATTGAATTTTCCAACAAAACTTCCAGCTGGTCATGTCCAATCAACAGTTTGCTCACACTTTCACTAAGTGGAACTACACATTCTAACACATTGACTATTATCTCTCTCTCATTCTCTCTCTCTCTTTAAATAAAGGGACTTTAGATATATGTTATTGTGTTTATTGTAGACACTATGTGCGACTGGATTAAAATATGTTTCTTAGCTGTGACTGATTTACTTAGGCAGATTGTTAAAGACTAAGTGTGTGTGTGTGTGTGTGTGTGTGTGTGCAGGTCTCTGGACCTTATGTACTTCACATATGGTGTGGTGTTTGCATGCGGCTGTTCATTTGCATATCAACCAAGTCTGGTCATCCTCGGACATTACTTTAAGGTTTACTTCGTTATTAATAAGCAATGTTTCTGTGTTTCTGTTAATAATGTGTGATGAATAATATAATGAATTCTCTAATCTCAGAAGCGTTTGGGTTTGGTGAATGGAGTGGTGGCAGCAGGGAGCAGCGTGTTCACTGGATCTTTGTCCCTGCTGCTCCCATTTCTGCTGGACCGTCTCAGCCTCCACAACACTCTGCGTGTCCTCTGCATTCTGATGTTTGTGCTAGTGCTGGTTGGATTCACTTACAAACCCCGCCTCCCTCAGAGGGTGGAGTCAAAGAGGGCCTTGTTAAAGAGAATCTGTAATGTCCAGATCTGGAGGAGTCTGAGTTACAGGATCTGGGCCTTCGGAATGCTGACCTCACTGTTTGGCTATTTCGTCCCCTACATCCACCTGGTCAGTGTGTGTGTGTGTGTGTGTGTGTCTATCTGTCTGTCAGTCTGTCTGTCTGTCTGTGTTACACAGTCTGCTTATTTGGCCTGAACGCTTTGGTTAATTTTTCCAGATAGCAGAAGGATTGCAAAAGGAGAAAGAATCCACAATGCTGGTGTCTTTGCAAGTGCAGCATGTGGTGTGAATGTCTGTGATGGAGGGAATTCAGACTCAGATTCAGATTATCTTTTCAGCTGTAAGACCTTGCGATCTGAGACAGTGCATTTCCCAAATCTGTCAGTGATGCAGATACTCAGAATGTTCTGTCTCATCCCTCCGTAGAAAGTGGTGAGGGTGGGTGGGAGGAAATGTTATTATCTCAGCCTAAGCAGAAGCTAGAGATGCTGCTCAGCTTTCTTGGCTATGGAGCTGTACATTCATTTGTACACAATTTTACACTCAGTTGTACATTCTGAAGTTCACTTGTACCCTCATTTGAACATAAGGGTGGACTGGCAACAAAAAGGAGCCCAAAAATCTGACTCAGGTTCATCTGTTTGTTAAAAAAAAAAACTAAATACCCTTGTGATAGGCACATAAAAAAAAGAGTTATATTGGCATTAGAATCTTTAGCTTTGTCCATCCATCGGAGGGGTACATGATCAGTTACCAAGTGTCACCTTGCAAAATAGTAACAAAGCTCCTCGACGGCCCATTTAATTGCCAGAGCTGGTCATGGGCTTCCAGAGGTGGACCAGAAGACTTAGCAGTTAGCCCTTTTAGCATGGACAGTAAACCCAAATGCTCAAGTAGCGCACACAGGCAGGATAATCATGCAAGTTATTTTAAGAACTCTCTTGCACGAAGAGCAAGGATCTACACAAATAAACCTGCGTTCTAGCAACACACACTCAATCAGAAAGACAACCCGAATCGGTGAGTACTCACAGATAATCCGGCGATGACTCTGAAACGACAGGTGCGAACTCAATGACTGAGCGATGTGAAGCGCCATCTTGTTTCCTTTTATGCTTCCTGAATCGCGACTGTAGTACTTTCGGGTCCTAGTGCTGGTCACGGTGCGAGTGCGCATGACAGTACCCCCCCTGTCCGGGACCGACTCCCGACGGTCCTTGGGTAGAGGATACCCGATGAAGGTAGTCCCGTATGACCTCGGGGTCGAGGATGAACCGGGCCGGAATCCAAGATCGCTCCTCGAGGCCATAGCCCTCCCAGGCAACCAGGTACTGCATACCTCTGCCCCGAGGACATGAGTCGAGGATCCGGCGTACAGTATAAGCGGGACCACCCTCAGTGATATGCGGAGGAGTAGTGTGGGTTTGGTTTGAGCTGGGAGGTGTGGAATACCGGATGGATCCGGCGCGCCGCAGGCAGCTGGAGCCAGTAGGTGACAGGATTGATATGGAGGGTGATGCGGTAAGGACCGATGAACCTGGGTAATAGCTTTTTGGACTCAGTATGGAGGTGCAGGTTTCTCGTAGACAGCCAGACTTTGTCACCTACATTGTACAAATGTCCCATAGGGTGTCGACGGCGATGTTGCGTGGTGCAACGGTGGTTGGCATGGTGAATGGCAGTGTTGGCTTGACTCCACAGCCGTTGACACCTTCGGACCAACTGTTGGGCCGACAGTACATCGCCCTCCGGTTCTTGGTGTTCAAACATTGGAGGCTGGAAACCATGGCATATCTCAAATGGGCTTAGGTTGGTGGCAGAGGAGACGTGGAAATTTCTGCCCAAATGAGATAGCGGGACCAGGAATGCTGGCGATCGGCAACGAAGCACCTCAGGTACCGCTCCAGTTGTTGGTTGGTCCGTTCCGTCTGACCGTTGAGTCTGAGGATGGTACCTGGATGACAGACTGCAGGTGGAATTGATCAGACGGCAGAAGGCCTTCCAGAACCGTGCCATGAACTGGGCCCCCTGTCAGAGACAATGTCTTTGGGGAACCCATGCAGGCGGACTACATGTTCTAAAATCAGCTCGGCTCTCCTTTTTGCTGACGAGAGTCTGGGGAGGGCCACCAGATGCACGGCTTTGGAGAACCGATCTACAATGAGCAGAATGGTGTTTTTTCCCTCGGCGACCGGCAGGCCCGTGATGAAGTCGAGGGCAATGTGCATCCAGGGACGAGGGGGGGTATTGGAGCTCCCCCGCAGTTGGTTGGTTGGTGTCCTTCGCCCTGGCACACACTGGGCGGGCCTGGACGAAGTCTTTGATGTACTTGGTCATGATGGGCCACCAAAAGGCGCGCTGTATGAACTTTCAGGTGCGCCCCATGCCCGGGTGGCCGGAGAATGGAGTGGGGTGGCCCCATTGGAGGACCTCGGTTCTTAGGGCGTGGGGTGCATAGAGTCGTCCAGGTGGTAAACCTGCCGGTTCGGTCTCCATGGCCTGTGCTTGGCGGACCCTCGTCTCCAAATCCCAACAGAGTGGTACGATGATTTTGGATGGTGGCCACCATGCCCCTTCTTCACGAAGAAGAACCCCGCGGTGGCAGGCGAAGAGGAGGGCCGGATGGTACCTTGGTGGAGGGCGTTGGAGACATATTCCTTCATCGCCTGCATCTCTGTGGTGGAGAGTGAGTAGAGATGGCCGCGAGGAGGGATGGAACCCGGCTGTAGGTCGATCGCCAGGTCCTAGGGGCAATGAGGAGGCAGGTGGGTGGCGCGTCTCTAACAGAACACTTCAGCCAGGTCCTGATAGGTGGCCGGGATGGTCTTGGTGTCGACGTCGGGGGCCTCGGACTCCCTAGAACCCGTCCCAGCCGGAGCCCGTAGGCAAAGTTTGGTACAAGCCGGCCTCCATTGAAAGATCCGATTCTGTGTCCAGGAGATGAGCGGGTCATGCTGAATGAGCCAAGGGTGTCCAAGGATGATGGGAGGAGAGGAGATGGAGGTGAGGTAGAATCAGATCTTTTCCTGATGTTTGTCGATCGTGACAGTGATAGGTTGGATCTGGGAGGTAATGGGACTGGAGGAGAGGGGCCGACCATCTACAAAGGTGATCCGAACAGGCTGGGATAACGCCTCGACTTTCACCCACAGTTCCTTAGCTTAAGAAGAGTCAATGAAATTAACTGCGGCACCAGAATCGATGAACACGGCACTTCTGACCCATATGTGGGCAAACTGGAGGTGTACTTGAACCGTGAGACGGGAAGCGTTGGTCGTGGTGGTGAAGAGGTGGAGTTGCTCTCATGTCTCACCGGGCCTGCGTGTTTCCCCGGGCGGTGTCCCTCTTTGAAGCGGCGTTATCGTTCTGCAGCGGTTAAGGAGGCGCGTCTTAGTTGCATGGGTTCCCCGGCTCCGGTGTCAACCACGGCGGGTGGTGGAGATCCGACTGGTCTAGTAGTGGCGGTGGTGAAAGTGGAGTGAGTTTCGGGAAACGGGGGGTGAGAGAAGAAGGTTGGGGTGCGAGGCGTGATCTGATAAGATGATGGTGTAGCTGGCGGCAGGGTACGTTGGGCTGGTCGCGGATGGGAGAGCAGGCGTTGATCTATTCGGAGGGCGAGTTGGATTAAACCCCCCAGCGTTGCCAGCAGCTCCCGCCTGGCAAGCTCGTCTTTGATGCGGGACACCAGCCCCTTGTAGTAGGCCGTCCAGAGGGCAGCGACTCCCCAGGTGGTCTGGACGGCGACGGTTCGGAAGTCTGCAGTAGTAGGCCGTCACGGACGATCCTCCCTGCCGCAGATGATAAAGCTTGGTGTCGGTCTCCACCTCAGCAGCAGGATGTCCAAATGTACGTTTCAGCTGACGAGTGAATTCACCGTAGGAATAAGCTGTGTCTGAGTCTGCTCGAAGAACCACTGTGGCCCACTCAGCTGCCTGCCCGGATAGCAACGAGACAAGGAGGGCAATGCGTAACTGGTCTGTGGAGTACCTGGTGGCATTGAACTCAAACACAAGATCCAGTGCGGTGAGAAAAACACTACATTTCCCGTTCGTGCCATCCCATTTATTCTTTAAAGCCAAGAAAACATTAGGAGAAGAAGGGGTGGGCTAGCCGGAAGAGTGGAAGAGTTTTATAGCCAAATGCTGCCATTATGCTCAGATATAAAATATCTGTGCAGCTGGAAATGACGCTGTGCTTCTGGGACCTATAGGATGCTGGCAGGCTACCACACCAGATGAGATTTTAATTTCTTAAAGTATTGGATCAGGTAGGTACATCTGTGCTTAATAGAGAACTTATCTGTGAACTGGTTTATGAGCTCTCCAATCTTCTGGTGTTGGTTGTGGGTTATCGCTCCTCTTGGAAAGAGATTCATCAAGTTTGAGACAGCAAGCATAGGATACTGTATGTGTCACGCTTGTGATGGGCGTGCGACCAAATGTAATATTGCTCCTCGGTCACTCCGAAGTTCACTAGCTAGGAAATAGGCACGGCTGGTGAGCTATGTCCGTTAATGATCCCGGGCTTCTCCCCGCGCTATAAAACACTACAAGGACACCCATGAGCTTACTGTCGGAGCCCCCGCGGCTCTTCAACTCTCACACTCAGTAATATTAGATTTGGGCGCACGCCCATCGCAGGCGCACTCCATGACACATACAGTAGCCTATGCTTGCTGTCTGAAACTTATGAATCCCTTTCCAAGAGATCCCCTGGTCCAAATGGAAGGAGCGATAACCGGAGCCGGATTTCGTGACTTGGCCGTCAAGGAAGAAAAGGCCGCTAGTAGGTTACACGTTACGGCTCCTTTTCCCAGCCGGGGAAAGCCACCCAGCCGCTGGGCATCCCACTGCCCGCTGCCACAGCTCACCAGCCTGTGCCCGCATGCCAGTGGGGCTCTGCCCACCAGACCTGCATGTGAACTTCACTTCATTCCTTCCCTTTTTTTACATCCTCCCTCCTTTAACCCCTTCCTTCCCCTTTTCGTCCTTAAATAAATTACCATTTTTCCTGTAAGACCTCGCCTTGTGGCCGTGCTTTATGGTGCAACCCATGCACAAAGGGTCAAACCAGTTACAATATGGTACTTCACTTTTCCCACAAGGCATGGTGCAAATGGAGGTATGCGGTGTCACCTGGATAGCAAACAATGTAACAATGTACAGCAGGAGAAAGGCCCAATTCCACCCTTATTCCGTGACCATGTTTCTGTCTGGTGGTGGGATATGAAGATCCTGAGCTCATTCACCTGCAAGAGCTGGCACATCATCCTAAAAATTGGTATTGTCCCTTTTGGTAAGGATATCCTTGGGAATGAGGACTCATCTGCATAGGAAGACCAGCCTGTGGGTGATGTTCTGGAATGTAGCTATGTTAAGGGAGACCACCTGGCACATTTAATGATTACTAGTATGCACTTCTACACCCAAGCATACATAGGAAGTCAAGTCAAGTCAATTTTATGTATATAGCGCTTTTAACAATTGACATTGTCGCAAAGCAGCTTTACACAATAAAAGAAGTAAGTTTGTATGCAATGTGTATGAATCAAAATGATAAGATTGTCCCTGATGAGCAAGCCGAGGGCGACGGTGGCGAGAAAAAACTCCCTGAGATGGTAATAGGAAGAAACCTTGAGAGGAACCAGACTCAACAGGGAACCCATCCTCATCTGGGTGATAATGGAAAGCAGGGATTGATCAGAATAATAATGTGTACTGGAAGTTCAGTGTAACAGGAGATGTGTTTAAAATTAAAATTAAAAGGAGTCCAGTTTGTTCCTGGAGGCTCAGGTAGACTGTAGGAGATTCCAGTCCTGAGCTATCGAACAACTGAAGTCACAGGTCCCCAGAGCATCAATCGATGACAGGACAGTCTTCATGGAAACCATCCCCAGCCACCACTCGAATCCAGGCAGACCACACGGGGCATCCATGCGACGAGATCTCCAACCAGAAGCAGGACTCCAGGACGGGTTAGACGGGTCCAGAGGGCAGAGGGGTCTGGATCACTGGCAACTCAGGAGTGACATGTATAGCTCGACAGAGAGACAGAGAGAGGGAAAGGAGCGAGGGAGAGAGAGAGGAGAGAGCAGAAGAGAAGAGAACAGAAAGTAAGGAGAGATGGCAGTTAGGTATGGTCACAGTCAACATGTATAAAGTGAATGTATATTTGGTGCAAAGTGCAAGCAGGGACTCTGGCAGGACTAACTATAACAGCATAACTAAAAGGGAGAGCCAGAAGGAAACAGACATGAGGGGGAACTGAGATGTAAAGCAACCAATCACCTCACCGTCAACAAACCTGAGTGATCAATGAGAGTGGGGAGGACAGCATCTAAACATACCAGTTCACCAGAATACTCTCCGTCCATGAGTCCCCCAGATCTGCTCCTTTACCTAAGGTAAATCTATTTACAAAAATGCTGCGCTAAATAAATAGGTTTTTAGCCTAGACTTAAACACTGAGACTGTGTCTGAGTCCCGAACATTAATAGGGAGACTATTCCTTAACTTTGGGGCTTTGTAAGAAAAAGATCTGCCCCCTGCTGTAGTTTTAAAAATACGTGGTACTGACAGGCAGCCTGCATTCTTTGTTCGAAGTAGGCGTGGCGAATCGTAAGACACTAGCAGTTCACTCAGATACTGTGGCGCGAGACCATTTAGTGCTTTAAATGTCAAAAGTAGAATCTTAAAATCGATGCGAAATTTCACAGGGAGCCAATGCAGTGTAGATAAGATAGGGGTGATGTGCTCGTATCTTCTGGTTTTAGTGAGGACTCTCGCTGCTGCATTCTGTACTAACTGAAGCTTGTTTATACACCTAGTTGAACAACCAGACAGTAAGGCGTTACAATAGTCCAACCTAGAGGTGATAAAAGCATGAACTAGTTTTTCTGCATCATTTAGTGACAATATGTTTCTAATCTTGGCAATATTTATAAGGTGAAAGAAAGCTATCCTGGTGATATTATCTACATGTGCTTCAAACGAAAGGCTGGAATCTATAATCACACCGAGGTCTTTTACTGTTGCACTTGATGGAACAGAAAGGCCATCTAAAGTTACAGTGTGATCAGAAAGCTTACTTTTAGCTACTTCTGTGTTATCAGGATTAAGCAGAAGAAAATTAATTAACATCCAATCTCTTATGTCCTGCACACACTGCTCAATTTTAGCAAACTGGTTTTTCTCATCTGGTTTTGCTGAGACATATAATTGTGTGCCATCAGCATAACAATGAAAACTAATACCATGTTTACGAATTATGTTGCCCAGAGGAAGCATGTGAAGGGAAAAAAGCAGTGGGCCTAAAACTGAACCCTGTGGAACACCAAACTCCACTTGAGAACATGAGGAATGGTCACCATCTAAATCTACAAACTGATAACGATCAGTCAAATAGGATCTGAGCCACAAGAGGGCAGTTCCCTTAATTCCTACTACCTTTTCTAATCTGTGAAGGAGAATACTATGATCAATGGTGTCAAAAGCTGCACTGAGGGCCAGTAACACAAGTATAGTGACGCAACCCTGATCAGAGGCCCATAGGAGGTCGTTTACTACTTTAACAAGTGCTGTCGCTGTGATGAGGCCTAAATCCTGACTGATACAGTTCATTTATGCTATTTCTGTGTAGATGTGAACATAGCTGCTGTGATACTACCTTTTCCAGAATCTTGGAGATAAAGGGAAGGTTTGATATCGGCCTGTAATTAGAAAGCTGACAGGGGTCAAGGTCAGGTTTCTTGATTAGCGGTTTAATAACGGCTACTTTAAAGGATTTGTGGACATACCCACTACTGAGTGAACAGTTAATTACTTTCAACAGGGGTTCTATTATTGCTGGTACTATCTGTTTGAGAAAATGTGTCGGTACAGGATCTAATATACAGGTTGACGATTTTGAAGAAGAGATGAGTGAAATTAGTTCCCTCGCTTCAAGGGGAGTAAAGTGTTCTAAGTTCTGATGTGATGTGGTTAGATCATCTGAATTATTTAAATTGTCTGTTTTCAAAGCCTGAATTTTTTGCCTAATATTTATGATTTTATTATTGAAAAAGTTCATGAAATCCTCACTACTGCATGATGTTGTTGTGGTATTTGATGCTGTGCTGCATACATTATTACTATAACACGCTTTAATCGAGACAAGGTAGTGATCTGAGATAACTTCAGACTGTGGAATTGTGGTTATATTTCCTATACTTAATCCGAAGGATAATATTAAATCTAAAGTGTGACCTGCTTTATGAGTGGGTCCTACTACACACTGATTTACTCCTACTGAGTCCAGTAAGGACAAGAATGCTATTCTCAGAGGGTCTTCTGGATTCTCAAAATGAATATTAAAGTCTCCAGCAATTAACGCTTTGTCTACAGAAACAACAAGGTTTGAGTGGAAATCTGCAGATTCACGGAGAAACTCCGAGTACGGCCCTGGGGGTCTGTAAATGATGATTAGCGGGATCGACTGAGCTGACTTTATGTTACTATAGAGAACTTCAAATGCATTAGATTTAAAACTGTGTTTTTGTACGAGAGACAGATTATGGTTATAAATAACTGCGACTCCTCCTCCTCTACCAGTTAGGAAGCGGTCTGCTTAATTCCATGTCTATGTGCTTGAAGGGCACCCCAATAATGAGCATATGGGGCAGACATTTAGGATGAGGTGCAGCTGCAGTGGGGGAAGTATTGGCAGAAATTCATCATCTTGGCTATTATTCCTGGGATTGGAGGTATCCAGTCTATCCATTATAAATTACCCTAATGGTGCTTGTGTTCCACTTTTATGCTCCACAAGGCGTTAGCAACAGATCCTTTAAATCAACTCAGGACAACATACAGCAGGGACAGTACATTGTGATATAGAGAGTGAGACTTAATAGAAAACTGTATTTCATGTTAGAATTTGAAAAGAAAATTAATTTCTTGTCCTGTGTGTGTCTGTTTGTGTATGCAGATAAATTATGTAAATGAGCGTTTCCCCGATGCCCATCAGCAGGTATTACTGTTGTGTCTAGGTGTTGCATCTGGTGTGGGACGTCTCATCTGTGGCCGTGTGGCTGACTATGTCCCTGGAGGGTACAAAGTCTTACTGCAGGTAACACACACAGATATGAACAATGGAAGGCTTCTTGCCTGCCATGTAGAAACCCTCAATTCAATGGCCACTGGTTGCAGGGTATTCTTAGTGCTGGTTGTAAGCTTGGATAGAATGGGAGGGTTGCAACGAGAAGGACATCCGGCATAAAACTTACGCTATGGTGATACCTCGATGGGAGCAGGCCAAAGACCCACTATGGTTTAAGCAGCAGTATGATCTTGCTTATTAAGCCATCTAATTATAAAATACATGAACCTGCATAGTGATCACAGTATGGGGTTGACCCAGTATGAGGCTCATGAGGCAGAGATGCTTTGTTCAACTGTCCCTTAAATTTCAACCAAAGGTCCTTGCAGAACTATTTAGTGTTACTCTTCAGATCGCTCAATAGTTTAGGGCATTCATTGAACTTTGTAACAGGACCTAGATAAGTATCAGCATTAATGTCAATTTCAACGGTCTGAATCTTTCCATGATTGCTAGGCAGAAAGTTTGTAACCCTACCAAGATGCCACATGACATGAAAAATTTTGTTCAACAGTAACCCATTCGGCGGCATGATTCTGGGGTTTGTGGCATAGTTGAAGATTGGAAAGATAAGTCTTATAATATCCAGGAATGGGGTGTCATCACCTGACTATGGCAATAACAACATGCTCTTAGATTTTAATACATGCATACAAGGCTTATGGAAGAGAGGTGACATGCTGCCCCACCAAAAGTCAAAACTCAATTTCAATCAAGCACTTCATCAGCAGCAAAAGTTTACCCTTTTAACCGCTTGTAGAGCATTTTTGACAGATTTGAAGAAAATGCTTTGTTTGGCAAATCTTTCCTGATACCAGCCTCAAACTCAGCTAATGCAAGAGTTTTTGGTCACCTCTTCAGGATGTAGTTCTGTGGTGTAGCAGCACCTGGAAGTTGTAATCTTCTGGTAAATGCCTATAAGGCTGAGTACTGTGTCCTAAGTACCAAGTACTACGTCCATTATATTACTAGATGGCAGTAAAATACTGTAATCTAAATAAATAAAAGGAAGGTTTTGTTTGTACATTGGTCAGAACTCAATGATATCTGTATGTTTCATACGTTAAAGGATCTGAAACCAGTCTCAGAAAAACAGACAGACATGTACATGGGCTTCAACATGAAATAATATCACTGATTCCATTAAGCTTATTTTTAGCTTTAACCTTTTAACTAATTTTACAAACTCTTACCCCATCAGGAACAGGTCCTAAGACTAGTGTGCTATATAACATCCCAGAACTAACACAGTGGTTGTCTGACGCACATTAGCAATACAGCTAACAAATGCACAGTTAATTGTACCTAAATATACTTTATAACTTTTCCAACTAAATTTCCCAATAAATAGTGAATCGTTCTTTTTATTGACAGTGTATTACTTATAGTACTGTTCACAGGTATGCACCGCACTATAAGTAGCTTCATGATCATTTGGGACGGGCACATGGGTCTCGCCTCTATTTCTTTTTTTTACTTAAAATTGCTTTTTCTTGCTCTTGTCATTTTTATTTAAATCACACTCTTCAGATTGGTCTTTTCTAACATGACATGCCAGTGTGAGATGTGAGAGGTGAGGAGAGATAAGGAGAAGTTTGTACACTGTAAGTGTGTGCTAGTCTACAGGATGAGGACAGGGCCATTATAGTGATGTTATACAGCAGCAGTCAGCTTCTTTCCCATTGGCAATAAAAGAGTGATAGTAATGATGATTAAAACGACCACATGCCCCTGTGCTCCTGCAGGCCATATCCATCATGGTGTTTGGAGTGATGACGATGCTGATCCCGTTGTGTAACGTGTACGGCGGTCTGATCGCTGTGTGTTTAGTGATGGGACTGTCTGATGGCTGTTTCTTCACCATCATGGCCCCCATCGCCTTCGAGCTCTTCAGTTCTGAGAACGTCTCTCAGGCCCTCGGCTTCGGGCTGGGCATGATGTCTTTGCCCATCCTAGTGGGTCCTCCTATTGCAGGTATTCACACACACACACACACACACACACACACACACACACACACACACACAGGTAAGGTCATATATACAGTATACATAGCTGCCATTTTTTCAAAAAAGTTTAGAGTAAGATTCTGAAAATAATTGATTCTGGGCGTACACACACACACACACACACACACCTATGATGGTCCCATTGTACGTGCACAGCTAATTTATCTAATACTAATACACTTTCTGTATGGCTCAGGTTCTGTATATTTTAGCTTTGGAGTGTAAAAGTGAAACAACAGATGCATGTGACTGTATTAATTCCAGTTGACACAACTGACAAATATGAAATATGGCCTGCCTCACTCACCAGCCAAACCCCCTACAGTACAGTACAGTACAGTACAGTACATGCTCCCCAGGAGCTCCTGTACATAAACAGTCTCATTGGGACCCTGCCTTTTTTATCCATATGTCAAAAGTAAATTCCCAAGGAAGATAAAAAAGGGTGACATTTAATCATCAGTAGCTCCAGCATGTGAGAGGTACAGTGCTCGCGCTGTTGCATCAGCTGTGGGTCGCCATGAGATACATTCCACCTTCCCTGATTCCATTGATCTGTCCATGCAATGCACCAAGAAGAACTCAGTTCAGGTTGGATGGCGTAGTCTGGCACCGCCGGGTTCAGTCTCGGTCTCGGTGACGCGATTGAGGAGACTGCAGTCCTGAATGTCTCTCTGGAATTCATCAAGATTATTTTCCGGTGACTGGACATTGGCGAGCAGGATGCTAGGCAGAGACGTACCGTGTGTATCAGTATCTCAGTCTGTTCCTGATGACTGACGTGTTTCCCCTCGAGGAGGCAGCTTTGGATCGCGTCCTTTGCTCTTTCTTAGGACCTCCCTCAGTATGGATTTGGTTCTAAAATCATGGGATGATAAGTGTATGTATCACCAGATTGGATGGTGAAAGTGTCTCTGTCATACCTAATGGAAGCTATTGTAAAGAATTTTAAAGTTACCCAGTGTTACCTTAAAAAATTTTTTTTTTAAAGCAAGTTTTTTAGTCAGGATGGCAGCCGATCTCATCGACACTGTCTGTATGCCATCTCTCATATTTCATCCCAGAGTTACAATGGCCCTACAACCACTGGGGCCCTGAATACTCAACTCGTCAGTCTCTTTGTGTAATATTAATATATCTCAATCATATATGTGTAACAAATGTGCAAAAATCAGGAAGGGGCAAATACTTTTGTATTAATCTGCACTATGTCACTGTTCCTTACACACTACCTATTGCTCCAGCTGGTGTGTAACTTTGCTGCAATCTGTGAAGGCATTTAAATGTTGATTAATTTAATTAGGTTGTTGATCTCTTCAGCACTGTTATGGCTGTTCCACTTATTATTATTGTGTGAATTTCAACCGGGTTACGTGAATATTTTTCCTTCTTGCTCGGAGAGATGAAAGGGACGGACGCTTTGGGTCTCTGTGCTCCGGCTGCAATGCGCCTGTGTAGCGATGTACTGTAGATTTGACTTCTTGACTAATGTTTAGCCCACTGAACCAAAAGGAGAGACCATTTTGACCGGCTTCCTGTTTGGTGACGTAGCTTCCTGTGTTTCGTATTGTTCCCGCGAAAGTTCCTCGTCTGTTTGTAACAGCGTTTTAGATTATATTTTGTTTAGTTTTTTATAATTATATATTTTTCCCGCTTTTACTTAATAACAAACTAGTTTTTACGCTTTAACACTACTGGACTTTATCCGTTTTTTTGCGCTTTTTGGGAGAATGCGCGTATCATCTGACCAACAACAAGCGAATCCATCACCAAATAATCACAACTCCGGCACAAAGGTACGTTATCATGTCTACCATTCAGCTCGCTCAGTGTGTGGAGTGCAGGATGTTTAGACATTCTTCCTCCGTCATTAGTGATAATTTTATTTGTGATAGGTGTGTGTTAGTTAGCACCCTGACGGAGAAGATAGTAGCATTAGAGGAGCGCATCCAGACTTTAGAGAGGGTTAGTGAGCGCGAGAGCAGCGTTATTCCCGTAGCAGAAAGTCTGGGTGCCACAGGCGGAGATAACCTGCCCCCGACTCCGGCAGTAGAGCCTCACAGCGGGGCGAGTGGGTGACGACTCGGCGGCATACTCGTTCAGCCAAAGCTAACGCTAAGGCTAGCCCACCGGAGCACACTTCTTCCGCGCTTCACGTGTCCAACAGGTTTGCTCTCCTCAGTGATGCACCCGCTGAGAAACCTGAAAGAGCTCTGGTTATAGGAGACTCTATACTGAGACATGTGAAATTAGCTCGGCCTTTAGGGGCGCCAGCGGCAGTGGTCAGGTGTATCCCGGGAGCCAGAGCACCGGACATAGCAGGTAATCTTAGGGCTCTAGGTCAGCATAGGTTCTCTAAGATAGTGGTACATGCTGGAGCTAACGATATACGCCTTCGTCAGTCAGAGGTTAGTAAGAGTAACTTTACAGAGGTGTTTAAAATAGCGAAGGCGATGTCCGATGAAGTAGTTTGCTCTGGTCCCATCCCAATGAGACGTGGCGACATAGCTTACAGCAGGTTATGGTCGCTGAACCGCTGGATGTCCAGGTGGTGCTCCGAAAACAACGTGGGCTTCATAGACAACTGGAAGACCTTTGAGGGCAAAACTGGCCTGTTAGGGCGGGACGGTGTCCATCCCACTCGGGAAGGTGCTGCTCTCATCTCTTGCAGTATAGCACATAGTCTCAGAAGAGGCCTAGTTAATCGGTGACAATCCAGAGCCCAGGCCAGGGAGCAGACAGACAGGCTAAACCAACCGTCTGCTAGCTGCAGAGAGTCGTCACTCAGGGTTCATCATATTGAGACTGTGTCTGTTCCCCGAGCTAAACATAAATTTAAAAAGACTCAGAAAGTCTGTTTTAGTAATTTAATTAACATAGATACCACAAACTCAGATCACACTGAATGCGCAGCCGACACCTCTGATCTGAAGCTAGGACTGTTAAATATTAGATCTCTCGCATCTAAAGCAGTTATTGTTAATGAAATTATCACAGATCAGGAGTTTGATATATTATGTTTAACAGAAACCTGGATTAAACAGGACGAGTATGTAGCTCTAAATGAAGCTAGTCCTCCTGGATACAGCTACATACACCAGCCTCGGCTAACTGGTAGAGGAGGAGGAGTCGCAGTTATTTATAATAATAATCTGTCTCTCGTACAAAAACACAGTTTTAAATCTAATGCATTTGAAGTTCTCTATAGTAACATAAAGTCAGCTCAGTCGATCCCGCTAATCATCATTTACAGACCCCCAGGGCCGTACTCGGAGTTTCTCTGTGAATTTGCAGATTTCCTCTCAAACCTTGTTGTTTCTGTAGACAAAGCGTTAATTGCTGGAGACTTTAATATTCATTTTGAGAATCCAGAAGACCCTCTGAGAACAGCATTCTTGTCCTTACTGGACTCAGTAGGAGTAAATCAGTGTGTAGTAGGACCCACGCATAAAGCAGGTCACACTTTAGATTTAATATTATCCTTCGGATTAAGTATAGGAAATATAACCACAATTCCACAGTCTGAAGTTATCTCAGATCACTACCTTGTCTCAATTAAAGCGTGTTATAGTAATAATGTATGCAGCACAGCACCGCGCTTCCACCTTAAACGTACATTTACATCAAATACCGCACAGAGCTTTATCAATAATCTTCCAGAATTATCAACTTTGATTGGATCCCCATCTGACTTCACAGAACTCGAACAGGCGAATGAATATCTAGAGTCAGCACTTCGTTATAGCTTAGATAATGTAGCTCCAGTTAAAAGGAAAATGATTAGAGATAAGAAACTCGCTCCTTGGTATAATGACCACACACGTGCTTTAAAACAAACCGCTCGAAAATTTGAACGTAAATGGCGCCAAACTAAATTGATAGTATTCAAAATAGCTTGGAAGGAGAGCATCCTGAACTATAAAAAAGCCCTCAGTGATGCTAGATCAACGTATCTCTCCACTCTTATAGAAAATAACAAAAACAACCCGAGATTTTTATTTAATACCGTAGCTAACTTAACTAAAAACAAGACCACTGCAGAAATCTCCACAACAACATCATGCAGTAGTGAGGATTTCATGAACTTTTTCAATAACAAAATCATAAATATTAGGCAAAAAATTCAGGCATTGAAACCAGACAATTTAAATAATTCAGATGATCTAACCACATCACATCAGAACTTAGAACACTTTACTCCCCTTGAAGCGAGGGAACTAATTTCACTCATCTCTTCTTCAAAATCGTCAACCTGTATATTAGATCCTGTACCGACACATTTTCTCAAACAGATAGTACCAGCAATAATAGAACCCCTGTTGAAAGTAATTAACTGTTCACTCAGTAGTGGGTATGTCCCCAAATCCTTTAAATTAGCCGTTATTAAACCGCTAATCAAGAAACCTGACCTTGACCCCTGTCAGCTTTCTAATTACAGGCCGATATCAAACCTTCCCTTTATCTCCAAGATTCTTGAAAAGGTAGTATCACAGCAGCTATGTTCACATCTACACAGAAATAGCATAAATGAACTGTATCAGTCAGGATTTAGGCCTCATCACAGCACAGAGACAGCACTTGTTAAAGTAGTAAACGACCTCCTATGGGCCTCTGATCAGGGTTGCGTCACTATACTTGTGTTACTGGACCTCAGTGCAGCTTTTGACACCATTGATCATAGTATTCTCCTTCACAGATTAGAAAAGGTAGTAGGAATTAAGGGAACGGCCCTCTTGTGGCTCAGATCCTATTTGACTGATCGTTATCAGTTTGTAGATTTAGATGGTGACCATTCCTCATGTTCTCAAGTGGAGTTTGGTGTTCCACAGGGTTCAGTTCTAGGCCCACTGCTTTTTTCCCTTTACATGCTTCCTCTGGGCAACATTATTCGTAAACATGGTATTAGTTTTCATTGTTATGCTGATGACACACAATTATATGTCTCAGCAAAACCAGATGAGAAAAACCAGTTTGCTAAAATCGAGCAGTGTGTGCAGGACATAAGAGATTGGATGTTCATTAATTTTCAGCTGTTTAATCCTGATAAGACAGAAGTTCTGGTCATAGGACCACAAGTAGCTAGAAGTAAGCTTTCTGATCACACTGTAACTTTAGATGGCCTTTCTGTTCCATCAAGTGCAACAGTAAAACACCTTGGTGTGATTATAGATTCCAGCCTTTCGTTTGAAGCTCATGTAGATAATATCACCAGGATAGCTTTCTTTCACCTTAGAAATATTGCCAAGATTAGAAACATATTGTCACTAAATGATGCAGAAAAACTAGTTCATGCTTTTATCACGTCTAGGTTGGACTATTGTAACGCCTTACTGTCTGGTTGTTCAACTAGGTGTATAAACAAGCTTCAGTTAGTACAGAATGCAGCAGCGAGAGTCCTCACTAAAACCAGAAGATACGAGCACATCACCCCTATCTTATCTACACTGCATTGGCTCCCTGTGAAATTTCACATCGATTTTAAGATACTACTTTTGACATTTAAAGCACTAAATGGTCTCGCGCCACAGTATCTGAGTGAACTGTTAGTGTCTTACGATCCGCCACGCCTACTTCCATCAAAGGATGCAGGCTGCCTGTCAGTACCACGTATTATTAAAACTACAGCAGGGGGCAGATCTTTTTCTTAAAAAGCCCCGAAGTTATGGAATAGTCTTCCTATTAATGTTCGGGACTCAGACACAGTCTCAGTGTTTAAGTCTAGGCTAAAAACCTATTTATTTAGCGCAGCATGTTTGTAAATAGATGAACCTTAGGTAAAGGAGCAGATCTGGGGGACTCATGGACGTAGAGTATTCTGGTGAACTGGTATGTTTAGATGCTGTCCTCCCCACTCTCATTGATCACTCAGGTTTGTTGACGGTGAGGTGATTGGCTGCTTTACATCTCAGGGAGCCCTCATGTTTGTGTTTCCTTCTGTCCCTTTTAGTTATGCTGTTATAGTTAGTCCTGCCGGAGTCCCTGCTTGCACTTTGCACTAAATATACATTCACCTTATACATGTTGACTGTGACCAGACCTAACTGCCATCTCTCCTTATTTTCTGTTCTCTCCTTTTCTGCTCTCTCCTCTCTCTCTCTCCCTCTCTTCTTTCCCTCTCTCTGTCTCTCTGTCGAGCTATACATGTTTCGCTCCTGAGTTGCCAGTGATCCAGACCCCTCTGCCCTCTGGACCCGTCTAACCCGTCCTGGAGTCCTGCTTCTGGTTGGAGATCTCGTCGCATGGATGCCCCGTGTGGTCTGCCTGGATTCGTGTGGTGGCTGGGGATGGTTTCCATGAAGACTGTCCTGTCATCGATTGATGCTCTGGGGACCTGTGACTTCAGTTGTTCGATAGCTCAGGACCGGAATCTCCTACAGTCTACCTGAGCCTCCAGGAACAAACTGGACTCCTTTTAATTTTAATTTTAAACACATCTCCTGTTATACTGAACTTCCAGTACACATTATTATGCTGAGCAATCCCTGCTCTCCGTTATCACCCAGATGAGGATGGGTTCCCTGTTGAGTCTGGTTCCTCTCAAGGTTTCTTCCTATTACCATCTCAGGGAGTTTTTCCTTGCCACCGTCGCCCTCGGCTTGCTCATCAGGGACAATCTTATCATTTTGATTCATACACATTGCATACAAACTTACTTCTTTTATTGTGTAAAGCTGCTTTGCGACAATGTCAATTGTTAAAAGCGCTATATAAATAAAATTGACTTGACTTGACTTGACTTCTACGAGTCACCAGTTACGTCTGACTCACCAGAAAGAGGCTGGAGCTCAGTGATTCTGCTCATGTATTCAGAAAACTGTTGTGAATATGAAAGCATGAGAAAGTGAAAGTGTGGCGTGATAGTGTGTGATAATGACTGACTGGAGACAGCGAAGAAGAGCGTTTTATCTAAGCGCAAACATTTACCATTAAAATTGAAACAAAACAACAGCAGTAGGTAATGCAGTGAGGAAGAAAGTAGTGTGTGTTTTCATTGCTGTCACACATTATAAGGAACAAAAACTAAGCACATTTTAATATCTTCATTAAAACTCCAATATTATCATATCTGAGTGAGACGATGGTGTGTCGGGAAAAAAAACATCATTCAGCAGCACGTGTGTGTGTGTGTGTGTGTGTGTGTGTGTGTGTGTGTGTGTGTGTGTGTGTGTGTGTGTGTGTGTTAGGGATCCTCCATGATCGCCTGGGCAGTTATGACTTGGCGTTCTACCTGGCGGGAATCCCAGCTCTTATTGGTGGATCTGTACTGTGTGTGATCCCATGGTTGGAGTGGAGGAAGAGGAGGAATGAGAGGAAGAATGAAACCGACAACAGAACAGCACAGGAGTAAAGGGCTGAAAGACCTCCTTATATACACAATGCATCTAAAAAAGAATTATTTTTTTCATAATTGAGTCTAGTTTAATTCAAAAAGTGAAACTAATATATTCTAAAATTATTATATGTAATGTCAAGGCTTTTCTGTTTTACTTTTCATTTCTGCTCATGAAAATCAAAAATATATTTTCAACAAACATTTATATATGCTTTTATTTCAAGATATTAGAACTAATATTCGATTTTATTACTAAAACTGTTTTGACACTTTCAGTATAGCGAGTATGTAAAACTGCTAATGACACACCAATGATTGGAGTTTAGAATTTAGAACGTTTGGGATTTAGAAATATCTCTATTAAAACACACACATGCTCAAACATATTTAAGAATTTGCAAGTAGCAGCAGAACGTTTGATATGAAATGATATGTTGACCAGATATGCTGATGGAAATATAGATTACACTGTTTGTTGGTAAATGTGATATTGCAAAAATATTTTAAATAAAGCAAATATATTGCAAACCGTTCTGAATCTTTAATCACAATACTGCAGTTATCAACAGCCTAGAGGGCCGATAGACACAACCTCAGGACACTGGATCACCACATCACCATATCACACTCATACATAACTATAATTAATCCATGTTTAAGGTTAAAAACAGGCAACATGTGTACAACTGTTCTTAAGGCACTTCATGTAATATGGGCTAATGGTTTAACACTCTTACGGTCTTGATGAAAGACTGCCTCTTTATGAAGCTTAATCACCACTGGTCATCACAGGCCTACATGATCAACAATCATCATCACATGATCTAACTCCCACTCTGTGGTCTGTTATGGAGCTGCACATCATCACCTAAAATGTAAGTCCGTCAAGAACGATAAAACAGCTGGCTCCTCTGCACATGGTCGGTGTGTGGAATGGTGTCATGCCTGAATGCCTTTGGACAATTACTCTCGTACTCGAATCAGATAAAGTCTATCAGAATATTGCCATGTACACTTGCACATACAAGGGATGACACACACAAAAAACAGCTGACAACAAATAGTGTAGGAAGTGGGTTTTTATCAAATAAGACAAATATCAGTAGTATTGCACATCTTAATATCCCACATATATGTATTGCATTGGTTACGCATGATCTTATCCCCACTCTTGTAGACAATATCTTTGTCTAAGTTCAGGGGGAGGTCAGGGGAAGGTCGGGGGGAGGTCAGAGGAGGTCAAGGGGAGGTCAAGGGGAAGGTCAGGGGGAGGTCAGTGGGTAAATAAATTTAAAAAAAAAAAAGCCAGACTGGAATATGCCAAACTACATGTTGACAAGCCACAAAGCTTCTGGGAGAATGTCCTATGGACAGATGAGACAAAAATGGAACTTTTTGCCAAGGCACATCAGCTCTATGTTCACAGACGGAAAAATGAAGCATATGAAGAAAAGAACACTGTCCCTACTGTGAAACATGGAGGAGGCTCTGTTATGTTCTGGGGCTGCTTTGCTGCATCTGGCACAGGGTGTCTTGAATCTGTGCAGGGTACAATGAAATCTCAAGACTATCAAGGGATTCTAGAGAGAAATGTGCTGGCCAGTGTCAGAAAGCTGGGTCTCAGTCGCAGGTCATGGGTCCTGCAACAGGACAATGACCCAAAACACACAGCTAAAAACACCCAAGAATGGCTAAGAGGAAAACATTGGACTATTCTAAAGTGGCCTTCTATGAGCCCTGACCTCAATCCTATTGAGCATCTTTGGAAGGAGCTGAAACATGCCGTCTGGAAAAGGCGCCCTTCAAACCGGAAACAACTGGAGCAGCTTGCTCATGAGGAGTGGGCCAAAATACCTGCAGAGAGGTGCAGAAGTCTCATTGACAGTTACAGGAATCGTTTGATTGCAGTGATTGCCTCAAAAGGTTGTGCAACAAACTATTAAGTTAGGGGTACCATCATTTTTGTCCTGGCCTGTTCCATGAGTTCTTTTTTTTTTATAATTCTGTTGAAGCATGGTTGAAAAGCAATGTCTGACTTTCATTGGTTAACATTCGTAGGATTCTTATTTATTATTACTTTTGTCAGATTAAAGTTATTTCTGTGACCATTGTGAGTTTTTCTTTCATTGACCGAAGGGTACCAACAATTTTGTCCACGTGTGTATATATAAATGTCTATCTGTGTTTGCAGTGCAAACTCTAATATACAGTATATATTATAAGAAACTAACAATGTACTTGATTCAGATTACTGAAACCAGACATCAGTTTCTGTTCTCATGGCCGAGTGGGTTACGATAATAAACTGTCGACAGGAATATCCACCTTCCAGCACTATTGCGCCCCCTGCTGATGGATATGTGTCAAGTAAAACCCAAACTTCATTATGGATATATGTAAATATTATCCTAATAAGATGGAAACCGTTATCCACACTTATTACTAAACAAGCCAGCTGTGTGTGCGAGCCTGTAACTGGAAGTCGAGTCCAGTGACTGGTGGCTCATTCGTATGTTGTCTTTCTGCTGAGCAGCTCAATCCTCATCTGTGTGCAGCTCAGCACACGCTCCAGGACCTCTTCGTTCCTCTTCCTGATTCCTGGTTACATCGATTCATTAATCATTAACAATCATGAATACTTTTTATCATTTTTCAACACCTGTGATCATTCATTCTGTCTTCCATCGACTGCACCTTGCTCTGGAACTCCGCAGTAGATTTCTTCAGAGCTTTCCTCCTTTGGTAACTCAGACATGTCTTTGTAAATGAATGAGAGGGATCCTTTAATATTTGTAATACCATTAACTTACCCACATGTTTGGCTGAAGCAGCTCTCTTACAGCACCTGAGTGATGCTTTCCTGCGTCTCACTCACTGTAGGATCAAACACTTGACTAACAGAAGGGTGACCTTTTAAATATACAGACTGTACACAGGGCTGACTTTTACATGGTGTGTTATTTGAAGAAGATTAATGCATATATGAATGCTTCTTGTTAATGTTTCACACAGAAGGAGCTTTGTGATAAAATTGGAGAACAGTTTCGGCAGTATAAGGTCTGTATATAGTATCAGTCTGTATCAGTGTATATATGATCGATTAGGCTAGATAATACATAATATCAAAATAATAATACATTCTGTCTAGGATAGCATGTATTATTTTATTAAAAGTAATATAGTGGCCCTGATATTCATCCGTGATCAGCTTCGAGACATTTATCATACAGTGTTTGGTATAAAATGAAGAACCGTCCCTTTACTCCATCAGCACATTGCAATATAGAGCTCTGACTTTCCAGCCTAAAAAAGGCAGTTTTTATTCCTAACTTATTCCTTCTAGATCTAAGGAAGCCCTTTGCCGATTATGTTTCATGTCATCTGGCTCGTCATTTATTTGTCTCGCCATTATTCGGATTTATGTCTGCAGTACACCTTTCAGTCACACTGGTTAGTTTTAGTTAGTTTTCTACCAGTGTCACTGTTTCTCTCATAATTTTGCCTGCTGTCAGTGTAGTGTGTGAATTGTATTTATAGTATAAATAAATAAATAAATAAATAAATATCTCAGAAATCACTGGTTTAATCATTCAAGGCAATAAAGTGGTGTGTAAATGGCAATAAAAATGATCAGTAACATTTATTTATGCCCATATAAACTTTTCTGATGATCCATACTGTATATATTAGTGAGGTCGCAGAAAAAAAAAAGAAGGTTTGTAACACGCTGGTCTAGCTCGAACTGAGATATAATTCGATCATCAGACTGGTTTATTGTGGAATACGTAATCCAGCAGTGAACAGTGAAGCTCCCAGTTACAGCTCTGGTCATTCTGATCTCGTCCTCCAGCCGAATTCTCATCAGTAATCCACTCATCCATACTGTACGTTTTTCATGTTTAAGGAGAGAGCTGTTTCGTTTCCTAAGAGAAGCTCTTTCCAAATGTAAATGGTTTCCTGGAGTGAGGGAGGCAGTGAGATGATCAGCTCTGTGGGCCATGAATATCAACTTGCAGGTCATTAGGAACCAGTGACACCAATATAAACCAATAATCTCTCCTACACTCTCCTACACAGCAATATTCACTACACCAGGTCGGTGATCTCTCTTCAAATACCTATTAAATCAAAATCAAACCATGCAATAGTTCAGAATTATGTTTCATTTACTCTGGTCATATTCTCACCAAGAATAATAAATAAAACAAAAAACAGTAAGATGTTTCAGGTTCCTGTAGAGACATTTCTCCACCAGCTTCCATACCATAAGAGTTTGTTTTCGTAGAGATGAGTTATAAACGTATGTCTTGACTATCAACACTACAGCTTTGTTGACTGATGCGAGCATTAAGAATACAAATCTACACGGAAATCACTTCCATCTTAATAGCTGAATATTCAGGACGTCATTATGCCGCCGTCGCTCCGAAAAGATAACCCAAGTTACTGCTGAATGGGATTCTCGAGAAGAAAAAAGTGAACCTTGTGTTTAATGTTGCTCTGAAGACTTCTGGTGTGAAGAGAAAGTGTAGAAATAGCAGAGACAAGACCGTCTAGAACGTCTAGGCAATACAGCAAGAAAACAACAAATGTGAAGAAGATTTAGAAAAGTAAAATGTAATTAAATAACTAATTTAATCTCATTACTATTATCCATCACATGTACAGAACCAGAGGTGTGAGGTAAATGAGTACATTAACTTCATACTGTACTTAACCAAATATTTCACTTATTTGTACTTTACTTGAATAGTTTTATTATAAGATACTTTTGACTTTTAATACAATTCAATTCAGTTTTATTTATACGCTTTTAAAATGGTCATTGCCTCAAAGCAGCTGTACAGAATGAAAAGAAAATGATGGAAATGAGTATAAAATGTGTGAGAAAATACTTAATAGAAGAGAAGAGAAGAGAAGAGAAGAGACAGAGCAGTTGTATGAAAAAGGTGTTTGAAATCAGAAGCAGAGCTGGTTGCAGACAAAAATAAACGTATAATAAACTAAACTTTAAAAAATGAAAAACAAATTGACCGTCATTGAAACATTTTAATTGACTATAATAACAAGTACAAGTTAAAAGACTAAATAAGATATGTAGTAAATATACAATGTATAGAGCAAGCCTGACAAAATATAAATTAATATATAATCATACAAAATGAAACTAACCTTAAATTAAATATAAAATACAAAATAAATAAGATAAGGATTTAAAATAAGATTTAAAAAAAAAAATTAAACAAGACGTATAGTAGATATGCAGTTAAGCAAACCTGACAAATAGTGAATAAATAAGTAAATAATAAAATTTAAACTAATCATAAACTATCTTATTTTAAATGTTTTATATGTTTAGACAATACAACAAGAAAACAACAAATTTAAGGAACATTTGCAAACCTGACTATAAGTAAGTAAATAATTAAATAAATGAATGAATACAAACATACATTCTCACACAAAATCAAACTAATAACTATGAAGTATTTTTTAATAATAATAATTTTAAAATATATTTTTAAAAAAATGGACGTCATTAAACGGTTTTAACGGTTACTTCCGGCATCGGTGTGACGCTGCAGCTCGGCTCTATAGGAATTTCCGGTGACGTCAGCGCGTCTGGACTCCATTAGAAGCTGCAGCTGTTTGGAAAGAAACAACAACAACAGAGAGAGAGAGACGCTCTTTTAGCCCTCATTCAGAGACCGTGGACTCCATCGACCTGCCCCGTTACCTCCTTTTTATTATTATTTTACCCCCCCATCCCTCCTTGCCAGCCCCCCCTCTCCCCCTTCTCTCCCCGGGAGCTGACGGTCTCCTGTCCCCGTATCCCTCGCGGGGCATCACGGGCTTCTCACCACGGCCGCTCTCGGCGAGGGAACTCTGGCCTCCGCTTCCTCCTCCTCCGACTCGGACACCGGCGGAGCGTCGCCGCCCCCGCGGAAGAAGCGCCGAGCCTCGGCGGCGGAGGGAGCAGGAGAGCCCGAGGCTTCAGCAGTAGCAGCAGGCCCGGCGGGCCTCTCCGCGGCGCTTTCCGCACGGACTCCCCCGCAGCCCCACGCCGTCCCCTTCAGCCGCAGCGCCGGTGCGAGCATGCAGTCGAACGGGGCCGATCAGGGCCAGGACTCCGGGCTCGGCGGCCAGAACAGCGGGAATAGCGCGGGGAGCCGGGAGAACGGGGAGTGCTCCGGCGGCAGGGGCGAGCGCTCCAACGGGCTGAGCGTCTCCGGGAACAGCGCGGCCCAGCCCGGGGCCCCGGCCCTCCTGTCCCCCGGCTCGGGCTCACTGAAGAAGCAGAAGCGCCTGTCCCAGTCCGAGGAGGACGTGATCCGGCTCATAGGGCAACATCTGCACGGGCTGGGGCTGAAGTAAGTGGTGTCCGGGCAGGAACACACCTCATAATACACTCCATCATCATCATCATCATCATCATCATAATAATAATAATGTGTGTGTCTGTGAGAGTGAGTGAGAGAGACAAACATGGGGGATGGGGAGGAAGAGAAACAGGGTCCATTTTGTACAATACACACTTTCTGTCTCTCACACACACACACACTCTGCAGCGTGTTATTAATCTCTCATCACACCTTCGTGTAGGTTCGTTGTCACTGTCGCAGTGGTGTGTGTTCATGACATCACCGTGTAGTCCACGTGAAGGTGTGTGAGAGATCAACATCACGACGCGTGTATTAACATGTTCAACATCCTCACGTCTCCTGATTTGCGTGTGTGTGTCCTGACGAGTGCTCGCACAGTGAGGTTAAACACCTCCCTCAGACCTCAGACTTAAACACACACACACACACAGCGACCGGGGACGTCTGTGTGTGTCTGTGTCTGTGTCTGTGTGTGTGTGTGTGTCTGTGTGTGTGTCTGTGTGTGTGTCTGTGTCTGTGTCTGTGTGTGTGTCTGTGTGTGTGTCTGTGTCTGTGTGTGTGTGTCTGTGTGTGTGTGTGTCTGTGTGTGTGTGTGTCTGTGTGTGTGTGTGTCTGTGTGTGTGTGTGTCTGTGTGTCTGTGTGTGTGTGTGTCTGTGTGTGTCTCTGTGTGTCTCTGTGTGTGTCTCTGTGTCTCTGTGTGTGTCTCTGTGTGTCTCTGTGTGTCTCTGTGTGTCTCTGTGTGTGTCTGTGTCTCTGTGTGTGTCTCTGTGTGTGTCTCTGTGTCTCTGTGTGTGTCTCTGTGTGTCTCTGTGTGTCTCTGTGTGTCTCTGTGTGTGTCTGTGTCTCTGTGTGTGTCTCTGTGTGTGTCTGTGTGTGTGTCTGTGTCTGTGTGTGTGTCTCTGTGTGTGTGTCTGTCTGTGTGTGTGTGACACACAGAGACACACACAGAGACAGACAGACAGAGACACACACACACAGTGATAACATGGCATGTACATTAAAACACTGATTTATTAAAGAGTCTCTCTCTCGCTCCCTTTCTGTCACACACACTCTGTACCTCTGTCTCTCTCTCTCTCTCTCCTTCTCCTTCTGTTTGTCTACTTGTCTCATGCTCTACTGTACCTCTTCTCTCTCTCTCTCTCTTCCTGTCTTCCTTTGTCTGTCCCTTTTTTGTCTCTCTCTCTCTCTCTCTCTCTCTCTCTGTATCTTTCACTCCCCTTACGTCTGCTTTATATCTCTTACACTCCAACTCTCTCTCTCTCTCTCTTCCTGTCTTTCTGTTTCATACTCTACTGTATTTATTTCTCTGCACTTCTCTTTCTGTATCTTTCTCTCTTTCTAAATCTCTCTGGTTGTTTCTCTCCGTCTTTACCTGTGTCTGTGTCTCACTTTTTTTTGACTTCCTCCGTACCTCGATCCCTCTCTCACTGTATATTGTCTCTCACTTATTGTTCTCTCTTCACCATACTCTGAACCCGTCTCTCCATATCTCTCTGTCTCTCTTTGTACCCGTCTCTGTGTCCATTTCTCTCTCTCTCTGTTTCTCTCTCTCTCTGCAGTCAGACGGTGGATCTGTTGATGCAGGAGTCGGGCTGTAGACTGGAACACCCTGCTGCTACCAAGTTCAGAAACCACATCATGGAGGGAGAGTGGGACAAGGTGTGTGTGTGTGTGTGTGTGTGTGTGTGTGTGTGTGTGTGTGTGTGTGTGTGTGTGTTTACAGTGTTTATTACCTAAAGTGAATGGGGTACAGTTGAAATGCTGAGCTATCTTTCCTGTGTGTGTGTGTAGGCGGAAAATGACCTCAGCGAGCTCAAAGGCTTGATGCATTCACCCAACGCTATTGTGGTAGAAAAAAAACACACACATACACAGATAGAAGAGTTCCAGAAAAGCAGAGTAAGAATATATATATATATATATGTGTGTGTGTGTGTGTGTGTGTGTGTGTAGCGGATGAAGTTCCTCCTCCTGCAGCAGAAGTATCTGGAGTATTTGGAGGACGGGAAAGTTCTGGAAGCGTTACAGGTGTTGAGAGGAGAGCTGACGCCGCTCAAATACAACACAGACCGGATACACGTCCTCAGCGGGTAAACCTGAACACACACACACACACGGTTTTATTCGAACATTTTTTTTTTGCTAGAAAATGATCTACAATAACAGACATTTTAGCCACCGTGTGTCAGTCAAGCCTGTCGCCATGGAAACTATATACACCTCATTAAACTTTTTACTTAAAGGTGTAGATGCTCGAAACATTTACACACCCACTTTGATATTACTTACTGTACATAAGAGTGGAATAACCTGTACTGATGACATCGTCTCACCCGTTCCACCTTGTCCAGGTACCTGATGTGCAGTCACGCCGAGGACCTGCGAGCCAAAGCCGAGTGGGAGGGCAAAGGAGTGAGCTCACGCTCCAAACTGCTCGATAAACTACAGGGTGAGAACCCACACACACCCCATTATTCAGTTCATTTCAATTTTATTTGTATAGCGCTTTTACCCAATCAAAAGTATTATTTAAGTTTATAGGGTATTATCCACAGGGTCATGAGACAGGAAGTTCTGTAGACATTGTCTGTATTCGTCATTTGTGTGTGTGGATGTGTGTGTAGCGTACCTCCCGCCCTCGGTGATGCTGCCCCCCCGGAGGTTACACACACTCCTGCGTCAGGCCGTAGAGTTACAGCGAGACCGCTGCCTTTATCACAACACCAAGACGGACAACAACCTTGAATCCGTTTCACTACTGCTGGACCACGTCTGCAGCAGGTATTCAACACACACACACACACACACACACACACACACGCACTGCATAGATGTTGCTCGTTAGCACTCATTACCTGCCCTGTGTGTGTGTGTCTCCGGTGTTCAGGAAGCAGTTCCCCTGTTACACTCAGCAGATTCTGACGGAACACTGTAATGAGGTTTGGTTCTGCAAGTTCTCTAACGACGGCACCAAACTCGCCACCGGATCCAAAGACACCACCGTGATCGTGTGGCAGGTGGACCCGGTCCGTACTCACCCCCGTCCCTGCAGTCTCCGTGTCTCTGAGTGGTGTAGAGCGCTAACCCTTTCTCCTTTCCATAACAGGACACACACCAGCTGAAGCTGTGGAGGACGTTGGAAGGTCACGCGTACGGAGTGTCTTACCTGGCGTGGAGTCCCGATGACCTGTACCTCATCGCCTGCGGCCCGGACGACTGCTCAGAACTCTGGCTCTGGAACGTACAGGTAAGTCCTTTTATTCTTTCTTCTGTCCTTCAGGTAACTCTCGTTATAGAGATCTTCCCCTGGTAGATGTCCCTACCTGTCCTCCAGGTAACTCTCGTTATAGAGATCTTCACCTGGTAGATATCCCTACCTGTCCTCCAGGTAACTCTCGCTATAGAGATCTTCCCCTGGTAGATGTCCCTACCTGTCCTCCAGGTAACTCTCATTATAGAGATCTTCACCTGGTAGATGTCCCTACCTGTCCTCCAGGTAACTCTTGTTATAGAGATCTTCACCTGGTAGATGTCCCTACCTGTCCTCCAGGTAACTCTCGCTATAGAGATCTTCACCTGGTAGATGTCCCTACCTGTCCTCCAGGTAACTCTCGTTATAGAGATCTTCACCTGGTAGATTTCCCTACCTGTCCTCCAGGTAACTCTCGCTATAGAGATCTCCACCTGGTAGATGTCCCTACCTGTCCTCCAGGTAACTCTCGCTGTAGAGATCTCCACCTGGTAGATGTCCCTACCTGTCCTCCAGGTAACTCTCGTTATAGAGATCTTCACCTGGTAGATTTCCCTACCTGTCCTCCAGGTAACTCTCGCTATAGAGATCTCCACCTGGTAGATGTCCCTACTTGTCCTCTCGTAACTCTCGCTATAGAGATGTCACAATGTTACATTTCCACGTGTTATGTAACACTACCTGTTTTCCAGGTACCTTCACATACCCGTCTTCCAGTTAACTGTGTCTATAGAGGCACTATATTATCATGTACATACCTCTACATTTAACTGTACTCCAGATGACTATACTCCCAGAGGCCCTAATCATTGGCGGACAGGTAAGGATTTATAGACAATTTGAAGAGGTTACAATATAGTGTTTCCTGGTGGAAGCATAGGCAACATGGAAAAGGAAAAAAAAATGGGATCTGGGAGTAGCCAATGAAAAGTGGAAGTCCTTGGAGAACTGGTAGGGGAATAATGGACTTGGGATCAGAGTTACCTGCAGGACATGTACTGTAGGGGTATACACTATGTGAGTAACTTGCAACATAATGCCCTTGGAGGTGGAGTTAACCTGCAGGACAGGTAACTATATAGAGCACATGAGTTATCTGTTCAGGGAGAGGTCTAGATGACCTGAAGAGGTAACAAACTAACAAATTAGTGACTCTGGAAGAAACGTTACTTGTCCCCGGAAAAGTCGGTGGATTTTTCTGAAGAAGAGGTAACAATTATTGGTCACCTGATGGCATAGTTTCTTTTAGGACATGTGGAGAAATTTGGGCTAATAAACATCACCTGTTTTGTGGATAATTCCACCCCAGCCTGTCTTCCAGGTAACTCCACCCTTAGGGAGACTATTCTCCATACCTGTCCTCAAGTAGGTCTCCTTTCTCATGGCAACCATTTCTTCAAGTAAGACCACTTCTACAAAACATTGTAATGATTGGTATTTCCCCATGTGTTCTGTGCACTTGTCCTTCAGATGTTTGATCTTTACTTGTTCAGATAACTCCCACTCCATGTGGTCGTTACCTGTGCCGCAGGTTAGGCTGCCTGGAAAGAGGCTACGCCACTATCGGTGGTGTTCGTGTCGTAATGTAGTGTGTCTCGGTGTTGAAATTAAGCGCCCCTGGTGTTCAGACAGGTGAACTGCGTACGAAGATGAGTCAGTCTCATGAGGACAGTCTGACGAGCGTGGCATGGAACCCCGACGGCAAGCGCTTCGTCACAGGAGGACAGAGAGGGCAGTTCTACCAATGCGTGAGTCATACTTTCAGCTGTCCACCGCTCTCTTTCTGAGTGTGCGTAATGTTCTCCTGGGTGTAACGCGTGTATGCCTCAGGATCTGGATGGTAACCTGGTGGACTCGTGGGAAGGAGTGCGTGTTCAGTGTTTATGGTGCATTAGCGACGGCCGAACGGTTTTGGCGTCCGATACACACCAACGCATCCGCGCATACAACTTCGAGGACTTGACCGACAGAAACATGTAAGATCTCAATATCACATGTCAGCATTATAATGATAAACACCTGGTGCGGAGGTGTAGGTGACGTGGGGTGGGGGTGTAGGAGAGCAGCCTGTGGAGTAAACGTCCTGTGTGTGTCTCTCTTTCACACAGAGTTCAGGAGGATCATCCTATCATGTCTTTCACCGTTTCCAAGACTGGACGATTAGCTTTGTTAAATGTAGCAACTCAGGTGAGCGTTCCTTTGAGATTATGTGGGTTAAAGCAGCAGTGGTGTGTGTTAGTCTGTTGATGCTATCTCTGGCTTATGGACACAGGGAGTTCATCTCTGGGACCTGCAGGACCGGGTGTTGGTGAGGAAGTATCAGGGCGTGACGCAGGGCTTCTACACCATCCACTCCTGCTTCGGCGGCCATAACGAGGACTTCATCGCCAGCGGCAGTGAAGGTACTGAAGAGCTTCTGCAGAACCCTAGGAAACCACACCTGTACAAATACGGGATTTGTTTAACCTACACACACACACACACACACACACACACACACACGCACAGGGCAGGCGTCATACACACCCGTTGTCCGGCCTTGGCTCCCTACAGCATATTTTCATCCTCATTAACCTGTTCTACATGCTGTGTACGCTCATCGTGAGTAGTTATTATTAAATTTTGTGTGTGTGCGTGTGTCTCAGATCACAAGGTGTATATTTGGCACAAGCGCAGTGAGCTGCCCATAGCTGAGCTAACGGGACACACTCGCACCGTGAACTGTGTTAGCTGGAACCCGTGTGTGCCGAGCCTGATGGCCAGCGCTTCAGACGACGGCACTGTACGGGTCTGGGGCCCTGCCCCCTCCCTCCACACACAGGAAGTGGACACGTTTAACGGTAACACTCACTTCCTGGTCACCGAGCACCCTGCACTGACACCTGGAGCAGTCTCACTCAAATCTCTGTCTGTCTGACCCGCTCTGTCTGTCCGTCCATCCTGCTCTCTCTCTTTCTGGCCGGCCTGCTCTGTCTGTCCAACCTGTTCTATCTGTCCGACCATCTCTCTCTGTCTCCGTCTGTCTGTCAGACCCGTTCTCCCTACCTCCTTGTCTGTCTGACCCGCTCTGTCTGTCTGGCCTGCTCTGTCTCACACTCTCTCTCTCTGTCTGGCCAGCCCGCTCTCCCTCTCTGTCTGTCTGTCTGACATACTCTCTCTCCCTCCCGCCCTGTCTGTCTGTCCCGCTCTCTTTCTCTGTCTAGCCGGCCTGTTCTATCTGTCTGACCTTCTCCGTCTGTCCGACCGTCTCTGTCTGTCTGTCCGACCGTCTCTGTCTGTCTGTCCGACCATCTCCATCTGTCTGGGGGGCATTTGAAGTTGGGGATGATTTCATTGAGTTTGTTGAAGAGTTCAGTGAATGTGGTGATATTTTGGACACTCAGTGAGGAAGTGCAGCTCTCAGGTCTGTCTGTGTCCCCGTCTCTATGGCCAGACGCTGCTCGCCGGGTCTGTACTTCGTCTGGGTGTCTCTTAGCTTTGGGTCAGTCACCGTGCTCAGATAGTCTGTAGTGTCTGTACTGTGTGTGTGTTTAGGCCCAGATAACACCCGTCTCACTCTGCAGTTTAGTTTGTGTTTCCCAAATGTTCAAATAGTTACTTTGTATAATTTTGTTTATTTTAATAGTCTTTGGCTAATTTTGTGAATTCGCTCCGGAGTCTTTATTATGTTAGTGTGTGACCGATGAGAGAGACCACTCTGTCTGTCTGGCTGGCCCGCTCTCTCTGTCTCTCTCTCTGTCTGGCCCCTCCCCCTGCCTGTCTCACTTACTCACTCACCCACTCTGTGTCTGTCTTTTTGTCTGTGAAATAAATGATTTACAAATATAGTTGCTTTGTTTTTCTGCCTTTTTGTTTTACTCTCTCCTCTGAATGTCTGTCTGTCTCTTTACAGAGAACTGCAGTAACATGGACAGTTGATGATGAAGTCTGTGTCAACAAACAATCAAAAATATCTAAAGAATCGATTCCACGTCGAGAACAAACACAGAACAGACAGTACATAGTATCAACCTGCGCCAGCGTGTGTGTGTGTGAAAGAGAGACTGTGTGTGAGAGAGAGGTGTGTGTGTGTGTGTGTGTGAGAGAGAGAGAGAGTAGGTGTTCAGGAGTTCAAAACCATCACAGCAACTGAATCTGTCTCCGTGGCAACGCAACAAACGTCCTGATTTTTCTGATTGTTAGGAAAACGAGAGATGGAGGGATGAGGGGGATAAAAACGAGTCTCACTTTCTCATCACTCATTCATTACACACAATAACTACTTAAGTTCTGTTTTACATTTTTATTCAAAGATATTATTACTAACCTGATGAGTTTATTTTTTACACCTCCTTCTCACGCTTTCATCCATCCATCCCTCTGTTCGTTCCCTCATTCTCTCAGCGTCAGGAGTCAAAGGTTACTAGGTTGCAGTTTTGGTTTGACAAGTGTGTGTGTGTGTGTGTGTGTGTGTGTGTGTGTGTGAGAGCGAGAGAGACAGTAAGGAGGAGGAGGAATAGTTTTAATCTGATTCAGAGCCCCACTGAGACCTTCATCTGTGGAACAAAAAAAAAATTTTGTAACGTTATTGTTTTAAAAAAAAATAATAATAAAAAATTGAGGGCTGTTTTTTTTTTTTTTTTTTTTGATGTTTTCTCTTGGTTTAAAATTTGAACAAGCGTCACCTGTGAGGAGGGGCTGCAAGTGCAACAAAAAAATAATAAATTCTCTCCTTTATGCCGTGGTGGGTGTGGCCATCGCTGTGACCTCATCAGAGAACACCCCACAAGCGTCCCCTTCATGCTCAGACGCTCCAGTGTGCTACTATAATGTTTGTTCAGCTGACACCCTCCGCTGCGTCCTCGTCACACGGGCTGGACGCAGCAGCGTTAACAGAAGCCCGTGCTGTGAATCACAAGGCTGTATAACCACGCTAACCAATTAGCTTTGACCTTGACCTTACGAGGGGGTGGGACCATCGTCTGCACTACGCTGCCTACTGATTGGACCGCGTGCACTTCCTGTCTGGTCCTGGCCCCCTCCCCCCCTTCTCAGATATGATCTATACAGCAAAGCTCTGCCCACAAATTCAAATCTGGCTAATGGCTCCACCCCTTAAATTTCTTTGAGCCGTGTGGTTCCTCACTTATGACATATGCATTAAAGTTAAAGCCCCGCCCACAAGGAATTCACTCATGCCTCTCTTAAACGAGTCTGCACAGCCCCACCCCAGACATCTTTTATCAACTAAACCGCCACGCCCTTTAACTAATGCAGTATAAAATGTGCTGGTGGTGGGTTTTTTTTTTTCCCTAGACCTATGCAACAAAGCCCCGCCTCAAACTTTCACACAAAGCTCCGCCCCCTCTCAGCATTAATTCTAGCGTACAGGTGTACACTTGCCCCTCCCCTTGCACCTTTCCTTGTACTCCTGTTTGAGGAACAGCTCCTCATTAATGACCTATGCAGCACAGCTCCGCCCCCACTCCCAAGGATAGGCATTTCATGGAAAGCCCCGAAGTCATTTTGCACTACATATCCAATCGTATTTCAGTCATTGTGTAAACACTGGTGTGGGTGAAAAGTGCCGACGTGCTGGAGACGTGTGACGTCAGCGTGTTTGAGTTTTCGCGCCGTCGGCTCGCTGTGTTTACCTTTAGGTACAGAAAGACATTTTTCAGGCAGTAACGTTTTTTATTCACCAAGTTTAGTGCTTTCAATTCCCTATTTTTTATTTTTTTGGAAAGAAACAATATTTACTACAGACTGATAGTAATGTTTTTTCTGTTTTTATTGCAATTTTTGTTTTGTTTTTTCCTGGGGGGGTTATGCTACTTTTTTTTTTCTTCTTTTTCTTGTGTGTGATTTTTTTTTTATTATTATTATTATTTTTATTTTTTTTGGTTGATCGTTTATCCCTGTATTATCATATTAAACTATAACCAGCCAAATCGTCTCCTCGTTATTATTATTTTATTCTGATTTATCATTAACATTTCCCATTTATTTTTTTGCCTTTATTTGTTTACTTTTGCATTTGTATCATTTTATTTTTTAAACATTACTTGACAAATTCTAAGTGCACTATGGAGTGAGCAGAGCTGCGCAAGACGCTCCGAGGCAATATGTCTGGTTTGGTGTGATGAGATTTTTCTTCCTGTATGTGCCATTTTAAGAAGTTAAAAAGCAAAGAGGTTTTGAACTTTAAACTGTTTTAGAACCTGTACAGCAAAAATGTGTGCCTCCTTAAAGCCACGCCCACTTTACCATGGCTCCACCTTACAGTGAAGGGATTCTTTGTGTAAGTGCATTTCTCTTGTTGGTGCCATTAATGGAATATATGTGATCGTTAATGGAATTTGGGACGTAATGTCTCCACTTCTACATCAAAAAATAAGCTGCTACTTTAAACTCCATCCATGTTACATTTAGCCCCGCCCGTAAGCCCATATTTAACCACTGATTGATGCATTTCACAATGTACACAGAATGAATCTCTGCATTAACCCGAAGCTTGCTTTTTTTAATCACAAAATGGCAGACGAAGCTGTTTATACGCACAGCAGCTGAACGATTGAGGGTGGAGTTCCAGGGGGGTCGTGTATCATCAAGCGTCCCTCTGAACTTTGCATTCTTAACACGACGCCAACGTGAGGACAGAAAAACCTTTCAATCGTAAAAACTGCAGACATGCAGACTGATCATCTGAATACCACTTGAGCTTTATGCAACTTCTCGTATGACCCGTTTGGCTTCCCATATGGCCTTACATTGTGGTGAATAGAGTGTAGGAGTTTGTGTGTGTGTGTGAGAGTGATTTGGGGAAATTATCTGACTGATTCCTTTATGTGTTAACACATTTATTTCACATGTGACTGTACTGTTTTGTATTGTTGTGTAGGAGATGTGTTCGCTAGGCATATTTTCAATAAAGCTTTCAGGGTTTTGAAAAAAAAAGAAGCCATGTGCCTTGCTTCCAGACTGAGTATGGTACAATAAGTACATGAACAAAGCGGGTGGGGAAAGTTTTGAAATAAACAAAACCAGGCTGATCTTTGGTGTTTTAGGATTGAACTCCAAACATTCTCACTTTTGTTCATTTGCTTTTTGTGTCTGAACCTGGAGATTTACAGTACTGTGTTTCCAAAACTCCAGACTTTCTTGTATTGTTTAATGGAGTCTTGAGGAATACTTCCCCAGGCATCCTGAACAATTTCCTGTGAAGCTAAATGGTGACCTATGAATCATTCACGCATATAAACCATGTGACTTAAGGCCTGAACCAGTGAGAAGCAGGTGATCAGGAGGTGATGAGTTCACTGCTGATGCTGAATGCTGAGTGGTTGGAACAGACGAGAGGGGAAATGAGGTTGCTGCTGATGCTGTTACAGAAACAACCAGTTTGGGTTTTTTTACTTGTATATTTAGACACTTTGCAGCCTGTCATAGTAAAAAAAAAATCCAGTTTCTTTCATTTTATTTATTTATTTATTATAAAAGAACCAGGGCCAACACATGGCAAGTGAGATAACGTCCTGCAATACAGAAGGCCTGGGTTCCCTCTAATTAAGGTGGGGGAATGAGATACTATGTTGTGGCCATGACTTAACAATGTGTGATAATGAGTTAATTCATGTCCCAGATGTGACAGAACGATTGTTGTTTTCGAGTTATATTGTGTGTCAGTGAGAAAATAAAGGTAATCTTACATATACACTAACAGTTACAAGAGGCTAAATGCTATGAGTTTATTAAGTTGTGGTCACAACCTGGTATCTCATGGCCATCCATTATACTATTTTGCTATTCCACACCTTAATAAGTAGGAGCCACAACATAGTATCTCATTCCCACGCCTTGGTCAGTCATGGCCACAACATAGTATCTCATTCCCACGCCTTGGTAAGTCATGGTCACAGCATAGTATCTCATTCCCACACCTTGGTCAGTCATGGTCATAACATAGTATCTCATTCCCACGCCTTGGTCAGTCATGGTCATAACATAGTATCTCATTCCCATGCCTTGGTAAGTCATGGCCACAGCATAGTATCTCATTCCCACACCTTGGTCAGTCATGGTCATAACATAGTATCTCATTCCCATGCCTTGGTCAGTCATGGTCATAACATAGTATCTCATTCCCACGCCTTGGTAAGTCATGGTCATAACATAGTATCTCATTCCCACGCCTTGGTAAGTCATGGCCACAGCATAGTATCTCATTCCCATGCCTTGGTCAGTCATGGTCATAACATAGTATCTCATTCCCACACCTTGGTCAGTCATGGTCATAACATAGTATCTCATTCCCATGCCTTGGTCAGTCATGGTCATAACATAGTATCTCATTCCCACGCCTTGGTAAGTCATGGCCACAGCATAGTATCTCATTCCCATGCCTTGGTCAGTCATGGTCATAACATAGTATCTCATTCCCATGCCTTGGTAAGTCATGGCCACAGCATAGTATCTCATTCCCATGCCTTGGTCAGTCATGGTCATAACATAGTATCTCATTCCCATGCCTTGGTAAGTCATGGCCACAGCATAGTATCTCATTCCCACACCTTGGTCAGTCATGGTCATAACATAGTATCTCATTCCCATGCCTTGGTCAGTCATGGTCATAACATAGTATCTCATTCCCATGCCTTGGTCAGTCATGGTCATAACATAGTATCTCATTCCCATGCCTTGGTAAGTCATGGTCATAACATAGTATCTCATTCCCATGCCTTGGTCAGTCATGGTCATAACATAGTATCTCATTCCCACACCTTGGTCAGTCATGGCCACAGCATAGTATCTCATTCCCACACCTTGGTCAGTCATGGTCATAACATAGTATCTCATTCCCATGCCTTGGTCAGTCATGGCCACAGCATAGTATCTCATTCCCACACCTTGGTCAGTCATGGTCATAACATAGTATCTCATTCCCATGCCTTGGTCAGTCATGGTCATAACATAGTATCTCATTCCCATGCCTTGGTCAGTCATGGTCATAACATAGTATCTCATTCCCATGCCTTGGTAAGTCATGGCCACAGCATAGTATCTCATTCCCACACCTTGGTCAGTCATGGTCATAACATAGTATCTCATTCCCATGCCTTGGTCAGTCATGGTCATAACATAGTATCTCATTCCCACGCCTTGGTAAGTCATGGCCACAGCATAGTATCTCATTCCCACGCCTTGGTCAGTCATGGTCATAACATAGTATCTCATTCCCACGCCTTGGTAAGTCATGGCCACAGCATAGTATCTCATTCCCACGCCTTGGTAAGTCATGGTCATAACATAGTATCTCATTCCCACGCCTTGGAACAGTTATATTTAGGCATTTGGCAGACGCTGTTATCCAGAGCGACGTACAAAAAGTGCTTTGAAGTTTCTGTCACTGGATAGATACTTACACTGGGTTACTTACACATTAGTAAGTGGTGGCCACAACGTAATATTTCACCTGCCCCGTGTTACCACCAGAGGGGCTCTGCACTAATAATCACCACCACAGTCAAAAACAAATTTCGAAAAACATTAACATTAATGGATTATAGAGAGCACAAACATGATCAGTCAGAAAAAGTACACTAAAAGATATAAAGTAAAAGATATAAGGTAAACAGTCATGTTAGTGTATATAAAAAAGAGCTCATAAAGATGACTGAATCAAATAAATGAAAGAATAAATGTATAATTAGGTGAAGACTTTGCCAAACTCAACACACTGTTCGGCCATATTGGATCCTTCCCAGCGCGCGCCATTGCGTCTACGTACGAGCGTCGCCACGCAGCGGGGTGTGACGTCACGACGCACATCACGTGACGGCAGCGTTTAATGGACGGGACGCGGAAGAAGACCGACGCGTTTCCGTCACCGGGTGTCTGAGTGAGTGCGGGCCGGTGAGAGCAGCGGACCGTCCGGTCAGACTCTCTCAGGAGTTCCCGCGGGGAGCCATGGCGGCTCTGGCGGCTCAGCCCGACGAGGACTGGCAGGACTTTAACGAGTTTACGGCCGCCTCGGAGAACACGCCGGAGCCGCTCACCTCCGAGCGGGAGATCTCCGCCTTCTGCTGCGACACGGAGCGCGCTGTGCGCGGGGACAGGAGGAGGAGCGGCGCGTGCGGGGAGAGGGCGAGCGCGAGCGCCTGGAGGTCCGAGCAGGCGGATCTGCTCCAGGATTTCGAGCAGAAGCTGAGCCTGTGTTTCAGCACGAACTGCTCGGACCCTGAGAACATCTCCGACATTAAACCCATCAGTGAGGAGGAGTTACTCCGACAGGACGAGTAAGATCTGAGCGCGCGCGCGCGGTCCGAGTCTAATCATCTGAGATCAGAGTCAGGGCTGAGGAACCTGAGGCACTGCAGCTGCTCCACTATCAGCTCCAACATATACACCGTCACCCTCCACTTCTGCTTATTATTATGATTTAGAAATGACTCTTGTGAAATCGTGTCTCATCTGATCTTAACGCGCCTGTGAACATGGAGACGGATCGCAGAACCGGATCGCAGAACCGGCACGTTTCACAGATCGGACCGTCGCGTCTCCTGGATTTCAACGCTCAGCTTAGCGCCCGATCTTTAAGTTTAGCGTAGGAGCGCGACCTTGCAGTGTTTCATGTCCAAATCTCGCGTTTAGTTCACAAATCCGATCTCAACGTGTTTATTAATCTCAAAAAATCTGGGCCCGTGTTCTCAAAGCTTCTTAGAATTCTCTCCGAGTGCTCCTACCTTACCTTAGCTGGGAGTCCTGGACTAAAAGTGATGTAGGAAACTTCTCAGAGCAACTCTGAGGAAGGAAAGTGAGGGGGCGTGGTCGACCCCGTTGCTAGGGATGATGCAGCAATTCAAGGATTGTGATTGGTTGATAAAAAATAACCTCTGACCCTCTGTTAAGGTCTTGAAATGCGCTCTTTGTGGAAACAGACTACATGATAATAGAACGAACAGTGAAATCATAATGTTTGTATGTAAATAAAGTGTATAATCATGACTACAGGCTGCTTCATACAAAGTTTCTGTTACAAGCTAAATATCATTACGATAATCACGAAGATAATCACGAACAGCCAAATGTTGAAAATGTGTCGACTTTTGAAGCAACCAGTTTCCACACAGTCGTTACTATATTTAAGTTCTTACATTTATTTACTAAACTGATTTTATTACTTGTGATTCAGTTCAGATTGATGGGAGCAAAACGTCTCAGCTTTTACCAGTTTACATGATCACAGGACAGTTTATTTAATTTGCACTTTTGGATGGTCTGTAGTCAACAATCCAAGAGAGACGGAAGGAAGTAAAACAAGAAGAAAACCAGACTGGACAGAAGAGCAGCGTTTACTTTCAGCTTTACGTTCAGCGTTCAGTGAATATTTCTTCCTTCCGCCATTTTGTCCTCTGATACAGAAACTCTTAAGCCTCTTAATAGTCCTCCGCTCTACTCTTAACTATTTTTATCTTAGGAGCTGTTTTTAGAGCTAAGATGTTTCGTGAATCATTTTTATCTTTACTAAGATTTAGTCCTAAATTTAATGGGAAATTCTAAGAAAATGTCATAATTCTAAGAATTCTCTTAGAATTTCATCACTAGGAGCAACTTTTTTCGGGTTTAAGAAGCTTTGTGAATACGAGCCCTGATGTTTCCTTTGCAAATCCGATCTTCTCATCCGATCATCTCAGCCTATGAATCTGATCTCACCGTGTTTTAGTCTGTTTTCTTTGCGTGTCTGATCTCTCGGTCTTGCATTTTATGTTTATCATACGAGTGTGTCCTCGCAATGTTGAATGTACAGATCTGATCTTGACAAGTCAAACTTATGAATCTGATCTTGCTGACCTAAAATTATCTAATTATGGCCATTTTAGTAGCTCAGTTGATGAAGGTTGAGGTGTTTCCTGGGTGAATCAGATATCCTGTCCGTGTTCGGTGTCACTACGGCCGTGTGTGTCTGGTGTGTGAACATCTTCAGCCGACTGTAAAGAGGAGATGATTGTGCAAGTCAGCGTGAGAGAGCGAGACAGCAGATTCACTTAGTCACTGTGTGTGTGTGTGTGTGTGTGTGTGTGTGTGTGTGTGTGTGTGTGCAATCTCACAGCGATGTGTTTCTCTCTCTCTCTCTCTGTAGGATATGGAATGCTCTGACGGATAACTTTGGGAACGTGATGCCTGTGGACTGGAAGACGTCCTACACCCGTTCTCTCCATCTCCCCTCGCTCAACCTCGTCCAGCAACCGGTAACGCACTCCTTTGTCCCTCTGTCCGTCCCTCCGTCCCTCTGTCCCTCACTCCTTTACGCTTATCGTTTATTCCAGCTTGCAGAAGTTCTTTGTGTGTTTGATCTCCAGACGTCCGTCTGTTCTTTCCTTCTGTCCATCATGTCCGGGAAATTAACCAATCAGTGTGTGGGTGTTAATGAGAACAGGAACCTGTGACCAAATATGGAGTGTGTGTGTGTGTGTGTGTGTGTGTGTGTGTGTGTGTGTGTGTGTGTGTCAGAAGGTGGACAGTGTGAATCTGGACCTGTCTGATGATGAGGAGCTCAGGGAGCAGATGGATCTTCACTCCATTATTGTCTCTTGTGTTAACGAGGAACCACTGTTTACTGCAGAACAGGTAACACACACACACACACACTTGGGGGGGTTAAACAGTTAAAATACTTTTGAAGCCGGATTGAACATTATTGTGTGTTTGTGTGTGTGTGCAGGTGATCTCTGAGATTGAGGAGATGATGCAGGAGTCTCCAGACGCAGACCCGGAGCAGTGTGTGTCCTCACCGGACCTGTCCATTCTGTCCCAGGAGCTACACACACTCGCACATTCCTCATCCACCAGCAGCTTCCAAGAGCGTGAGTGTAGTGTGTGGGTGTGCGCGTGAGGGGGTGTGTGGGTGCGCGTAGACAAAAAGTAATAATGAGAAACTTATTGTGTCGTGTGTGTGTGTGTGTGTGTGTGTGTGTGTGTGTGTGTGTCAGGTGTGCGCGGGATGAGCGTGTGTGAGCTGGAGTCGCTCCTGGACGAGGTGGAGAAGAAGATCAGGGAGTTCTCTGAGGAGCTGATCGATCAGTTGGCTCTGCGTGATGAGCTGGACTTTGAGAAGGAGGTGAAGAACACGTTCATCTCGCTGCTCATCGACGTCCAGAACAGACAGAAGGAGGCGATGAAGAGGAGGAGGAAGGGCAGGAGCACGGGCGCCACGCCCCGCGGAGAGCGCACGCACGCACCCGGGACTGTGAGGAACACACACACACATATATACACTGATACACAAACATCTATACACACACTTGTAGAGGAAAGGAGTGAGACTGAACACAAGGCATTGTGGGAGTTTGGAACTCTCAGCCTGGGGGGCGGAGTAACATCAGGGTTGGTCAAACTAATTTTAACACCCAGTATAATAATAATAATAATAATAATAGTGACCCCTCCCACTGGATCAATCATGAATGAACTGTGATGATTGGAAAGCTGAGTTACATTTCACTCGCACTCAGGCCTGATTACTGCCAGACCTGCTGAATTAAGAAATCAGGTGAATAAAACCTGAGTGACAAAGTGAAGCATGAGAAAAGATCTAACAAAGCATCTAAAGAAACTCAAGAACAGATGAGAAACAAAGTATCAGTGTGGAAAAGCGTTACAGAGCCATGTTCAGTGAACCCCGGTGAGAGCCGTCACACACACGTGGAGAAAACCTGCAATGGCGGTGAACCTTCCCGGGAGCGGCCGGCCTACCGAAATCCCTCCAAGGGCACGACGGCGCCTCATCCAGGAGCTTCTTAAAAACCCCCGAACAACATCTACAACATCTAAAGACCCGCAGGTCCTTAAAACAACAACACAAAGGTTCACCTCATACATTCCCCAAAACATCTGGATTATCCCCATAAATATTCTGTGCACTGATTTGACACAACGTTTTGGAAGGTGTGTGTGTGTGTGTGTGTGTGTGTGTGTGTGTGTGTGTGTGTGTGAGTGTTCAGTTACATCTGGGTTAAAAACGAACACAGCGTTTCATAAAAAGCACATCATACCAACAGTGAAACATGGTGCTGGTAGTGTGATGGTCTGGGGCTTTACAGCTTCAGGACCTGGACGACTCGCCATAGTTGATGGAACCATGAACTCTGTGATCCAACAGAAAATCCTGAAAGAGGACGTCTGTGACCTCGGGTTATGCAGCGTGACGATGATCTGAAACACACAGCAAGTCCACCTCTGAATGGTTCAAACAAACAAACAAACAAAATGAAGCTTGCGGAGTGGCCTAGTGAAAGTCTGGACCTGTATCTGATGGAGATGACCTTAAACAGCCCGGTCGTGCTCGAGAACACGAGTTCAAACAATCCTGCAAAGAACAGGCCGACATTCCTCTGTGTGAGGGCTCATTGGCAGTTCTCATAAACACTTTACTGTAGTTACTCATAGCAAGAGTGGCACAACCAGTTATTAGGTTTAGGGGCAATTACTTTTAGAAACATGTGTTTACTTATGTTATTAAAATGTATGTGATGATCTCGATTGTTTAAGTGTGACGCATATGGGCAAAAAAAACAAACGGGAAGGGGCAAATACTTTTTCACTGAACTGTGTGTGTATTTTTATATGTTACTGCCACCACGAGTGGCACAACCAGTAGAGATGTATATAGATACACACACACACACACACACACACACAAAGAGGAGAGAGGTGAAACCCCGCTGCCGCCCCCCCAACTGCATCCTGCATCCACACACCACACTGTCTCACACGCATGCATGAAACCCTGCCTCTCCTCCGCCTGCCTCCTGTCTCTCTGCTCTCATGTCACAGCCTTGTTTCATTCTCATACACGCTCTCTCTCTCTCTCGCTCTCTCTCTCTCTCTCTCTCTCTCTCTCTCTCTCTCGCTCTCTTTTCTTTTTCATCTTATTCATGGTTTGTGTCGTGTCTTTCTGCTCCTGTCTCTCTCTCTGTCTCTCTCTCTCTCTCTGTCTCTCTCTCTCTCTCTGTCTCTCTCTCTCTCTCTGTCTCTCTCTCTCTCTCTGTCTGTCTTTCTGTAGCACTTCACTGTGGGAGTTCTTTCCTCTGTAGTTGAGAACTTAAGAAAAGTCTCCGTCAGTGTGTCTGAGGTTCAGGAGAGGACGGACGGGTGCTGTCTCTCTCACTTCATCTCTCCTTTCCTTTGTTGCTCTCTTCATTTCTCTAGAGCTTAAAATGTGTGTTTTAGCTGGGCGTGTCTTATTGTGCATTAACTGGTGTCTCTGTCTCTGTCTCAGTATTTAACTACAGTTATTCCCTATGAGAAGAGAAGTGGCGGTCCGTCAGTTGAAGACCTGCAGATCCTCACAAAGAGTAAGTATCGCGCTTGGCGAGTCAGTCCTGAACGGGTTAACCAAAATAATCACATGGATTTAAACTCTGATATTTAACCATTAAATTAGCTGTGTGTGTGTGTGTGTGTGTGTGTGTTAGTTTTACATGCCATGAAAGACGACAGTGATAAAGTTCCCAGCTTGCTGACTGATTACATCCTAAAAGGTAAAAAAAAAATATATATATATATAAATGCATGACTTCCTTTTATTTCCACTTGAACTTTGACCTTTTGTTCCAGAACACTTTTTATTTACTGTTCTACCAGTGGTGTGGTGGTTGAGCTTCGATCTCCAAATATTCTTATCATTGTTTTTGTGGCGTTGCCCAACCGTGATGGTGTGAGATACTGAGAGCCGACAGCAGTTCATCTTTCATCTCACTGTGTTAGACGCAGGCAGACACGCAGGCAGACACGCAGGCAGACACGCAGGCAGACACGCAGGCAGACACGCAGGCAGACACGCAGGCAGACACGCACATTCAGTTTGTGTCTGTGTGCGTGCGTGAGGCTGTTTGCGAGTAAGCGCTCGTGTGTGTGTGTGTGTGTGTGTGTGTGTGTGTGTGTGTGTGTGTGTACACACAGATACAAACTGAGTGTTTGCTTCCAGGCTATTTATAAGCTTTTAACAGACTGCAACTCAGCACTGCACTAGGTTGCATCTACAGACGGTGAGTGCAGGACTAGTGCAGGAGCAGAGCTGAGTTTCTGAGTCCCTTGAAAGCTGAATCTACTGGGCCGGCACCCCTGACGAAGACGAGTCTTTTCAATTGGCGTTTTTATGGTACGGCTGTGTAAGGGGCTGGGCGGAGCTAGACTGAAAGTCAGACAATAGGTCTGGTTTCGTGGATGGACAGAGCCGGGCCGGACGGGACTGGGGTCGGGGACTGGGGTCAAGACAGGAGTAGTGGATGAAGTGGGGCTGGACAGTACCAAGGTATAGACCGGAACAGTCTGCAATAGGAGACTGAAGAGACTACTGGCTGAACTTGGCACCGGATTAGGGACAGTCAGGATGGACAGGGTTGTGGACTAGACTCTGAGGTGTAGGAATGATTTTGATGGATAGTTTTGATGAACAAGCTGATTGGCTCATACTCTGTGATTGACATTTGTCCTGTTCTCTCTCTCTCGCTGCAGTGTTATGCCCTACCTAACCTGGGGGAACAGAACTTTCCAGAAAGGTCCAGATGAATCACGATTGCATTCTTCCTCCAGAAGCCAGAGATTTTTTTTTTCTTTTTTTTTTTTTATCCTGATCCTATATTTCTATACGTCACTGTTTTAATGAACGAGTAAAGCTATTTTTATATTCTTCAAGCAATGTTCATTGGTGGAGCTTCCTCAGAGATAGAGACCAATCAGTTGGTGTGATCTCTTGGTTAGCTCTGTCTCAAATCACAGAAAAGTTCTTAACTCATGCATCATAATGTTTGGTAATTAGCACTTAGCATGTGAGTTAACATTGTGAACACTAAACATTCAACCCCCGGGTTTTGTGTTTCAGGTATCGGAGCTCTTCCTTTACACCGTCACAGAACGTAAACGTACAAACACTAATTCATCAGGCGTAGCTTCATCTTCACAGTTTTTAGCCACGCCAGTAACAGAACTTTCTTAAATTGCTGATTCTCAATATGGAAATTTTTTGTTGTCTGATGCAACCATGAAGAACAATCAAATGTTTTGCAGACAGTCGCAGCGGGAACATTTATAATATAAATGTTGGAGACTACGTGTAAACTTTCGATGAATGTACTTTACACGTTCTCTTCTACGTCAAGGTCACGTGGTATGACACGACTGTCAGGAATGTACATGATTTCAGAATATTAATTGTCAGAAGCAAATAATTATAGCGGACTAGCGTTACAAGAGCATTGGTGGACATGATTAGCTTGCTAATACTTCAGATGAATGGACATCACGGTAGATAAACTAGCTAGCTCTACGCTGTAACCCGGCTCGGTCTGTTAGAACTTGAAATTGAATTCTTTTTTGTTACTTGCTAAAGCCGGATGTAGTGTGCTAAGCCACAAACCAAACCTGCACCTACTGCGACTGGCTGCACATGTTTTGCAAAATAATTTTTTTATTCGTTGATGATTTCATAGATTTGTAGTTTTGATAAACAAAAAAAGATAAAAAATAAATGTACGTGAACAGGTACAAATGGAAAAAGCGCACACCCATGTGTAGCTAAACACAGCGCTATGTTTATTACAATTGTTTTTCTATTAGCGGTGGATTACAAGTCAAGCAACGTTCTTCCACGTAATAACGATATAAATATCATAGCGTTCTGTAATCACTCTCAAGGGATTTGTGTGGAACGCTACAACAGCGTTCAGAAAGCAGAACTCGTCTCCTAAGATGCCTTGAACCTTTAGTTTTTTCTAACAGGTACCAAGAAACTAAAAGTTTAAGTCCTATCAGGTTCTGGGATCTGAAAAGAAAAGAAGCAATAATCTGAGGTTGTATCATACATTGGCATTAGGATTCTTCAAGGGTTCACGGGATTGTTAATGGATCTTAGCTCATAAGAAAACTCTGTTCCTATAAAAGGAATAATTTTAAGGACAGCCTTAGGACCGACTTTGAACGAGGACTTCATTATCTGATGATGAAGATTAAAGAACCTTTGTAAAACTTAGTTTTTTCTAAAATGGTTGTACAGAAGTTTTCTTCGAGGGGTTTACTGGATAATTACAGTGGTTCTTATCTTCCAAAATGTCACTGAGGTCTTTCTGACAATGAAGAACCTGTAAGAGTTCCCCTTAGTGGCAAGAGGGCTATTTGTATGGATTTGTATAGCCTTTAAAGTAATGAACAAGTGGGTCAGAAATAATGGAACGTATGTGCAAGAAAGAAGAGTCTGGGAATCTTTAGTGTTAACATTTCGAAAATTTACTTCAAATAACCAAAGATGGCGTTTCATTTCTAGGTGACTTGACTTTTTATTTTATTCCAATTTTCTTTTTTTTTTTTTTTTTTTGCTATTTAGTGTTAGCATTTAGCATCAGAGGCGCAGGGTTAGGACTGTTCGTAGAACATTTTATTTTTTAGCATGTTTAACAGTTACGTATTTTATTTTTCAAAAGATTGCATGTTTTACTTATTGTAGCATGGACATTACAGACTGGATGCATTTTAACGGCTAAACTCATCAGTGTGTGTCAAACTTAAGTTGTTAAAAATGTATGTACCTAAAGCTCTAGCTAGTGTTAAACAGGGGCTAACAATAATCAAAATAAGCAGCTCATGACTCAATAAAATAATGGATTAAACATAGCTAGCTATGTAAGGAAATCAAATTAAGGAAATTGCATACCTAGCTGGTTAGCATTTTATCATGCTAGATCAAGCTAGATAGGTTTTTTTTTTTTTTTTAAATAGCTACGGTCACTGTGGCTAAATAAAGTACTAGGCGTCACACCGCCGTTAGCTGCCTGCACTTTTTATTTTGTTATTTTTATCTTTAGCGCTAATGAGATTGAGAGAAAGGGAAGGTTGCAGTGAGGATCTGAACAACTTGTTGTTTTTGTTTGTTTTAATACTGTGGTGTTTTTTTTTTTTTTTGGTTTGGTTTTTACACACAATGTTCTACTATGATAGCATGTTAGCTTAAGCAATAATCTGTTTAAACATTTCACATTTGATTGATGTTAGCTAACAAACATGGCTATGGGGGGTAAATACACGATACAAAAGTTTACTTAGCGGTATCTAGCTTAAGGTTAGCTCAGCTTCAGTGCTAGATGGCTAACACAGTTTTGTTTGTAAACGTGGGATTTTGCGCTAGGAAGAAAAGTGGGGGGAAAAGAGAAAGATGCGAGGGATATTTTTAACTAAAGCTCCGTCTTTGAGATGGAGTGAGTGAGTGAAAGTTGAAACACAGACAGGTTTAAAACCTTTTAGCGCTGAGGTCATTTTCAGCTCCTCAGATTCACAAACACAGATTTTATATTTGTATATATATATTTTCAAAAATAACAAGCAACTTTTTTTTTTAACTGCCTGACATTTTATACATTATAAAGTTATTTTTAAAGCAGCGTTACCTCATAGTGATTAATTTATTTAGATTTATCACCAGCTCATGTTTCTGTAACTGTACAGATGTTTTTGTGCCTCATGATGCATCTGAAATAAATGCTAACATGCTAAAAATGAAAGTGCTGTGGAATTTGTTTGTTATTAAAGAATACAACTAGCACTTTTAGCTTAATTCTGCATTTTAATCTCATTGTCTAACATCTCCCAGCTAAAGTAGTGCAAGCTAGTCATGGTAGGAGAATTAGCCTCACTAGCCGAAAAGCAGTCCACCTTCTGAGGAGAGTTAATAAGTGAAGAGGAATATAAAGTTTAGCATATTTATTACTGAAACATATTCAGGTAATTTGTCATTAAAATTCAAGAAATGTTCAGAAGCTACTAATGTTATTCATGAGATGCTAGGTACTGTAGTTAGCTGATGTTTGGTAATGCTAGTGCTAACTTTGGTAATTAGCAGAGTTGGCTACATAATGATTTTATTGCAATTAAATCTTCGTGTAGTCAGCTAGATTTACTAATACTGTTAAGATAAGTTATATATAAATTGCATTTTCACACACACACACAGAACTAAAACATAAATGATGACATATTTATTACATTATTACAAACACAAATAGCGCGAGTTTATCTAGTTTAATAAAAACCACAAATCCTCTGCTGAACCATCCAGTATTGGCCAGCATGATTTATATGCTGGTCTGTGCTGGTTAATACTGGTTAGTGCTGGTCTGTGCTGGTTAATACTGGTTAGTGCTGGCCTGATGCTGGTTTAGCTGGTGAACCAGCATAACTGTGCTGATAAGTTTTTACTGGGCCACCAGCAATGTAGTTAAAACTGGTTACCATTTTAGCTCATTATCTTGTATTTTAATAGTAAATACATGGGCCGTGTAGTGTTATCTTTAAAAGCATTTACCAAAAACATGTAAACACATTATTTTACATTTATTAAATATCTGTGGGCTGTCTAAAAACACAACACAAACCTTTTATATAAATGCACTGGCAATAAATGCATATTTTAAAAAACTAATCGATTGAAATCACTTGAAACAGAAAAAAAAACAGTAAAGACCATCACAGCTGGTCACCAGCTTGCCCAGCAGTTATACCAGCACATGTGTTTTGGTGCTGGTGTGCTGGGACCAGCGTCAGTAAGTAAAACACTGCATAATTATGCTGGTATAATTGCTGGTCGAGCTCTATGCTGTTCTCTATCTTCACGTAATGACATCATCACGCTGCGAGAACCATCATAAACATTTCCTCGCGCTTCGATCGGACGAGGCGGCGCGTCCGTGTGTGTGCTGGCATCGTGCTTCATGCGTCTCGAGGTGTCTGAACGCTCTCCTCCTGAGGTCAGGGGTTAGAGGTTGGTGTCAGTGAACATGGTGTGCTCTTTCCTCACGGTGCTGAAACCTTTAATGGTGTCGACAAATTCCTCATCAAACTGAGAAAGAGAGAACAAAAGGGGGGGGGGGGGATTACTTTTTCACATAGGGCCAGGTAGGTTTGGACAGCTTTTTTTCCCTTAATAAATGAAATTATCATTTAAAAACTGCATTTTGTATTTACTCGAGTTATCTTTGTGTAATATTAAAACTTGTTTTCTTGACAAAATATGCAAATAATTAAAAAAAACAATTTCAGGAAGGGGCGAATACTTTTTCACAGCATTTTATAGTATCATGATTAGACGTGTGTATATAATACTGTAGCTAATGTCTATTTAAACTGTAATATTAGATTAGATGAGAACCCAAGGTTCTCACCATTCCGCTGTCATGGGCTCTAAAATGGGGATCCCACGCGTCGTCCTGCCCCTCCCCCACCTTCCTGTCCATCAGCTGACTCACGCTGCGCCGCAACGGATTCTGGGTAACATCCTGAGAGGACATGTGGACCGTTGACACGGCAACGACCCCTATCTGACTCTCTGTTGAGCCGTCAGGATTTTCCATAACTTTACTGTCGCTCACTTCCTGTGAGAGAGAAACGGTTAGTAGGACTTTATAACGGGAAGTGAAGCGCTCCTGGGAAACTCCCGCCCACAGACACGCCCACAGGCGGGTCACACACACACACACACACACACACACACACACTTGTGCGCTTTGCCCCAGTTTGTTTGGTGGCTCGAGTGAAGTGTTTCGTGTGAGATGTGGGACAGGGACAGGCGTCTCACCTCCATGCGCATGGTGAAGGCTTTCAGGGTCACGGTGTTGGGGGAACTGGTTGCATCCGGAACCGTGTCAAACTGCAGGCGTAAAAATGAAACAGAAAAACTTTGCAACGCATCATCGTCATGAGTTGGTATAAGTTTCATATTTCTTTGTCTTTCCCAGGTCATTGATGAAGGACTGCAGAAGATTCACGATCTCTATTTTCTCTTATATTTTTCCATAGTGTGTAAATCCATAATCTACAATATATATATATATATAACTATAATCCATAATCTGTAAAAATGTCAACTTAAAATGTAATGCATTGATCCATAAACCTTGAACGTTAATTCTTAATGTAAAGATTCTAATCTCTAATTCATAAACTCTTATTCCTAATCCACAGAATATAAATGAGATTTTTTTTTTTTTACCTAGAATCTGTTAACTCTAATTTATCTGTAATTCCAAACTCCTTTTCTAAACTATAAACTCTATATGAACACTAAACACTAAGGGGCCGTTCCCACATTCACACTTACATACAAAGTACTTTTGAATCCACTATGAAGCGTACCGAACCCTCACCAACTGGCGATCAACTTTCATGATCAACGTCTCACCGTTTCATTGGAGTTCAAAGGACTTGTCAAGAACTGCTACATTCATGGACCGTCTAAAAGGCAAAGTTTCTCTTTCCTGTCCTGTCAGACCAGTGACCTGGATCCCTCGTTTCTGGATTCCTTCTTATCAACATTTAAATCCAGACCCTGCATGTCGTCTCGTCTCGTCTCGTCTCGTCTCGTCTATCTCAGCATAGCTAGCTAAAGGCTGATGTGATGTTTGTAGTAGCTTGTAGAAGTTCATCTATTCATGAAGGTTCTAGAAGGTTTTTTGAGTTAAATAGTAGCAAAAAATCGTAGGGATTCTGCATGTTTTAGGACACAAAGAGGCACAACGTCCAGAAGAACGGCTACAGATCACCTCCGATAAAGACTCAAAATGATTCTTGACGACTGATATTAACTCGCTGTTACAAACCCGCTCTCTAGGAACTCCGTCGATGTTGAGGTTGAGGAATGTGGGAAAGGCCTGGAACTGGTCGCGGTACTAGTCTATAATACCTGATGTTAGGGGTTGATTAGAGGTGTCTCACCAGGTAGGCGTTGCTGGGGGGGTAAATGCCCCGGGGACTGCGGGGCTGCAGGGGCATGGGGATGAGAGGAGGGCGCTCCCGGGAATACGGTGGGCGGGACAAAGCTCTGTGCAGGCCGACACCCAACGAAATCCCAAACAGGATCAGAGCCACGGCCGCCATCAACACCATGAACCACAGCTGCATGTACACGGGGGCGGAGCCTGCAGGGGCGGCCAGTACCGGTGCTGCGGGACACACCCGGGATTATTATCACTATCACTGCATTTATTATTAACACAGTAAGCAGTTGTGTGTAAAAGCGTGGGTAAAGCGTTCACTGCGGAGGAGTTATGAGTCAGGACTACAGGACCGGCGTACACAGGAGCTTCACGCCGCATCCGTCTCCCGTTACACTCGCCGTCCTCAATAATTCATCGCCGTCTCCCAGTCCACAGTACTACTCCTAAGCTCAAGCTGTCTCGAGCGGACAGTTATTCACCCGAACCTTATCACACGAATCAAAGAATTAAAAGCTAACCTTAACTGAGATGAAAGAGTGTGATGCGGTACGAGGCAGTGAGGAGGAGAGCGCCTCCGTGTGGACGTTATTATAGAGGAACCACATCGCCATCATTTATCAACATTGACATGGGGAACGTGGTGCACAGGGAGAGATACCACACACACACACACACACACACACACACACACACGAACATGTGCACTCAGGTAGCACACAGGTAGTGCACACTCTGATCAAGTGCACTTCACACATACAGCCAAGAAATGAAGGAAACAGAACAATGAGTGAGAGAGAAGTGAACGAGGTGGAACTCACCGGTTGAGTTTTCCGTGGTTTGGCGTGTGGAGAGGCTGTCCAGACACCTGGTGTGTGTTTAACATCACACACAGAGACAGAGAGACAGACAGAGAGAGACAGAGAGACAGACAGAGAGAGTCACCTGTCACTGCATCAGTAATTCACACGAACCTGCAAGTTAAACTGGACCATAAACATGGGGGGGAAAAGAACTAAAGTAATGACATCATCAGCAAACACACTCCAGGAACGAGTGAAAAGAGGAAGAGAGAGAGAGAGAGAGAGAGAGAGAGAGAGAGAGACACACACACACACACACACACACACACACACACACACAGATGTTGTCATAGCAACACAAGGCACTGAGTGGATCGGTTTACCTGTGAGCCAGTGTGGGGCCATCCCATAATAATAATATGCTTCCACCCCTTCAGACACACACACACACACACACACACACACAGATTAACGATACAGTTGTGTTCCTAAAAAAAATATAAAAAAAACATAAATTCATTTAAGGGTTTATCAAAAGCACTGTTACAAGTCTTTACAAAGTGTGTGTGTGTGTGTGCGTGTGTGTGTGTGCGTGCTTGCTTGCTTGCTTGCTTGTATTTGTGTGAACTTCTTGTAATGACATTTTATGCCCCCTGGTGGACAGGTGTGGAATGGTTCAGTTCAGGTGTCTCTCAGGCTGCGTTCCATTCTGTAGTGCACTTCACAGGGTGCTCCCTACTCCCTTCTCCGCTTGCAGTGAATGTCGGTGAAGGGAACTTCCCTCGAGTAAACTCCACCCTGCGAAGGCACCAGCGCTGACGTCACTAACTCCGTGCGTTACCATGGTAACATAAGCACCTCGGATACCTGCAGCGGTAATTTCACACTACTGACATTAAAGACTGAATATTTATTATAACTGATGCCATTATAAGACATACAGTACACTACTGAAGCTGAAACGTGTGCAACTCATGTATAAAGTATCTGTTTAATTTACAAAATACACTGAATTATTATGTTTTATTCACAGATTACGAGCTTATACAACACTAAGGATTTCTTGATTCAATTTTTATTTTAATTATTACATCCTATTAATATGATGTCGTCCTCGATAAATATATAAGTCCTTTTTCGAGCTCCATTTATCTTCACGCTTGCTCCAACGAGACGCAATGACTTATGGGTAATTTTGGACTTATGTGTAAGAACAGGACAGTTCACACTTAACATACCTGAACACCCTGTAAATCACACACACACACACATCCTGTACTGTTGAGCTGTAAAGACAACAATCACCAGCAGGGGGCAGAAGAGGATTAAATACTGACATTAAACAGATCTCGTGTCTTAAGAGAAATAAGAGAAATAAGAGAAATAAAGCGCCTGGCTTTCAGAGAGCTGAAGAAATGTGTATGCTGGACATCCAGAGCCTGTACAATAAGAGATATGTATTATCACTGGTTCTGGTGCTGGTTCTGTGCGTTACTTCACACTGTGGTAGGTTAAGTTAAGCCTATATAATTTACATTACTGCACTATCCCAGTGTACCTGGGGTCAGAGCGCAGGGTCAGCCATGATACAGCGCCCCCTGGAGCAGACAGGGTTAAGGCAACCTGGAGGAGCTGCGACTCGAACCGCCAGCTGAGTGCCGTATCCCTCTGAGCTCCCACTGACCCCTGTGCTGAGGACCAGTGCATTATACTGGGACATGCCGTAAAGAACCAAGAGCCAGCACTCTTCTCTGTTCCACCCAAAGATGAGAAGAAATTACAGTCCAAAGACATGCAGATGATTCTAATCAGCGTTCCCAAAAACACCAGAGAGTCCAGGTCCTGGGCGCCGCCCAGTCAAAATAAGAGGAGATTTGATGAAATGTGATTTGCTGCAGAGCTCATACACACCGGTGAACCTGGGTCACATTTAGATCGCATTGAGCTGCACAGTGTTCACTGTCCATGTCATGGGCTCAACTTCAGAGAAAAGTCAGTTATTTTACGTGGATGGATTTTGATATACTCCTCCTAGGGGATTTATACGATCGCCACCAAACCGGGCCGATGCGATCTGAAGACAGAGAATGCTAGATACTGAAGAGATGTTATATTTCTCAGACGATACTGCTGTGATGACATTATGCCTTAAACATTATGCCAGAAATTGGCTAATAACTCCCTGAGTGACATTATATTGAGTGCCATCATAGTGTGATAATTTTTTCATGCACCCTGGGCTTTTTGGAGGTCTTACCATGTCCAAAAACCATTCAGGTTAAGTGGTGCGGCTGGGTGGTGATGACACAGGTGCTTGGGCCCAATCATTGTTGCTTTCAACTATTATTATCATTATTGTTGTTGTTTTTGTCATTGTTATTATTATTATTATTATTATTATTATTATTATTATTATTATTATTATGTTGTTGTTGTTGTTGTTGTTTTTGTCATTGTTGTTATTGTCTTTATTGTTGTTGTTGTTGTTGTTATTATTATTTTTAGTAGTAGTAGTAATAATAGTAGTATTAGTATTAGTATTATGTTGTTGTTGTTGTTGTTGTTCTGGTTGTCATTGTTATTATTATCATCATCATTGTAATTATTATTGTTTTTATTGTTTTTTTTGTTATTATTATCAATATTCTTGTTGTTGTCATTATAGTTTATTATTATGTTGTTGTTGTTGTTTTTGTCATTGTTGTTATTGTCTTTATTATTATTGTTGT
>CM059204.1:686089-688589 GCA_030347435.1 Clarias fuscus | reverse complement strand
TATGTACAGTAAATACGTCAGGGCGACACAGGACGTCTATTGTTTTTGCACTAAATAAATGGAGTGACTCCTGAGGTTGTGATAATGAACGCACCAAAGGGTTTGGAGAAACATAATAGGCATGGCCCACTTCTGGAAATGACCGCGCAGGTGCTTTAATATAAACCTCATCTGATTGGACGAGAGGCGTTATTCCCCGGGTGCTGATAACCGACAGTAACAGCACTGTGAGGTGTAACTGTGTGTGTGACTGGGCGTGTCCCAGGTGTTGTCCAGTGGTTAATGACACTAACTGTGTGTCTCGGCGTGGGTGAGAGTCGGTCTGTTCGGTCCGCAGTACTGAGGAGAGAGAGAGCAGCTGCCTGACCACGCCCACATTCACACCCAGTCACAGGAGCACTTTCAGCAACAACACACATCTGATAACGTCATGTCTCTTAAACAACACGCCTCACGTCTCTGCACTAATCACTTCAGTAAGTCCTTCTGAATCGCCTCTGAACCGCCCGTGTCCTTCTGTTCACGGCTAACGCTTAGCTACAAAGCTAACGAGCTTCTAACTAGGGATGCTCCAATTGATCGGTCGCTGATCATAATCAGCCGATAATAGCTTTGGGAAGTTTGATCTGCAGTCTCTATAATGGCCGATATAGAGAAGCCGATCAGATGACGCAAAACTCACGGGACATTTTTTGCGCGCTGCTAAAATGACTCCACAGAGTAGCGCTAAAGTAAATCTGGTGTTAAAGACTTAGTGTTAAGAGTCTAACACTACTCTCACCTCCTGCTAATTACACTAACTGTCGCCACACGCGGTTCGTCAGTTCCGCGAGGTGTGGAAGGATATGTGTGGGCGGAGCAAAATAACTCATAATCTGTTGATAATAAAGGGTGTTTGATGGAACTGTTGTTTAAAAGTGATATCACACTCGAGGCCGTGCTGTTGTACTGAATGTCAGCGCGGTTCTTCACCATCGTACCAACGACCACATCACGTCCTAGCCGTGCTGATATTCGGTACAACAGAACGACCCCTGGCATGATGTTAATGAATAAACTAACACCAAGATACAGGAATTTAATAAGTCGGGCTAAATTAAAGGTTGATTATAACGAAGCGCTAATGACAGCGGGGTTCTGTAAGGGACGTAAAGGCTAAAAGCTAAAGCTGGACTGTCGTAGGGCGGCGGATTATAAACAAATTTAAGGCGTCCTACTGAAAGTGTACTGAGACGGTCCAATGTTGTCATTTAATTAGAATGAAGTTTACTGTGAGGTGGATAGAGAAGGGAAGCCCTTAAAACGCAGAGCATGTCTAGACATCTTTACATCCCCATGTTTGATTAACATTCATACAGAGCTCAGGACCGTGCAGTGCGATTAACCTCGGCCATGTGAGGTCATCGTAACCAACTATACAAACAAAAGGATCCACTACAGATGTGTCATGATCATGTGTTTATATGGCTGTTTTTGGTTGTTTATGTGAAAATAAGTAAATAATAATAATAATAATGACACGCATGTGATGAGTTTGACATTTTTGTGATGTTCCAATAGCAGTAAAGTTTATGCGGTGTAAATCTAATGATGTCATGGCATATCTGAAACCCAGACTGCAGAGTGTGTGTGTGTGTGTGTGTGTGTGTGTGTGTGTGTGTGTGTGTGTGTGTGTGATATTGAACTATCGCTAGTGAATAGAGACGCTGTGTGATGAGCTCATTAACGGCGCTCCATCATCAGCTCCTTACAGACAGTTTAACGTGAAGGGATTAAAACTGGTTTAACGTGAAGGGATTAAAACTGGTTTAACGTGAAGGGATTAAAGCTGGTTTAACGTGAAGGGATTAAAACTGGTTTAACGTGAAGGGATTAAAGCTGGTTTAACATGAAGGGATTAAAACTGGTTTAACGTGAAGGGATTAAAACTGGTTTAACGTGAAGGGATTAAAACTGGTTTAACGTGAAGGGATTAAAGCTGGTTTAACGTGAAGGGATTAAAGCTGGTTTAACGTGAAGGGATTAAAACTGGTTTAACGTGAAGGGATTAAAGCTGATTTAACGTGAAGGGATTAAAACTGGTTTAACGTGAAGGGATTAAAACTGGTTTAACGTGAAGGGATTAAAGCTGGTTTAACGTGAAGGGATTAAAACTGGTTTAACGTGAAGGGATTAAAGCTGATTTAACGTGAAGGGATTAAAGCTGGTTTAACGTGAAGGGATTAAAACTGGTTTAACGTGAAGGGATTAAAACTGGTTTAACGTGAAGGGATTAAAGCTGATTTAACGTGAAGGGATTAAAGCTGGTTTAATGTGAAGGGATTAAAGCTGGTTTAACGTGAAGGGATTAAAGCTGGTTTAATGTGAAGGGATTAAAGCTGGTTTAACGTGAAGGGATTAAAGCTGATTTAACGTGAAGGGATTAAAACTGGTTTAACGTGAAGGGATTAAAACTGGTTTAACGTGAAGGGATTAAAGCTGGTTTAACGTGAAGGGATTA
>CM059204.1:681089-683589 GCA_030347435.1 Clarias fuscus | reverse complement strand
AACCTGTAATGAGACACTGATGAAGTCGAGACTCGCAGCTTTAACTCAAGGCGTTTGACTAAAGTGTGCCGTTCAGGAATCACAACCATTTTCACACACCCTTTTTTTGGGGGGAGGTGGCTCATAAATAATGGAACAAAGGGCTGAGAAGCAGGTGCATGTCCAGGTGCGTCCTGTTCCCTCATATGGATAAAAGGCCTGGAGGTGGTTCTGAGTGTTAGAATATAGCATTTACCCTCAACATGAGGTCCAAAGTGGTGTCCATGCAAGTGAACCGATACTTTGCAAAAGCCACAAAATGATGGTGGATGACTCAAGAATACATTTTTATTGAACAAAATATTGAATGCTTAAAATGTAACAATATATTAAAAGTTTAAGTTCTAGCTGGAAAGCCATAATTATAAACAGAATCCATGTTACATTAGTATTTTACAAATCGTTTGACCATTTGTTAGCATGAATGTAAGATTAGCATTTTGTAATTAACATTACATTAGCCGACTGCTAACCTGCGGAACGGCTGCTGACGTCATCATAATCGCTGGACTCCTGTTTGCTACGGTCGGTGTGACTGGGGCTGAGGCTCGTCACACCGATAGCGCCAGCTGTTGTCTGTAAGCCGTCACACGCGGCGCGTCCCTCTGCTTTAACTTTATTCCGTTTGCCCTCGAATGTTTCATTAGATGTGACGTGTTTCCTCCTTTACACTCAACTGCTGTAAGACATTTACTGCACGCCGCGGAGTCGGAATCCTTTCTTGTGAAATACAGCCAGACTTTCCACCGTTTAGTTTTAGACATTTTAACGGAAATTATTTAATTTAGCAAGTTAAGATAGCGGTAGATCACCTGCTGCCGTCAGAGCGAGTGTAGCGCAAGAGGCATTCAGATGGTCTCATTTCCCGATGATTTGTGCTTTTAATTTTTTTATCTAATCTAATAAAGTTTTATTAGCTTTTAACTTTTATTTATTTTACCTACAAAAATAAAATGGACAGTAACATTACTGCAGCAATGTTTTGGATTTGTATCATCAAAGCTTTCTGACGTCCTCAAGATTTTTCTAATTAAGTAAAATAATTTATTTTTCCGATCATTTCTGACACCCCATGAATGCAGTATTTACATTTTACTAGCGATCATGTGTGCTGATGAATCTAATGCTTATTACAACTGTGTCTTCATCACCAGAGAACAAATATATTAATCCACAGTTCAGGCATTTGAAGTGGCACCGAAATGAGGCACCGAAACTCGCGTTCTGTTTCGGTCCGGTACATACCGGTTCTATAGGTACCCAACCCTACAACATAGCTAGCTAACTTACTCACTAACGCTAGCTAGCATGTTTCCCGTCAGTTACAGTAGATTATTGTAATTAAATAGTGTGTAGTTAACAATATCCTAAGTAATTATAATGATATACTTGTGACAGACTGTTTATTACATTTATTTAAAGAACAAAAAACCTTAAGAAAGAAAAATGTTCAAGTTAATCATGCTAGCTAACTAGCCGGAAACCATTTTCTCTCTGTCAGGGTGAAAGTGCTCGCTCAGCGCTTCAGCTTCATGAGTAACAGCTGCAGAATGAAGCACATCAAAGGAGTGTGTGTGTGTGTGTGCGTGCGTGCGTGTGTGTGTGTGTGTGTGTGTGTGTGCGCGAGTGTGTATGCGTGTGTGTGTGTGCGCGAGTGTGTATGCGTGTGTGTGTGTGTGCGCGAGTGTGTATGCATGTGTGCATGCGCATTTGTCTGTGAGTGTGTGTGTGTGTGTGTAGAATTTTGTAGCTTCCAGGATTTGTTGTTGAGGAGATGACTAGCCTGCAGCAACGACTCAACCTGTATGTGGTGTGCGTCTGTGGTGTGTGTGTGTGTGTGTGTGTGTGCGCTCCTTGCATGTGTGAGTATGAGTATGACGTTTATGCTTGTGTGTATGCAACACCTCTGCAAAGCCATTCTTTCCACTAGGGTGTGTGTGTGTGTGTTCCACAGCCTGACCTCACAACCTTCCCCAACACACACACACACACACACACACACACACACACACACACACACACACACACACACACACACATCTGACCTTTAGTCCTAATGCATTAAACATAAAGGAGAGCTAGGACATGTGTCTAAACACAAGCAGATGTACTGCTTCAGTAGGATAGACACACTGTCTCTCACCGTCTGTCTCACTGACTGTCCCTCTGTCTCACCCACTGTCTCACTGACTGTCCCTCTGTCTCACCCTCTGTCTCACTGACTGTCCCTCTGTCTCACTGACTGTCCCTCTGTCTCACCCTCTGTCTCACTGACTGTCCCTCTGTCTCACCCTCTGTCTCACCCACTGTCTCACTGACTGTCAGTCAGTGAGACACCCTCTGACTGTCCCTCTGTCTCACCCTCTGTCTCACTGACTGTCCCTCTGTCTCACCCTCTGTCTCACTGACTGTCACTCTGTCTCACCCTCTGTCTCACTGACTGTCCCTCTGTCTCACCCTC
>CM059204.1:663589-671089 GCA_030347435.1 Clarias fuscus | reverse complement strand
ACACCGATTAGTCAGCTAGCATGTTCAGGGCCATGTGTCATGTGTAGTGTTAGATGGCTCGCTCGCTTGGCGTGTTTTCCGTCTCTCCACCTGCATGGTCCCCCTTTTAGAGGTCATTAACATCGTCTCCCATCCTCCCTTCTCCCCCCCTGTAGTGCATGCTGATGGTCTGTGCTATCATTTAACCAGTGTGTGTGTAAACAACACACCAGAAACAGTGGGTCTTACACACGACACCTGGGAAATTGCTCGTGACTCTCTGCAGCTGAATGTCAAGCTTGGAGCGGGATGTTTCGCAGATGTCTGGTGTGGTAAGATCAAATACTTTCATTGTTGATTCATTGATAAACAGTCATGTGGTGAAGTTTTAATCGTAGAGGTGCTGCTTAACCAGTTACTGTAGTTTGCTTTTTTAGAGCAAATTATATTTAGAGCATTAACAGGAGACCTCATACTCGAGATATTATGGTAGAGTGTACGGTACTGTATGTCAGCATGTTGATTGTAAGGTGTTTACGCCCATTTTCTAGTGTTTTTACAGTCATCATGTCCGTCCGTTTGTTCATATATTTTTAGTGAGGATGCCACACGGTTTCTTATTGGTTTCCTGGTAGATGAGATCTTAGGCTGGTGTAGCGGTTTGCTTATCCGCTACTTAGTTTGTCCACTAGAACATTTGGAAATATCTCACAGTTTCTTACAGCACTGCACAAGAGTTGTGTTGTGTAACAGCTTGTGTAATAAAAGCAGGTCTTATTTATTCACAGACTGGTATGAATTGCCACAACACTGTTTATTAATGATAACATTATAGATATTATTTGACTGCCGAGGTGAGTACGATGATGGGGGGAAAAAAAAAAAAAAAAAAAACTCCTGTGTTCTCTGTCAGTTCAAGCCGTGTTTCCATCCGAAAAGCTCGTAAGTCATTGTGTTGTAATTAGCTACACAAACTGTACCAAGATCCAAGCCAAACACATGTAGACATGAACAGAATCCTGGCTGGCTCGCCATTTTGAAGAGTCTATATACTGATATTGTGCGTTTTAATGGATTTTTTTTACACATATTGTTCTTTATTATTTTGAATCGTTAATGCATAATTTAGTGTTGATGACTGTTTCTAATCATTTAGATTCAATCAGACACAAGCTTTTCAATTTTATTATCAGCACTGTGCTCGTTTAAATTTACACACCCAATCAGCGTCAAGGTGATTTTATGGCTGCACTAAGTATTATCAAAGACTCAAAATAACCAGATTTGCATCGACTCCACCCTGGATTACATAATAAACCCACCAAATTGGACACTAGTTAATGTAAAACAAACAACTTTGCATATATGTAATCAGTTTGCATCATTTTCGCTCAATTTTTAAACCTTCAGATGAAAACACACTTATTTCATGTCTTCTGTATTACCATCGTGTTTCTGTTTGTAATTCGGCCCTGTCCTCCCTTCCTATAAACTTGGTTTGATTTCCTCAACTTCTCCACTGATCAGACTAAAGTTGTGAGTTTACCACCAAGGAATGTTTCTCTTTCATCAGTAAATAGAATTGTTAGTTTTATTTCTCAGTTCTTGTCTTTAGTTTTTGTTCACTGTAATGTTATGATCCTCCATCACCCCGTTTTGGTTATCTTACACAACTTACAAAATCATCCTTATGTTTTAGACGTATGTGTAGGATAAAAAAAAAGATCATGTTCTCATCTAGTATCTGATATCTGATGAAAAATAAACAGTTCTTGGTTGTTTTGCTCCTTTGAGGAAAATATGGCCTGATGTGTGTGTGTGTGTGTGTGTGTGTCGGTGTCAGGAACATGGAACGGTAACACCCAGGTGGCGGTGAAGACCCTGAAGCCAGGCACCATGTCCCCCGAGTCATTTCTAGAGGAAGCTCAGATCATGAAAAACCTGCGTCATGATAAACTGGTGCAGCTCTACGCCGTTGTCTCAGAGGAGCCCATCTACATCGTCACAGAGTACATGAGCAAAGGTCAGGGGTCGTATCCGTGGTGACCGAGCAGAATAGATACCTGTGGTTTAGTTTGGTGAAGCTCAGGTTTATTCATAGGCTGGTGAACTGTGTGTAAAATGTTTGTAGGAAGTCTGCTGGAGTTCCTGAAGGACGGAGAAGGTCGTGCCCTGAAGTTACCCAACCTGGTCGACATGGCCTCTCAGGTATCCCAGCATGCACCGCTCCTAAGGTTGACTGATTTACTTGCTCATGTATTCATGTGATAATTGTTAAACAATCTACATTGTACCATTTTCTAATTACTATTTGTATTGTTTAAAATGTGTACGTGTGTGTAGGTTGCTGGCGGAATGGCCTACATTGAGAGGATGAACTACATCCACAGAGACCTGCGTGCTGCCAACATCCTGGTGGGAGAAAACCTAGTGTGTAAAATCGCCGACTTCGGCCTCGCCAGACTCATCGAGGACAATGAGTACACCGCTCGGCAAGGTGAGACAGGCAGAGAAACGGGCAGAGAGACTGAAAGACAGGCAGAGAGACAAACACGCACACAAAGAGACAGGCAGGCAGAGAGACAGAGACAGGCAGGTGCACAGAGAGAGTCAGATCTGTAGGTATCTCTGTCAACCCTAAAATGCCTCGCCCCGCCCCACCCCGCCTCACCCTGCCCCTCATTCCACCCTTTGCTCCACCTCTCTTTCAGGTGCCAAGTTCCCCATTAAGTGGACAGCTCCGGAGGCAGCTCTTTATGGGAAGTTCACCATTAAATCTGACGTCTGGTCCTTCGGGATCCTGCTCACTGAACTGGTGACAAAAGGACGAGTACCGTATCCAGGTACCGCACGAAGAACGCTTAATTAACACACTTAATTATCAACGCTTAAAGAACCTTTTTTTTCCAAAAGTCTATTAATAATCAAGAATTTTGAGACCTGTCTAGTTTTAGATTTGAGGAAGAGTTTGTACAGAACGCTTTCAAGGCTGCAAACACACTGTTGGGAGAAAAGGGTTCTTAACTTGCAACCCTGACCAGGTTCCAGGTTCTCTAAGATGTAAAACTCATAGGGCAATTAGTTAACTTACAGCAAGTATATGTTCATGTTTATTCGTGTGTGTGTGTGTGTGTGTGTGTAGGGATGAACAACAGGGAGGTGTTGGAGCAAGTGGACCGCGGGTACCGTATGCAGTGTCCTCTGGGCTGTCCCGTGTCCCTGTATGAGCTCATGCAGCAGTGCTGGAAGCAGAACTCAGAGGAACGTCACACCTTTGAGTACCTGCAGGCGTTCCTCGAAGATTACTTCACCGCCACCGAGCCGCAGTATCAACCTGGGGACAACTTATGATCTCACCCACAGCGCCTCCTGCAGCATGGAGGCGGAACCACAGCTTCCATCAAGTCCTTTGGACCTGCATTTATCTTTAGCAGAGAGGAAGAAGGAGCTCCAGACTCGAGCTTTGCATCCGGACGCAGATCTAAAGTCGGAGCTGTAAGGGGCAGTGGACGGGATTAGTGAACAGAACTGTGGGTAATTTGGGGTAAATAATATGTAAGGGTTTCTTTTCTTTTTTTTAATAATATCGCTTTGGAAAACAGATTCTAGCTCTCTCTTCTGCTCTGGAGATTATTTGCACAGTCTAGCTGTCTTTTAAAGCACATTTTCAGAATCTAAACCCGGGTCTGATGAAGGTTTTAGTAAGAGGAATTGTGGGTACTGTGTGGGAATAAGAGAAGGGGGATTGTGGGTACATGTGCCTTTAAAAAAAAAAAAAAATTTTCCTTTTGTGTATTAATTATAGATATAACGCAGTAAGATAAAACGCACATTGAACACAAATGTGCAACTTTTATACAGACATGCTGTTTATTTTTGGAATATATATTTTTATTTTAGTTTTTATTAACGCCCAAAGACCCATTATGCAATGCTGCGTTTGTTCTTTTAGTTCATGTTATGTTGTGTACTAATTTTTATGCTAAAGCTAACAACGGAATGTAAGGTAAAAAATAATATATGTTGCATTTTAAACAATATGTATGAAAATACTTGTAATTTTAAACAGAAGAAATTCCTGTTCTTAGCATTTGGTGTTTATTTACTTCCTTTTCTCAGGTGTTAATTACGTTAACGATCATGTGACCATGACAAGCGATCAAATCCTGTGAAAGTCTTAATCTTTCTTCAGTCCTCGTTGCATTTATACTTGTTTTTAAACGCTTTTAATATGTGTAATTAACAAATTTTCTGGTCAGTTGTTTGCATGGAGGAAACCACAGGAGGCGCTGTGGAGCCATTTTATATCTCACCCTCATCAACCTCCCCTACCGACCATCCGCACTTCTGACTAGCTAGTGTGCAATCAGGATTAAATCCATTTGTGAAATAGTCAATCAGTTGCGTTTACTGTATAAACAACTGCAGTGCATTTTGCTTAATTTGTCCACAGCGTCGTTGACTAGATGACCAAGGGGACTCGGGGAAGGGAAAGTGAACAGAGGTGTGTTAAACCCCGGCCTCGTTTCAATCCAGTGTTTTTATATATTACAGTTTGTTGCATGTTCTTTTTTAAAATGAAATTTTTCAATAAAACAAATATTTTATACACTTTTATACCTGCATATTATTATAATTATTATTTATTTATTTTTCTTCTTCTTCCGTAAAAAGTTTGGTGCTAGTCCCGTACCGTTTGTTGCAGACCCATGGAAGAGGTGTCAAATCGTGCAGCTTATTCAGGAATGGGGTGCTCTGACTTTTCTATGGGGGCAGGGGGCAGTTTACCGCCCAAAAATCACATAGACTGTAGATGGTATCTTTGCATCAGAGTGTCGTAGAGGCACGGGGGAGGGCTTATTTAACTCAGGCAACCAATCAGTCTTTTGCATTCATCACGATGCTCATAAACCACACCCCTAGCAACCATTTAGAGCACCCTAGCAACTCAAACCCATGGAGGATTATCTTCACAACAGTCTATCACAGAGACATGGGGATTGGTTTATATTATTCATAGCCCATAGAATGAATATTTGATTTCTTCAATAGCAGGTGCTAAGCCACTCCCTAGTAACAAAACAGAGTACCCTAGCAACCATTATGCTCCACATGCTAGCAGTGAATAGCTACATGCTAATATACGGTAGCTAAGAGCTACAACATGTTAAAATTGTGTTAGCATGATGCAAGCAACAGGCTAATCACATTGGAGTTTTCTATATTTTATGTTTATATATATATATTATGTTTTATATAGAACTTAATTTATTTACTATTTATTTATTTCCTTTTCTCAGGTGTTAATTACGTTAACGATCATGTGACCATGACGAGCGAGCAAATCCTGTGAAAGTCAGGATCCTGTGAATGCCACAGGGTTCAGTTTTAGGCCCACTGCTTTTTTCTCTTTACATGCTTCCTCTGGGCAACATAATCCGTAAGCATGGTTTCATTGTTATGTTTTCACTGTTATGCTGATGACACACAATTATACGTCTCAGCAAAACCAGATGAGAAAAACCAGCCTAAGTTAAGCAATGTGTGCAGGACATAAGAGACTGAATGTTAATTAACTTCCTTCTGCTTAATCCTGATAAGACAGAAGTTCTGGTCATAGGACCACAAGTAGCTAGAAGTAAGCTTTCTGATCACACTGTAACTTTAGATGGCCTTTCTGTTCCATCAAGTGCAACAGTAAAAGACCTCGGTGTGATTATAGATTCCAGCCTTTCGTTTGAAGCTCATGTAGATAATATCACCAGGATAGCTTTCTTTCACCTTAGAAATATTGCCAAGATAAGAAACATATTGTCACTAAATGATGCAGAAAAACTAGTTCATGCCTTTATCACCTCTAGGTTGGACTATTGTAACGCCTTACTGTCTGGTTGTTCAACTAGGTGTATAAACAAGCTTCAGTTAGTACAGAATGCAGCAGCGAGAGTCCTCACTAAAACCAGAAGATACGAGCACATCACCCCTATCTTATCTACACTGCATTGGCTCCCTGTGAAATTTCGCATCGATTTTAAGATACTACTTTTGACATTTAAAGCACTAAATGGTCTCGCGCCGCAGTATTTGAGTGAACTGTTAGTGTCTTACGATCCGCCACGCCTACTTCCATCAAAGAATGCAGGCTGCCTGTCAGTACCACGTATTATTAAAACTACAGCAGGGGGCGGAGCTTTTTCCTACAATGCCCCAAAGTTATGGAATAGTCTTCCTATTAATGTTCGGGACTCAGACACAGTCTCAGTGTTTAAGTCTAGGCTAAAAACCTATTTATTTAGCGCAGCATGTTTGTAAATAGATGAACCTTAGGTAAAGGAGCAGATCTGGGGGACTCATGGACGTAGAGTATTCTGGTGAACTGGTATGTTTAGATGCTGTCCTCCCCACTCTCATTGTTCACTCAGGTTTGATGAGGATGGGTTCCCTGTTGAGTCTGGTTCCTCTCAAGGTTTCTTCCTATTACCATCTCAGGGAATTTTTCCTTGCCACCGTCGCTATCGTCCTCGGCTTGCTCATCTGGGACAGTCTTATCATTTTGATTCATACATGTCATACACACTTATACAATTCTTTTGATTGTGTAAAACCGCTTTGCGACAATGTCAATTGTTAAAAGCACTATGCAAATAAAATTTAATTTAATTTAATTTAATTTAATTTAATATATTTTCCCCCTATATTTTTATATTACATTTTCTTCTATAGCTATAGTTCCATAGCTCTTTATTTAATTTCTTACTTTATTTCATAACTTATTTTTCTACTGGCTCTTTATTCTTCTCTTTACTGTAAGGTCACGGGCGGTCGTATAAGCATTTCACTGCATATCGTACTGTGTATGACTGTGTAGGTGTGTATGTGACAAATAAAATTTGAATTTGGAGTCATGCTAGCAACATGCTAATTGCGCTAGCATCATGTTGGTGATATACTAATCATTTTAGCATCATGCTAGCAACATGCTAATCACATTGGAGTCATGCTACCAACATGCTTATTATGCTAGCATCATGTTATCGACATACTATTGATGTTGCTAGCAACATACTAATCATGCTGTTTTGAAGGCTATGCCAGCAGTTTAAATGTTGCTTTTCAACATTTTTTGTGCTGTCCACTGTGAAATAATTATTTGGTTACAGTTAGTTCAATTTCAAATAAAACTTTTATTTGTTATGTACAGTCACACACAAGTGAAGTGAAATGCTTATACGACTGCCGATGACCTAAAAACTTAAAAAATAAGAAAAAAAAATTAAATGTACATTATGAATAATCAAATTAAATAAAATAGAATTAAAGTGGAATATAGAAACCATGTCCAGTCCAGTATAATTGTAAAATAACTAGCGCTAGTACGCAACGTTGATGGTTAAAGAGTTAAAATGTTAAATCTAATAGTAATCTGCTGATCTTTAATGTAATGAGTGATTATTATTATGATTATTATTATGATTATTATTATTATGATTATTATTTGAGGTTGAAGTCCACGTCCATGTC